>VDFB02000003.1:438698244-438787020 GCA_007258455.2 Sequoia sempervirens
AACATTAGTTACCTGAAGAAATATCGTGGCCGCAAAAATGAGAAGCTACATCTGGCGACTGATCGAAATTCAAAAGGACATTCTAAGAAAGATCACACGTGTAAAATTTACTTGAAATGATCTCCCTCAAAAATGTCAGCCTCGCAAATTGGAAAAAGCTTCCAATGAAGCCACAGTATGAAGCCGAAGCTAGGTCTGCACCATTATGACATATCTTAAAAATCATGGAGTCGTCAGAACCAATGATTAGTTCATCCTTTCCAAGGCGTCGAGCAGCTCTATAATACGACAGTTATCCTTTCCAAACACATTTAGAAGTTACTGAAATGCCAGTAATTTCTGGACAGGGATGGGGGTTGAAGAAACGGTTCACCCTGGTTGTATGAGTTCTGAGATTATTCATCCGAGTGAATCCCAGAGGCTTTACCTACGAAAATGGTAGAGCGTAACTAAGGAAGCCTTGTGGGTCTTCTTTATCACAGAGCCTGCTTTCTCTTAAGAGATAGTTCATGAGATATCATGAGATAGTCGGTGGAGCAAGATGGGCTAAGGGCTTTCTTGAGGCACAAGCTTAGGTTGATATAGGCCAATGTCGATGGAGGGTTTGAAGTGAACCAATTGTGGTGTCATCTCTAAAGGGTCGTAAGAGGTATCTCGGAAGACAATGAAACGCCTAGTAATGGTGGAGAATCTCTATTGCACCCATCCAGGTTGCACTAAGGAAGGTATCCTCTTTGGACTGTAAATTACATTGCTTCATGTTCAAACATGATGGTACGTCTTAAGATGTAAGCTCTAGATTAGGGGTTTAGTAGAGCTTGAGAAAAAAAAGAACTCTTGAGTAGAATGCAGGTCCAAGCACCTGTCACGATTCTTTTCCCATTCCCTATTTTATTGCTTCTAATCTTCGTGGTGCCACTCAATTGATTCTTAGCACCCAAGAAAGCTGCCCATGAAATATAAGAATGATTGAGAAGGGAATTTACAAAAACAACAGTCAAAGTGACATTACCAAGTGAAGGACCATGCTCTCTTGAAGAAACATCATACCAAGTTGTGCCACGGGACTTTGTTGCCTAATGAATAAAGACCTATGTTCTTCCTTTTCGAAGTAAGAGTCTCTATCAGTCTATCTAAAAATAAAAATAAAAAATGTTGTGTTATTCCTCAAAAGGATTTTGATGCATCCTCATTTACAACCTTCACTTTAGTTTGTTTCCAGTCAACATGATGAATCTACTGTTTCCTCACCCACTACTGGGCTCACACAAGTAAATCAAACCAAGGATAAGGCTTGGAAGGTGGGAGTGAACCTCTTTGTTGGTTCTAACTTAGTATGGTAGATTCTAAAGGGGTTTCCCACCATCAATCTTATATCATATGGCTTGAGTTTGCATACTTCTAGACCTGATAACCTGAGTATAGGACTCACCACCCCTTACACATTTCTAGTAAATGTGCCTTTGATGATTGAGTAACCATATGTGAGTGAGATGTCATCAAAAGCCTAATTGGCGTAGCAAATGCAACTCTTTGCTCCGAGAACCATGTGTCATCCACTTAAGCATGTTTCACCTCTTGTTCAATAGATGTCAACACCTACAACACACCAAATGTCAACTAACTAGCATGTGTGCACAAGGAGTATCATGCTTAGTACCTATTTAGTGGGAAAATAGCATGCTACAAAACAACAAGGAATCAAAGGGATGATTCCTCTCTTGAAAGGAGATTACTGATCTACCCAAGGTCTTAAGGTTGTTGGTTATCATCTTTGTAGGATGACTCAAGGGAGATGTAATGTTGTTTTATAAGGGGCCTAGTAGGAGTCTCTTCAATTATTTTGGAAGATTAAGTTAAGCTTAGTTTTAAAGGGAAACCATAGAGTTACCATACATGCAATAAGAACAATGAATTGCAACATGTGCATAATAACTTGCAATAATTTACCCATATTCTATTCCAACTACTTATTAAGAAAATACAAAAGGGAAGGGTTAGAGAAATAAAGCTTGAGGTTCCAAGAAGGCACATTGTGTTGCTAGAAGAACAAACAATCATTGAACCAAGCCCCTCCCCACCTTACAATTACATAATCAAGGGAAGAACTGGTCTAGTCTTGAAAGGAACATTCAATAATCGGAGCCTATGACCATCATACATTGTTTCAATGCACAATATAAAGGCTTAAAGACCAAAATAGTTATAAGATTCAAAACATTTATTATTAAATTAATGAAAACAAGATATTATTACATCTAAAGCATATGGAAAACCATTGAATTAGCAGGGCTCCAATGAAAATATAGCCTAAGAAAGGAGAAAGGAAAAAGTTGCAAAGCTAACAAAACTTAAATATCTCATACTAATTATCTTTGATTGTTCTCCCAACATTATTTACTAAATCCTAACTATTTAATTACCCAACTTCTAACATTTCTTCTAACATTAATTGAATATATTGCCCTTAATCATTTAATTAATTTGACCAATTCAACATTTCTTCTAATGTTCGAACTTCAATTGAATAAATCATATTTATTTAATTAAGTTAATCATTTACCAATGTTCATCCATAAATTAAATAACACCAATATTTTTATAATTCCTCTAAAATCCCCCTCATGATTAGTTTAATAAATAAATCAATTTTAGCCAACTAATTAATAATTTGCACATTCCTCCACCACTTTATTTAAAATAAATCAATTCAATCTTTTGAACGCTCCAAAAAGACCCTTTTTAATCTCCATCTTTCATTTGTCCCCTCTGATTTCCCTAATTATATGCACGAATCACATGATGCCACTTGTTGTATTCCTATTCTTCCCCACATGAAGATAAACCCCAACCCGCCATCTCATAGGATCTAACCTCATTCATTCATTCATTTCTCCTATTCAAGCCATTTTTCAAAGAAGGAAGAAGATTGGATGCAACAAGGTTATGTTGTAATATTGGGAAAATACATTCACTTCAATTATCAATCAACCACTTGAAGCACAATACTTAGGTCATCAAAGTTTGTGTGGTAAGAAGTTTAATGCTTTTTGTCATTGTTTACTTTTTTTTTCTCTATTTGAGGTGCATACTTGATATAGGGTAGTATTTTGATTTGATGCTTGATTTCTACTTGTTTACCTTATATTGTAGAGTTCACATTTTGACATTTATGTTGGGACCATGTTCCAATCTAATTTTTACCTTTTTCTAGTGTTTTTTGAAGGTTTGTTTATATGTTTTCTTGTGTATTTTATATCTTTCCTAGTTTGGAATATCCATGCTATTGAATGACACATCTATGATGTCAAATAGCATATCCACACTCATCCCTATTGTATCTACACTCAAACATACCCTAAACCCTAAACCCTTGCCTCATGGTATATACAAACCATTGAGTGACATATGCAAACTATCTCATGGTGTTTGCACACCTCATGGTGTTTGCACACCTCATGGTGTATGTATACTATCTCATGGTGTATGTGCATCAAGGTGGTGTATCCATACTACCTATTAGTGTATGTACATTACCTTGTGGTGTATGTGTACTGCTTGTAACATATGCACATTGGTTGTTGTTGGTGTAAATAGGTATTTTATGAAACTACTTCATTAGTGGGTCTTATGTACATGTTAAGTTTACTTAATTCCTAGGAGGGAATCTTTCTAGGTGGTGTTAGTTGTCATTAGATCTTGTTTTATCTTTTGACATTTAATACTTATGTCATTTCCCCACTATAAGAACACATAACAAGAAAAATAAATAAATCAACCATTGCGAGATTACATCTCCAAAATTAAGCAACTAAGAACACAATTGAAAGTTTGCAACATTGATAAAGAGGATTCACAATTGATTCTGAATGTGTTATCCAAGCTTGGTATTGAGTATTCAATGTTTGTTTTTGGCTTTCATACCCATCAAATTTTTATGGGAGTATCATATGTTGATTCTAAGTTTTATTACTTTGCAAATCTCCTAATCCAAGAGGAAGCTAATTTAGCTCATATGGTTATAATCAAGTCTCCTAAGTCACAAGCATTGTTGGCTAGTGAGCCAAAGGTACAAAAAGAATCAAGGAAGCTTGATAAGAAACAAAAGAAGAAAAATAGCAAGCCACATAAAGAATTTGAATCCTCTCTCTCTAAAGGGGAATCATCTAAGGAGAAGCCTACTTGTGCATATTGCAAGAAAACTGGGAATGATGAACACAAATGTTATTCTAAATAGATTGATGAATTGAAGCATCTTCTTAAGAAGAATCAAATTAATTTTCCTTCATTATCAATGGGTTCATCTTCTCCTTCTTCATCAAATTCTGATAGATACAAAGGGAAATAACTTTTTGCAATTGCAAATTTTGATTCAAAGAGATGGATACTTGATTCAGGAGCCTCACATCACATGTCTTCATTTGAGAGTATGTTTTTTCTTCATTTGAGTCTTGTTCATCACCACACATCCTGATGGCTAACAACACATAAATGTGTGTTTTTGGGAATGGATTCATTGAATGGATGATGGAGCATTTAATGATGTTCTTTTTGTTCCTTTTTTGTTAACCAATATCCTTTCTATCTATTAGATCACACATGGTGGAGCATGCAAGAGTGTTGAGTTCACAGTAGATTATGTCATAATTCAAGATTTGCATAGTAGAGATATAGTTGCAGTTGGGGAGGTTGGTCACTAATCTCAATTCTACACCTCACATTTTTCTCCTATCGATTTAGCAAATGTTCACATTAAGGAATCTAGTGTGGAAACTTTTGAGGAGATTCAATATGGTCATTTGAATCTTGGTATTGTTTCATCCACTAAGGACCTATTGACATGTGCTAATATTCCATCTCCTTCATTTACTATTACTTCTGATGATGCTTGTGTTGCCACATTTTTTGGCTCCTTGTGATTCAATACAATAAGACATACATTATCTTCCAAAGATGACTACTTGGGATGAGCACTTGATAGACATTGTTGGTTTGTTTCCAAGTCTTGCATTTTAGATTTGGGAGACACCATTAATTGCATGCATCTTCTCTTTGATGAAAATGATCCTTCTTCAATTGTTGTGAGGGAACCCTTTTGTTCATTCTCTACATGTGTAAGGAAGTTAAGGTAGCATGACAACTTCCTACACTAATCTTGAGAGAAGAATAAAGCAAAAAATTTATAGATCTTTAATAGTTACAGAAGCTTAGACATAAATAAACATAAATATCATGCATACCACAACACAATGATTTTCATGGGGAAAACCCTTTCGAGAGAAAAACCCCACACTACAAAAGCTGCCCAATATATTATTCAACAATCAAAAATATTACCATATACTTGTAGAGCAAGCTTCTCACAAGAGTATCACCACTCAAAGATCCAGAGGCAACAAAACCACTATTAGAATCTCAGAATACATCGCAATACATATTCATAATACAATGCCCTCATAAAATAGGGTTTCCTTCTAGGGCAAGTCAAGCTAATAAAATATCGGTCGTCGGATATGAGACATAATGATGAATGATCCAGATTTACAATAATAAAATATAAATAAAATTTTCTTTTCAGGGGCACTACCCTCGAGCCCCCCACCAAGGCACATTTCCCTTGGACCCTAGCCAGGGGGATGCTCCCCCTAGACCCCTCTTGGGGGGTATCCCCCCCACACCCCCCCAACCCCGTCATCATTGACTAAACAATACATTATGTAATTGCAAGGTTGAGACACATTTTCTCAACAACATGATCATCCTTCACAGTTTGAAATGAATGTAGATTATTTTGGAAAAAAATTGGAGGATTCTTTCTCTTTAGAGGGGGTATCTTTTTTTTGGATTTTGTTCTACAATCATATCTAGGAGATTCTATATTGTCATCTCCTACAATGTGGCCTAGAATGCCTGTTTGAAGTGTTACAACTTTTGACATCAACATGGAGACACTTGAGCATTCTTCAGAGACATTACACATCATCTTTCTTCCATCACATTCCTTTTAGGAATGGGAATACATCATGCATACCATTTTGGTTTTGTTTCTTCGTAAGGGGAGGAATGTTGTTCAGTGGTATTGGATCACCTTCAACATTCAATGTCGAGAATATACCATCATTGTAGGAGACTCAACATTGAGGGGTAGTTGCATGATCTTTCTTCTTATCTCTTATGGGGATATTTTTCCTCACATGGGTTTTATCCTTCACATTCATCAGTGAGAGAATTTTGTTTTCATCTCTCTTTTGGGGAGGAGTTTTGTCCCACTAGGTTTTCTCCTTTTCTCCATTTGTGAGAGACTGTCTTTGTACATGGGTACCTAACATGACCTTGTAGCCAGGACCCATCCTTGTATCTTTGCTTCAGTTGCATAATAATCTACTCCCTAAGTTGCACTTAAGGGGGGGTGTTGGTGTAAATAAGTGTTTTACCTAACTAACTCATTAGTGAGTCTTATTTAAATGTTAAGTTTACTTAGGTCATAAGAGAGAATCTTTCTAGAAGGTGTTTATTGTCATTAGATCTTATCTTATATTTTAAATTTTAATACTTGTGTCCTAAGTCATTTAATATTAGTTGTATATTGGCATAAGATTAAGACACTTGTCATGATATTTTCTAATCCTATGTCTCACCTTGGCTATATAACCAAGTGGTCTCATGTGTAAATAAAGAGCATTGATTAATCATATGATCATAATCTATCATTTGATAGAATAGAATTATTGTCTCATGGTTGATCTCTTATGTGCTTTCATGAAGTTTCTAGATCTTGGGTGGCTATAATCTTCAACCAAATATTACATGGTGTAGAGTATTCTATACCAATTGTTACACTTGTGGTGTGTGAACCCTTTAAGGTATTGCTAATTTGTTTTATCATGTATATTATCTTTTAGTGTTTTATATTTTGTTAAGTGTATTTACATTCTATTTTAGCATATGTGTAATTAAATTAGCATTACTACATTTTAGAATTTTGACTGTTAATTTTTCAATGTAGGTGCTTTGTGTAAAGACAAATGTGCACTTTCAATGGTGTGTACACTTTGTGCAACAATGCAACCAAATTGAATTTATCATTTTATTAGATTTTTGGGATTTTTTTGCTATCACACATCATTATAGGGGTTCTTTTGGTATTTTTTAAAGTCAAATTTCTAACCTTTGGTTGTGGATTTTTTAGTTGTAGAACATTCATAAATCTACTAATGTGTGTTATTCATTTGACCAAGACAACCTGAAGCATATTTTGTGTGTTCTCATTTCTTTCACAATTTAATTTATATGGTTGATGAGCTTTTTTGGCTTGTTTGTGTGGCTTAAGGGTATGTATGCTCTTCCCTTGCACCACAATGTGATCTTGGGAATCAAAAACATTTTTTTTATCATTTTTTGCTTACCCACCAAAAGGGTAATCCATATATGATCTTTCCTTGCACCAAAAAATGGTTAGCCCCTTTTCTTTAGTTTTTTTTTTAATATTCCTAGCTTGGATTTCATGACCAAGTGGTGAATTGAACCCATGTGTTCTAGTAGGGTATATAAATTAGGGAGAGAATTGAAACACTTTCCCTTATGGGTATGTTTGTCATTTTGGACTAAATTTTTAGGAAACTTTAAAGCTTACAAGTGAAGCAGGAGATTGGATTACCCTCTCAAACTAGGCTATTAGATATACACCTTTCTTCACAAAATAAAGCCTCACATACCTTTGAGAATATTGAAGATTCCCCATAGCAAACCTTGTGCATGCCTAGCATAGTAAAACCTTCAATCATTTGGTCTTTATAGTGCATGAATAAAATATTAGCCCTGGGAAATTACTCACACCATACTTCCAAAAATATAATAGTAGGTCATATATGCTCTTCTCTCATGCTCTAGTGTGACCTTGAGGATCAAAAGTGGTCAACTCCTTGCGATCAATGGGCCCTGTTATTTACACTTGGGTCAAATTATGTTTGTGGGCCTACAATACCAAACACTCCAACTTGAAAAGTTAGGGAATTCTTGTGTCTTCTTTATCATTTTTCTTATGTTAAACTTGTACAAAAACTCAAGTCAAACCATTAAAAAATCTAAACCAATCAAAGAAAGAAATTGTAGCCTTTTTTTAGAAAATCCAACAATCTCTTTGAACTTGATGATGATAGAATTATTGATGAAGAGGAATATCATGGTAATAATGGTCTTATGGATCATGATAAATATACTAATGAACCCCTTGATTATATTATCTCAATAAATCTTGTTGTAGGCCTTAATTTCCCAATCATGGTCAATCAAGAGCCGTTAAACCAATGTCATCCTTGCACTAGTTATTCTACAAACTAAGGCCCATATTCCATTATACATCTCTATGGCAAGAGAAACACCCCATTAGATTATATTCTATGCAAGACAAAGATGCCATGATTGGGTACCGTATAAGCACAATAGTCGAGCTTCACTCAAACTATGACATTGATCACTCGACCCAGGGAAATATTTGATGGGGAGCCTAAAACCAAACCCCTCAATACCATCATTTCTTCAAGATATTTCAATCCCAAACAGAATCAAGAGAAGATCAAATTACATTAACTTCAAGAATTCACTTAACTTTCATCAAAAACTCTACCAAATCACTTCTTTACTCAACAAAATTCATCACATTTTCAGTCAACAAAATCCATTAATCCCTTAAGGCTATCTACAAGCCACTCACCATATCATTTTTTCACACACAACTCAAGCAGCATCAAAATAACATCAAACTTGATTATTGACACTTGAACAATTCATTCTTCCATTTATTCACCAAGGCACTCTTCAACTCAGTCTATTCACTCACCTTAGCAACTTGCTTTACAAGGAAAATTAATAACAAACCAATCCTTCTTGCTACCAATTAGTGACCAGTCCTTCAAGACACAAGGTTCATAATGTTTTGAAAGAAATCAATTCAATACATTAGCAAATAAATAGATCTGCTTACTCTGCAGTCAAGACACCATACTTGCCCTTTAAGAGATCTTTGCTCAAATCATTAAGTCCATCTAATATTTTCAACCAACTTATCCACACACATAGAGACATCAATAATACCATCATATTTTTTGTTACCAAACACTTAATGCCATTCATTTTACTGTTTTGAACAAATCACTGTTTTAGCAGTCAATTCAACAAGTTCTTTTGTAAGTTTCCAAACCCTTAATCAGGTAAATTCCACAACCTTGATGTAAAGACCAAGAGACAAACACAAATTTAGTGACCCTTTACTGCCCTCATCAATATACCAAAAGCTTACAATGACTTACTTTGAAGTAACTATCAAATTCCTAGACTGTACGTTGTCAAAGGGCTACTAAAATAGGCCTATTTTGCAAAGGAGTTTCCTTTTAAACTACTTCAAATATTTGAAAAAAATTGAATAGTCAAAGAAAAGGTCACAAAACTCTAGATTTATCTACTTTAAAGGATTGGAAGACCCATTTAGATAGCATATTAACAAACCCTTATTTATAGGCTAAAAACACCCAAAACAATGAGGGTTTTATGATCAAGACACTTGCAAACCTCTATTACTCTAGCCACCACCTAGAACATGCTTAATTATGTCTAATTATGCTTTTAGAATCATCTCCTAGCCCATGCATGCATTATTTCTTTAAAACCCTGTTTGAAACCTTCATTGTTCAAGAGGAAAACTCATAAATAGTATTGAAACCAGCATCATACTCTTGTATTTTCAAATCCTACTGTCCTGCCACCATAAGAAACATTAAACACAATAAGAAAACCCATATTTCATTCCATCCCATCAACCAACTACTCTTACATCGATGGGACGAAGTCTTTGTTCTTTAAAAGACTCTCAAAACCCTGTTTTGAGGGTTTGATGAATCCTACTATCTAGAACTCTTTAAACTAAAAGAAACCTCTTAAATCACTTCAAAATAAGAGGTGGTTAACTTCCTCATAAGGAAAAAACAAATTATTAATCCCTAGATCTCAATACAGTCTGTACAGGGATTGATAAAAGGAGAAAACTCAGAATTTGACAAAACAGAGTTCTTTATTTCACAATTTTGTTCACAAGAATACAATCCTCTGTCTCCCCAACGCCATACAATGTATTTTAAAGATGTTTCTCCTTCATAAAAATTGTATTCCAACTTCCCATCTGTTGAAACCACCTTTTACTCTTAATCTTTCTTTTTGTCAACTTAATGATTTGTGACAATATGGCAATAATGCAAGTTTTACACCTTTTCCCACTTTGACCACTTTAGACCCATTTACGTGAATTTAATACATTAGAATTAACCTTTACATGAATTTTACACATGAATTTTGACTTGAACATTAAAAAATTAACATATTATCCTTTTGAAGGCATTTCATGACTTGGGTGCTCCTGCACCAATATTTCAAGTAAAAAACTACACATGGATAATCCTCATCCATCAAATCCACTATCTATGCATATAAATCAATATCCCCCACTTTAGTGAGAGTATGAACTTATGCTTAGACTCACACTATAATAGAAAAATAGGTCAAGAGGGGTCAAATTGTTTGAATGGTGAAGAGATAGGATGAAAGAGGATCTAGGGGGAGCGTGCAAGCCCCTAGGATTTAAGATCCCATGGAAAAAAGCATAAGCACAAAAGAACACACATGCATGTTTTATATGTAGCAAGACAACATAGACAAACATACATGTCAGAAAAAAATGAAACATACACGATGAAAATACATGACATGATGGAACATAAAGATGGTGAAGAGATAAAAACAAACACGATGCCAACATGATGTAAACATGAAGAAGACAAATGAAAGACAACAAAAACATAAGGTTAGTGCTGAAGAGATTTGAGTCGGTAAGGCAAAGAGACCCCAGTCTTAAATTTTCTCAAATACCAAATGTCATGCATCGAATGTGAGATCTAAATGCTCTCACAAGGATGTAAAATCACTTATGAAACACATGGATCCACTAGAAAGCAAGTTGTGTTATGCTAGGTGGCCATGTTAAAGGGCGTTTATGAATCACACCATAGAAAATTTTGATATTTTTTAGGTGAATCAAAAACTGGAAGGAACATGAGCTAGTGAGGACCACTTTTCACTAGGTGAGTGCCCAAAACAAGGTAACAAAATGATAAATACACTAAGTCTAGTGAGGACCATTTTTCACTAGGTGTGTACCCATAACCATACCAAGAGTTATATTACCTAATAACCTTGATAAGGTGCTACAAAAATGATCAAAATGCTACGTCAATGTCACACTAAGTTCAACTCTTGTGAACAAAGTGAAGCAAAAATGCCAAACTCACCTTAAGGGGTGCACAAACGACAATAGGATAAAGCTAAAAACTCAAGGGATGTTATATCAACACCACCACAAGAGATGATTTACAAAAAATAATAAAGGGGCTTAAAAGGTCACAACTTAGGGAATATTGCACATGATATCACCACCAAGAGAAGACAAGTTGGGGAAAAAGAAATTCATGCCTTAGAAATATTAGCCATAGTATTACCACCAAGGGGAATGTCGTATGCCAAGAAAGTTCACTCTTGAGGGATATCAAGCCCAATATCACCACAAAGGAGACACTAACATAGATCAAGAAGGCCACACTTTGATCGGAAAGGTCACACTTCCTATGAGATGTATGCTATCATCACTAAGAAGGGAACATTTCCTATGCAAATAATGAGTGGGGAGCTATATTCCCCCCTTAAAATGTCAATGTACTTGCTATGTTGGTATTTTAAGGAGAAAGAGGGGAAGGAGGGTCATTGAAAAGAATGCACACCTCCCCAAAAAAATTATCCTTTCCCCCCAAACGTAGAGGCAAGGACAACCACACCAATGACCATCATGTTGCTGCCATGAAAAATATTGTTGCACTTAAAATTGTATCACCATGAAGGGAAATGAGCAAAACATGTAAAGCTACAAATGCCACATAGTGATGAGCAACATGATAGGATGAAGATCATTATTGATTAGAGGACTTAAGTGCATCAACACATGGGAAAGCACTACAATCCTTAATATGTTGTATTTTATTACTCAAGGCTTGAAATTTGTTGGTAGAATGACCATGAACTCAATGATATGCACAAAATGACTTTTTGTTGTAGAATTTATTTCGTGTTCTTAGACGAAGAGCAATTAAGTGGGATTTGAGAAGCCTCAACAAGATATTCTCTTGATCCATAGTAGGAGTGATTTCTTTATGTTGTGAAGAAAATCTTTTTTTCTTATCTCAAGATTTCATACATGTACACAAGACTCTTTAGGTTTAGGTTGTGAGATTTTCTACTTTCCCATAAAAGAGGGTGTATAATCTAATTAACCCCAATCATCACTAAAACATGTGTTTGAAGATGAAGCAATATTATGACCATTATTTATATTTGTCCTAGGAGTTTTTTTTGTGATGACATTAATATTAAGTGAAGGTTTCTTTGATGCTTTCATTTCGTTCGAAGGACAATAACCAAGACCTCTTGTTGTTTCTTGCATGCTAGGCTCTATGGGGACATAGCTACCTTGTTCTTTTACACCACATCCTTTTCCATTATAGCCAAGTTGTTTCAAAAGTTCATAAACTTTTCCATAAATGGCTTCCATCTTTTTGAAGGTGCTTGTTCATGATCATCTTCATCATAAGTGGATGTGTAATTTGTATCTTCTCATTTTCTAGAAGTTGTGGAATCAAATGTTTTTGGCAATTCAAGGATAGGTTGTGTTGATACCATTGTTTTTTTATTTCTCTTTCTTTGATTTTGATTGTATCATCTTGTATTACCCATGAATGTAGGTGTAAAATCTAACGATTCACAATCATCAACTAACATCTTTGTCATTGATGGAAGGCTCTCATCTTTATCCTCAACTCGCAAAAGGTTCTACTTTTGTAGTTGGTGTCAACATTCTAAGAGGATCCTTTGTTCCTATTTCAATTTGTAAACACTACTGAGATTTAGGATCAACTTTTATCATGTAAACCATATTGTTGTATATGCACTTCATTGAATGATGATGTGTTGAAGGCACTCCATTCATATCATGAATCCATGGTTTATCTGAGAAGGTTATATGAAATATCATGGGGAATGACATGGATGGGAGTTTGCAACACAACCTTACCAACTTTAATAGGTAATGTTATCACACCCAATGGTTGTCTTTCCATGTTATCAAAACATTTGATTGACAAACTAACACGTTGAATTAAAGTTTTATCTTCCAATTTTATCCAAAATATTCACACTAAAAATGTTAATCCCTAAACCATTGTCAATAAGGGTACATCTAATCCCAATATTGTTAATAATAGCCATTATCATCAAAGCATAATTTTGTTTTTGTGTTTCCAAATGGGGTAACTCATTTTGATGAAAGATAATGTCCAAATTAAGTTGATTCATATTCTCAATCAAAGCTATCACCTC
This sequence comes from Sequoia sempervirens, assembly GCA_007258455.2. Taxonomy (NCBI): domain Eukaryota; kingdom Viridiplantae; phylum Streptophyta; class Pinopsida; order Cupressales; family Cupressaceae; genus Sequoia; species Sequoia sempervirens. Next base: position 438,711,715 of record VDFB02000003.1, read on the forward strand.
ATTTGGTTGCACACTAGGAGAGATAACAACATTCTGAAAATCTTTGAAGCATGCCATGGTAAGTAGGTGATGTTTGAATCAAATCCCACAAGGATATCTTAGCAAGAGTGCTACAAAGTTGCTCAACAAGATTAAATTCTTTGCCATAATGCTACATAATGTTAGGTGTGGGTGGGAGATATGGTTGAGGCAATGGAATGGATGTTGGATTTTATTTTGGTTTCTTATTATTTCTAGTGTTATATGTGTGAGCTACACTATGATAACTTGGTTGTTGTGACACATGATTACTAGCGAGTTGTTTTGCAAAGTTTAAGATAAAATGGAGAGGTTTAGGAGGTCCTATAATGAGAGGTGACTTAGGAGGTCCAAAATGTGTTTTAGGAGGTCTAATAATCAAGGGAGATCTAATAACAATTTTTTTTCATAACCTCAACGAATTTGACTTCTTGTTGATGTTCTTCTATTGAGGGGGTGACCTTAGCATCTTCATCTAAGCAAGACATCTTAATATATTTTGAAAGAAATGTATCAATGATGTCATCTTCTTGTGCTACAATATTTTCATAGGTGAGAGAAGCATTGGGAGAGGGAAAAACAATATTCTCATGATTCTCAATGATTGGATCTTTTAACACCACAATAACTTCATCACAAGAAGGACAGGTATCAAGAGAAGGACAATTATTATTGTCATGATCATCTATAATTGCGTCCTCTTACACCAGAAAATTCTCACAAGTAGGAGAGATGTTGGGAGATTAATGAAGACTAGGAAAAGTGATATTAAGAAACGTTTCAATGATTTCATCTTCTTGCAATATAATATCTTCCCAAGTAGGAGAAGTTTTGGGAGAGAAACAAACAAGATTCTTATGACACTCAATGATTGGGTCTTCTAACACCAATATACCTTTGTCACAAGTAGGAGAGGTACCGGGAGAAGAACAACTATGATTTTCCATGATTGCATCCTCTTACACCAAAAAACTCTCACAAGTAGGAGAGATGTTAGGAGATGGGTGAAGAATAGGCAAAGTGACATTAAGAAATGTGTCAATGATTTCATTCTCTTGCGCCAAGATACTCTCAAAATAATGAAAGATATTGGGAGAATGACTAAAATGTTTGTTAATGACTTCATTTTGTTTCCCTAGATTATACTCATAAGTAGGGAGATTATACTTATACAAGCCATGTGTTACCATATCAAAACCACATTTTGAAAAGGAAACATGTTGCTACTTGGTAAATATAGATTGGCAATGTGTTGTAACAACCTAGGGTTTTGAATTTATGAAAAATGAAAACTAATCTACTCAAATTATGCAATGCTTCATAAAATGTAAATAATTGTTCTATAGATATGATGATTTCCAACACTGAAGTGCAGCAATTTTTCCCAAATTTGCAATAAATTAAACAAAATGATATCTTTCTTGCACATGCCATAACATCTTGTTAGAGTTTCAAACTAGATAGTTGCAAGCAGAAATGGATTGAACATACAGAGACAAAAATCTATGCAAATTTTCCCTAAGACACCTATAATAGGATAGGGATTCCCAAGGGTGTCTAAGTCCCTGGCAGGGGTTCAGAAAATAGAAAAACTATTTTTTTTATGTTGATGCTCAATGTTACTACCTTTGGTTACAAACAGATTGAATAGTGGATATTTTTCCAGATTTTACTCAATTTAGGGCAAGGTGATGTTAAATGCAACTATGCAACAATGTTGGAAATGTTTTTACAATTTTTGAATGCAAGTTTTAGATCTAAAATGCAATAGTTGGCTAATTCTAAAATGTCACAACCAAAAAAATGTTATTTTTGATGCAATTATGAAATCAAACAATGCAATGTTTTCCAATTTAATATAATGTGATTCCAATACAAATATGCAACAATAAAGGACAATTTTGATAATAATTCTTTCTCATAATTTCTCCTGCTAATTCCATCTAGTTTCAAATGGTGAAAAGACTAGGTATTTATAGACATTTATCCAATTCCCCAAAAATTAGATCTTGAAAGCTAACACTTGAAATTTGAAATTTGAATGTTAAAATACCACCAACAACATGCTAAAAAATTGGTCCTAGCTAAGAAGGGGGACCCATATGCCCAAGGGTGTACGGGTCTTGGCCTAGAATTTTGGAACATTAAATGTCGGGGGAAACACATGAACTAGGTGCATTTATTCAATGCTTGCAGATTATTGAAAATGGTACAAATGGGCTTCAAAATACATAATTTTAGGATATTATGGGGTCAATTAAGCTCAATAATTTAGGGGGGAAAAACATAGTGTGAAATTGTTAAGTGTGACAATTTTCTATGCTACAACTATTAAAGGTCATTCCTGATCGTTGTAATGATCCTCGTCCTAAAATAACATTTGTGGTATTTAGTCCATAGAAAATACATTTTAGTAAATTTAACTTGCTTGGTTTAATTGTTGCTAACTAATCACCATGGACCAATAAACTCACACACCATTTGACCTATTCCATAATGATCAATTTATTTCTACCTACATGGTACTCAAAGATAATAATTCCATAAGGGATCATAAATACTTTAAAAGAGACCTAGATGCATTATCATATCCCAATGAACCAATAAAACCACCTAAAATAATTACACCCCAAAATTTGAAATCCCAAGCATTTCAAATTGAAAAAGGCCCAAAAACACCATGCAACTAATCTCTCCATACAAAAACACAATATCCAAAAATATAAATTTCATTTGGGTTCCAAAATCCAAGGACCCCAAAGAAAAAATCTATGAATCTAAATCTAGAAGTCAATGGTTCACAATTGTAAAAGTACAAAAATTGGCACTCCACTTGGACCCAAAAACAAAAAAATTCCAAATCCACATATCTAAGAAAAAAAAAACAAGATAGAATACAAAATTCACTTTGTTCCCAAAAATTCATAATACAGATACTCAATCCAATATACAATTATCACAAAATAAAAAATCTAAAATCCACCATCACATCTAATACAATAACCAATCTCATATCTCAAGATGGTTTGTGAACTCATTAGTCCTAATTCCCTTCAACCCACTCCCTTTTCATATCACAATGCATCATCCCATGTACCTCTATCAGTACATCCATTTCATCCAACACTTTACATAATCACTACATCCCTTTCATCCAAGCTTTTGTATATCCATACATCCTTCATCCTACCTACTTTCCACTCAATTTTACTTGGTAGAAATTGGTCCTAATGGACTAAATCCAAAAGACATAAATGATCCTATTGCAATTAATCACTGGAGGCTCTCAAAGAAGTATCTCTGAACTCTGAACCTACAACATGTGATGTTGATGGGGTATCAATGGATTGATCATTCACATAATATTTTTCCACATAATATGGGGCAACATAAGTATCAATATTATCCACAATAGCCTAGTTCTCCAAGGAAACATCATTTTCAAAAGAAGATCCAATGTCTCCATACTATTGTTGGATGATGGTCCAAGTAGTGAAAGGGAACTCAATGTGCTCTATGTAATATATAATATCCTCAAAAAGAGTAAGACATTTTAGTCCATATACCATGTCATTATTGTTAAACCACACATTCTTCTAATCATAGTCACTTGGCTCAGGAATAAGTCCAAGGAGATAAGGTAGTAGATCCCACTCAAGGCAATGATTCTTTATCCCTTGTTTCTAAGAAAAATAGCTCTCTTAAGTTAGCTTGACAATAAAAGTATGAAAATAATGTTTAAGTGACATGATTAACCCCCATAAATGGAACTTTATCTTAGTTCGTGATTACAAATTACATGTATAATCCCCTAAGAATGAATGTAAAAGACACCAAAAGAACATCAATACACTCCCACATTTTCACTAGTATCAAAAATCACCCCCCCAAATATTATAAGGTTGGCACTTTATGGTTTAGTGCATCTACAAAGCCTTTTCCAAGATACAATGCTCAATTGGCTCACAATAGTCAAAATTAAAAATTTTGATACAAAATGAACCTAAGACAAAATCTAGAAAAAATAGACTTATAGCTATGTAGTTCTCTTCAATACCTTTCTAATTCCTATTTGTTTCCAAAAATTGGAGACCAAGCATGGCATGTTGAAGAAATTAACAATAGACAACTTCAACCTGAAATATATGTAAAAAAATATTTTCAATACATTCATGGATGGATATTTCTTATCTCCTTTTTTCCAACAATATCTTGTATGTCAAAAATAAACACTGTGGAAAAAAGTTATGATTTTGTTTTTTAAATGGTTGAATTTAGCTTGTAGTGACAACCCTTCTAGCAAAATAAAAATTTTCCAAAAATCAAATTCTTTAAAATAGATTTTTTTAATATTAAAATAGGGTATTTTGGGCCATCTAAGCATAATGGAAAGGTCTATTTGGGTTGAAAATGTTCCAATAAAAATTTGTTCATCAGATCTGAGCTTTAAACCCTAGTTTGAAATTATATCAAATAGTGACCAGATTGAGTGAAACAAAAGCTAGATCTAACTTTTTTGAACATTCTAAACTCAATAGTGAGCTTATATTTGCACCAAAATGCTCTAAAATGAACTTGTAATACAAAGCCACAAAGATAAATCCCCAAATCAGGCATTTCTATCAAAAAAATTATTCTCCAGGTCATCATATGATGCAAGAGAAGAGCATACTCAACTTTTCAATATCTCACATAAAAAGTTCAAACTCTCCATTAGGAATCTATGAACTTAGAATAATTAAAATAAAAGCTCTAATACCATGTTATAAATCTAAAATAGATTGATTAACCCAAATGAATTTTTAAGAGAAATTCAAAGCAACATAAATTGGAAAAACATAAACAATGCAAACTAACAACTTTGAGAGATATGCAATGTCAATATGATAGAATTTCATTAAAAGCTTCCAAGATGAAAAATACAAGCTAGGTAGTGAGTTTATATATAACTAAGGAGATGATAGAGGTAGAAAATCAACCAATAATAATTGACCACCAATAACCACCAACATTAAATAAAATGATGAAAAAGTAAATACTCCACCCTTAAAGGGTGGAGACAACTCATCACTTTATCTCCTAGTTATTAAATGATAAACTCACTTTATTATCCTAAGAAAACTTAATACATGTGTAGGAAAAACCTATAACTAAGGGAAAATAAATTATCTCACTAAGAAAATAAAAACTTACACCAACAATCATGAGTTGCATGAAGTAGCTATTTGAAATAGGCTATTCTTAGCTCACCATAGAAGTAGATGCTTGAATCTAAAAATAGAAATAAGCATCCAAAGGTGAAAATAATTCTTACAAAACCTTGGTGAAGTAACATGATGAAATCTCATTTTTAGGTATCATGTGTAAATTTAATACCTATGTGTACCTTACACTTTCAAGAAAGATTCTTCCACCCACTCATCCCCTCCATTCTTCATAACCATTAGCTAGTCATCCATATCACACCATCATATCATTGTATCATCTCATCTATTATATCTGCATCCCCTTACCATCATACCTATCCTCATTCCCACTTTTTACCTTGATAAGGAAGTTGAAAAGACCTTGAAACATATTTGGGAATCCCCTAATGTGTCCAAGAATCACATCATATATTTTTCACATAAAAAGGTGGGCATTTGATTTCTATGCAAGATAGTGCTTGGATAATCCATCACACATCCCCTTCCCATTTCCATTTTAAATTTCATCCCACATCACTCTCCATAATCCCATCCTTGTATCCATCCAAAAAATTCATCATTGGTTCTAGAATGATTTTTCTCTGTAACCATTCAAAAGTTAGCCAATCCTAAGCATACCACACAACAAATCCAATCTTATAGAAGATACACAATCATATATTGTAGATTGTCAAACATTGATGATTAGGATCCTATACCTAATATCCAAATCCAATCCATGCAACCATTCTAAAAGTTAAAGCTCCCAATAATCCAAACATCACAAAATCAAGGAAAGTTTAGCCATGCAAATCAATGCATCTTTGTAAGCATCCATAATTTTTTTTCCTTAGTAAAGATAAAGTGAAAATATTTCTTAATGTTTAATGGTTACAATTAAGATCTATCATTCCCAATCCTTGTGTTGGTCTTGGGATATATCATTCCTACATCAAAAACAATATCATCATTATCAAATCAATCAATTATTGGTTTTTTAAATTAAATAGAGTGGAACATTATTCATCATTTATTTTTATCGTTTGTGTATACTTTATTTCTTTCTTGGGTGTGTTTATTTTGTCAATTATATTTTATGATTTGATACTTGGGGCACCTCATGACCAACATCATCATGGTCTTCCATGTCATGTTGTATCAAATCATATGCTTTCTTGAATCTAAATCCCCCACACACTTGAAATGTGACCATGGTCCTTATACCTTGGTGCATAACATCAATTGCTATAAAAAATATTGGTTTTTGGTTGTATTTAAACATTTACTTGCATCTAATTTCCATCAACATCCACCATTCTTATCATCATTCCTATCATTATTAGTATTCCCATCCTATCATTTTCAATATCTAATAACATTGTTTATTCCTCCCAACCTCCATGCACCTAGCCATCTCCCCCTCCTTTCAAGTTCTATCTCTTAAAATCTCCCCATACATTATTTATCCCTTTAGCCTAATTTTCCTCTGAAGATACCATTTAGGTCTTATGAACTTGCTTTCTCTCTCAGTGGAACATCCCTAACCCATAACCTATCCCTTATTCTTCTAAAATTATTGGGGCGTCTTACCATCACTTCTATCTAACTAAGTGTAGACACTTATCTCTTTTGAAATGACATCACCTTGTTTTATCACAATATCATATCAAAGAGGGGAAATATGTAGAAGCCTGGAATGTATTCTCATATTTCTACCATCATCACACTAGATCGACTCCACATTATCCATTTTTTATACTAATTAAACTCAACTGTTGTCTTGATGTTTTTTATTAAATAAGAAACATTTACAAAGCGCTAGACCCAAACACAAAAGTCCCAACAAGGAAAAAAAATTAACAAAAATAAACAAGGTGAAAGGTCTCTAGCTAGATACAACAATCTGACAACTAACCAACAATAGATCAAAGTTTTTTAAAGCATAAAAACAAAAATGAAAGGAGCACCAAACTTCATAGCAAGCTTCTCCCTGTCCTCCTTAAGGAAATTAAAGAGGTCCCAACTATAAGAGCATGTGCTAGCACCTTTATAATTTTCATGATTTTTTATTTCATCCTTTAACACTGAATCAGGGTGGCCATCGAGTGGTGAAGGACCACTCAACTTTATTTTTAGACCATCCACCCAAGTCATCCATTCTATAATCTCTACTATTTATTCACCAATCTAACCTTTCTTCTAACATTAATTAAATAAATTTCCCTTATTTATTTAATTAATTTAGCCAATTCAAGAGTTCTTTTAATGTTCCAATCTTAAATAAATAAATCACATTTTTAATCAAGTCAATAATTTTTCCAACATTCCCCCATAAATTAAATAAATATAACAATATTTATTTAATTTATTTGAAATCCTCAGCATTATTAGACCAATAAAAAAATTAGGTTTATTCAAATAACTAATCATTTGCATATTCCTCTACCACTTTGATTAAAAAAGACAAATTCAATCTTTCACATGGCTCAAAGTGCACAGGGCTCCAAAAATATCCTTTTTAATATCCACCCTCCATCAAAATTTGATCAAATCTATACCTCCCATCTCTCCTCAATCTTTTCCCTAATCATGTGCACCAATCACATGATGCCACTTGTCATCTTCTCATTCTTCCTTACATGAGGATCAACCCCATACCTTTATTTCACATGATCTAATCCTATTCATCCATCACAAGCCATTTTCAACAAAGAAATAAGATTGGATGAAATTAGGATATGTTATATAATTATGCAATTACATTCACTTCAACCATCAACCAACCACTTGGAGCACAACACTTAGGTAATCAAAGTTTTGTGTGGTAAGAAAATCATTGATTTTTTTTCAATTTTACATTCGTTTTTCTTTTTTGAAGGTGAATGATTGATATCTTATTTGATTATTGTTTCCTTTTTTTTACCTTATATTTTTAATGTTCACATTTTGGCACGTTTGGTGGAACCACATCCCAACCTAAATTTTACCCTTGTCTAGTACTTTTTAAAGTTTTTTTGTAGACTTTCTTGTGAGATTTTTATCTTTCCTATTTAGTTTGTTAAACAAATATTTTCACTCATCCTTGGTGTGTATGTACTTATAAAAACACTAAACCCTAAACCACTAGTTCATGGAATATGTTAGAATTGTGAAAAAACATGAGCCACAAGATCAAACAATGAACAAAGACACCTTCCACGCAAGAGATCTGCAAACAATATGTGCAATATTCATCAACAAGAAAAAGCTACATAATGCAATAGACTATCAAAAGATTGAAAGTTTGAGAGATAATTACAATGAGGGTTCAGTGCTATATAGGAGCAACCATAAATGGTAGAGGGATTAGGTCATGACAAGTTTCAAAATCACATGTGATGAGACAAAATGATCTAATAATAGCTTACTTCAGTTAACATTGAAAAGCACTTAGTTAACTAAATAAAGAAATCCTAAGTTTAGCTTAAGTCCATGAAAATAAATTAGACTAATAATTAATTATTAGCTAATACATGATTACTTTAACACCCCCCTTAAGATGAACTTGGGGAGTAGCTAAAAATCCTAAAAAGAAAGAATGCATGATGGGTCCCGACAAACAAAGTCTAGTGAGTTACCCATGTACAAAAAAAAAATCTCTCAAAACTGGAGAAAAGGATAAAACCTAATGGGAAAAACTCCTCTCCAAAAGAGAGAAAGGAAAACGAAGGACTAAAAAGCCTCCAAAACAAGGTGTGAAGGACTGAGAAGCCTCCAACCAAAAACAAAGTACCAAAAGAAGAGAAACATGTAGAACATCATTGAAGCACGAAACTATAGGCTGCTATTGAAAGATGACTAATATGGTGTTGAAATGAAGAACTTCCAGAAATAGGAATGCAAGAGTGTCCATATGGTAAATGATCCATCTCACTGAAATGCATGTAACCAACCATTGATGTACATTACATTTGAAAGTACATAGGAACAAGAACTAGATATGTAGATCACTCTAAACCATTAAACCAAAGAAGCATTAGCACCAACAGTAGAAACCCCCCCATAATACTAAAAAAGGAGAGCCAAGACAGGTACATTGAAACTGTGTGAAACCAAGAAGTGCATGTAGGAGAAACAACTTGTAAATAAAAGGGTGTGAAAACTAAGGAACACACACATGAGGTAAGAATCATTAGTATTCATTGTTGTCATGAAAGGGACACTCACTTGACAAAGGTGTGATGGCAAACCAAAGAAAAAAATAAAACCCCCCATGGCACTTTATATCATATTGTGAATACAACAGCACAATAGGATGTGGAAAATTTCCCCAAAAAATACACCAAAATGACACTTTATGTCAGTGCATCTACATAAGTGAAAAATACATATAGTGGAAGACCATAATCTCCAAAAAGAACTGCATATTGAAAATACAATTCTCTAATACAAAATGAGGAAAATGGTGGAACCATGATGAATTACATGAAAAAATATGCACTTTAAAGAAACGGTACCCAAAAAAGAATTTGGATGCAAAAGATATGGCCCGTCGAAGTCTCCAAAATAAGAATTGAACAACAACACTAAGAAAATTGAATTCTAGTAAAAAATAGAAGTAAAAACTGCAAACCACCTACACCAGTACAAAGAGCGCGAAATTCTATCCCATTTTTAAAAAAATCATTGAAAAAGACCACTGTATGGCCAAGATATGGCCTCTAGAATATTAGGTGCAAACTCAACCTGCATGTTGGGGAGGCCGTACAACCTCCCTAGCAAAAAAAATTTGCCTAAGAAGCTCTCGACACTGAAATAAGTCAAATTATATATCAAAATTCATGGAATTAGCCTCCTAAATGCATCTATGAGGTTCTTTTCAGCCCAAAATACTCTAAAATTGCAACTACCCTCTGAATCTAGAAAGAAAAAAAAATTTAAACTAAGGCAGATCTAACCTCAAGAGTCCAAATCAAGCCAAACAAAAGCCAAATTTGACTTTCTCAACAATTTTGAATCCAACGATGAGGTCCTTTTCATGCCAAAATGCACCAAAAAATGTTCACTTCCAAAATTTGCAAAAAAAACAAAGGGGATTAAGATCTAAAACCTATAACCCTTGTTGAAGAAAAAAATATCATAAATCGAGAAGGGGTTTTCAAAATCCACACTCTTATACCATGTTAGAATTGTGAAAAGCATGAGCCACATGATCAAACAACAAACAAAGACACCTTCCACACAAGAGATCTGCAAACAATATGTGCAATATTCCTCAATTAGAAAAAACCATAGAATGAACCTCATGAATCTTCATGGAAAACAAAAGTCCTCAAAGGTTGAGAGTTCGAGAGTAAATATCCAAAATGATAATACGATGGGGGTTGAGTACTATATAGGAACAACCCTAATAATCCCTCACTTCAGTTAACGTAGAAAAGCACTTAGTTAACTTAATAAAGAACTAAGTTTTGTTTAAGTGCATGAGAATAAATTAGACTAATAATCAATTAAAGACTAATTAATTATTAGCTAATGCATGATTACTCTAACAATGTATGCACATTGCTTGTGGTGTATGTGCACCATCATGTGGTGTATGCACACCATTGATTTCAAATGCACACTTAGTCACTTCACTAGGAGGATGCTAAAAAATTTGATTTTACACGTAGAAATTCTATTTTCTTAAAATTTTATAGACTTTTCAACAAAAATCTATTTTGTACAAATTCTACAATCATTGCAATCCATGAGACATCTCTTTGAGTTATTTTATAAAATAATTCTCCTTCATTTCCTATGCTTCCATATTTTATATACATGTGTAATAGGTAAGTTGTAACTACAAATTTTGATCGAATATTTATCTTTTATGCTCCAAAGATCCCACTGGTACAATTGGGGAGGGTGTTGGTAAAGGTTGTGAAATTTGGCTTTACACCTACCAATCAATTTTCTTGAAATTTTCTAAATAATATATATGCCTTGATGGCATTAACCCATGCCATCAATACCCTTATTGTTTGAATGGCCATTTTAAGGTAGCTTAAGGTGTTTAATTTGTGTAATGTTGTAAAATTGCAACCCTTGTAATTTCACATACATTCTTGTATCTGCTTTAGTCTCCACTCCCTTAGCACTTGTGTAGTATCATTTTAGCCCCTGCATTAGCCTTTTTCCCTTCTCAAGATGCTCTGAACCCCTTTTTCAGCAGCTACCCTCGCGTGTCAGCTTCACATCGAATCTTGTGATTTTCCCATTCTCGTTGTTTTGTAGCATGATGTGTCCAGACACTAGCACATCATGCAGATGTTCACACGTTGTGCTAGTGTCCTGCAACATTTCAATGTTCAAATGACTATTTCTGAGCATGTTTTCCACTTGTCAGCCTCCTTTTATCGGTGGTAACAACCCGAGATGCCTTGTAACCACCCGGGAAGCTTCCTTTTTCTTATCTTTTCCCTTTAAAGGTTATCTTTTCAATCCATTTGTGCTTCTAACTTCTCTCTAGCTTTGACTCATGCCTTTTCCTCCTCTCTTGCTCCTACTATCTTTCCTGCACAACTCCATATAGCTTGTTACAACAACACTCTCACATCCTTATAGCACTCTTTGCAACACTCTTCGCTCTTACAACTATCTTTCTCTCCCTCTTTGCAGCTCCTTTGGCTCTTGCAACTCTACCTCCCTTGTCTTGTGCTTGCAAGCATCTTGGTATTTGTCACATCCCCTATTGATTGCATCTCTACTTTGTGATACGAGTTCTCCTCCTCAAGTGGGGATTGCTTAAATCACCTATATTTTGTCATACAGGTTCTCCTCCTCGAGTGGGGATTGCTTTAATCACTCCTTTGTTCATTTCTTTCTATCTATCTAGCTATTCATGGAGGTGGGAACACCAAAATGGGGCTTTGACTGAAGCAAACCCCTATATAGCCTTAACACTTTCTCTAGATCTTACACATGCAGGTATTGAAGATATTCACATGCTGGAGGCTTCATTACTTGGTTTGTTGTGAGCACTTTCTTTCCTCTTTATCTTTATCATTTACCTTGCTTTATTCTCATTTCTATTACGTTCTGTTACTTTCTCATATTCCAAGATTTCTTAGCAATCAAAGTAGAAGTAGTCACTTTGTGTTTTCTGTGATAAACTCAATTTCTAGTCCATACGAGATGCTAATGCGCCACGTTGTCATCCTCATTTTGTGTTTTCGTCCTTTAGTCGATACCTTGTCAGTTCGTCCAAAAAACCTTCAAGACCTACTCTTTCTAATTTTGGAACTCTCACACTATTCCTTGAGGTGGTTTAGGGCAGTTTGGCCTGTGAGGCTCTCTTAATGAAGAGAACTCGTGAGTAGAAAATCCCCCTTCTCTACAATTTGTTACATATTTAAAAATATAATTCAAATATAGAAGCGCCTAGGATTGAATTAAATGAATTTTGCAATAAAAATGTTTGGAAATTTTTGAATTTGAAAATTTATCATACTTTTATAAAAGAAATAATGTATACCTTGATGGATGAATACTTTTGACCAACGAATTTTGCATCTTTGTTTGACATGTCTCTCATTTTTATCATTTTTATGAATCTACTCTCTTTTACAAGAAAATTAGATTTTTATAGTGTAAGATAATTTTTCTCATATTTAAAATAATATCATTTTTTTGTGTAATTATGTTTGATTGGCATATGAGAAATAATTTTTTTAATGTTTAAGTAGCATGATAAATGACATTCTTATTGTATATATATATATATATATATAGCTAAGGTTTGCATGGGAATGGAAATTTAGATGGATCTTAGGGAGGATTTAGATTTTGACATTGTAGCTAGTGAAGGGAGTAATATTATTGGTATATTTTGGTGTCGAAAGGAGTATAGATTTGATGAAATCCATCATAAATTGTGCATGATGAATTCGTTCATTATTCCTGTGAGTTTACAAATAGTAAAGGAAATCATTTGAATTTAAAACACTCATTGCTTGTCTTTCTATAGGAAAAGACAAAATACCCATTGCTACTATACACGAATTTATAGTTAGGGTTTTTTAACAAAGGGCTTGTCTAGTCATAATTGGATAGAAGCTTTAATATTAAATAATTAGAATCCTTCTAATATTTTGTAAAAATATTCATCTTTATTATAGAAATTTTGGTAAATTGTGAGATGTAATAAAAATATCATATATTTATTGATGGGATATAATTGAATCTCATACTTTAATATATAATCATCTTTTTCAACCTTGGTGATGTTTACATTCTATTTGTGAAAGGGTAGATTGGGCCATTCTACTCTATTTAAAAGGAAATTTACATACACACTAATCTAATCAACTAAATTTAAAAAGTTAATTAAGAATTAAAATGCTCATGGAATAGAAATCATATGCTAGATTCAAAAGATTGACTATGAAATGAAAATTCCAAAACATAAACCTCACTAACCGAACCATCAATTTTGTGGTTTCTATGGACTTCTCTTGCACTCTTAACAACTTTCACCTAAAAGGAGAGAGATAGAACCCTAAAATTGAGGTGGTTCACTCAAACTAAGGAATCCAAAATGGAATTATGACTAAATGGAATGATCTAAGTGCAACTAAGCAATGAAATTGATTGATTATGAATGCAACACTAATGAAATATGCAATATTTGAAAACACAATGAGATATGCAAGAATGAACTAAAACATGAACAAACACAAACATAATTGAAAGAGGCTAAATAGAGTGCACCTGGGAATTGAATGTTGAATCTGGAAGGCTCTAAAGATTGGCATAAATCACTATAAATCACCAATGGGAATCATTCGCCACTAATGGCGAATCAACCCTGCTACTGACAAAAAACACCTGAAGCTACTTTTCGACAGTTGGGAATTGGATTCTGAAAAAATCAACTTTTTCAGCACTAAGGTAGGACTCATTCACCACTGATGGTGAATCAATCCTCCAAAAATCTATGAAATCAAAGGTCAATTTTGTAGCTCCAAATCTGTACTTGTCTTCCTCTTGAATTGACGGTGTCAAATCTGTAGAAAATTGACTGTAGGTCATCTCCACACTTGAAATAGTGTTTAGTTGACTTGAAACACTTTGTTGACTTGTTGACCACCTTTCAGCACCTAATTGCTTGACAAATCTGCATAAAAAAGTCTTGTTGAAGAAATTTGAAGATATATCAATGGCTGCTCCAAGATGCCTGATGTTTGCGTGATTGAATGATGCTTGAATGTAATTAGTGAATGAGTGAACTTGATGAATACTTGAATGAACTAGGTGTAAAATGAGAAGAAAAACACTTATTTATACACACTTATGCCCTAATAACCTAATAATACCTCATCACAGGCCAACATAAGGTCTTTTTGAATAAAAACCCGAAAGGAATTTTGAATTATTTTGAATTTGGAGCCAAGAGGGACTCATTCACCACCCATGGCGAATGGGTCCCACCTTGGACTTGTAAGTGGGTGCCAAGAATTAACTTGTATTTAATGTTTTGTGTCGGGTTTACATTCAAAAATACACTTAATTAAGTCTTATGAGTGCATAAAGAGGCCATATAAAGCATAAGAAAGGTGTAAATAGTGATAACAAGCCTAGAAAAGCATGAAATCTTGTTACAAGACTTTACAACACTTTAAAATAGGACTTGATAAGTGATGAAAAGGTGAATTTTAGGTGAACTGTAATAAGAGTCTAGAAAAATGTAGAAATATGTTACAACACTTCACAACACCTTCACAAGACGTCATAATTTGAATATTTAAGACCTAATGTGAATGCATAAGTTACATTGCAACATTAAATAAAAGCAAGATAAGTCAAACATCACAAGAGAAAGATCTAAATAACCATGAAAATGTCAATGATCCATTTTTCTATGGTACATTTAGCCTCCACTTTAGTGAGAGGATGAACTTGCTTCAAACTCACACTAACTCACACTAAAGTAGCCATGCATATCAAGAAGGATCCAAATGCACTTATGTTAGTAAAATGGAATGACAATGATCAAGAGGGATGATCAAGCCCCCAAGATGAAGATCCCATGGCAAACTAAATATAAGAACAAAGGAACACATGTGAAATAGAAAGAAAGAAGGGAGAGGAAAAAGGAAAAGTTAGATCAAACTTCGATCATTTGTTCAGCTAGTTGTGAATCGGATCTAAGTTGTTTGTTCGAAAAAGGAAATGCATACTCACTCTAGGGTGACAGAACTCGTGGTGGTTCGTCGGGTGAGAAGACCCAAAAGGTGAGAAACATACGCTAGTTAGTATGCATTCACAAACACATATGTGGCTATGGGGAAAGTCGTGCCACAAAATGGGCTTCCCGCTCAACCATACCAAAGTTATACCTACTGATAACTTTAATAAGGAACCACAAAGGAAAAGATTTGTCTGTGCTTCATGAGACAAGCAAAGCTTCATATGCTTAGAACTCATGAACAAATGAAAAGGTACCACAGGCATGCAAGTTGTGTTATACAAGGTGGAAAAGATGTAAAATGAAAAATGAAAAAGATGTTCAAAGGAGTCTTGTTAAGTTCATGCAAGGTTTATCACTTAGGGGACATTGTGTCTAACATCTCCAAGAGAGGACCAATCAAAGAATAAAATATTCACAACTTAGGGGATGCAGTGTGTCGCATCATGCCACTAAGAGGAATGTAATATGCTAAGATAGATCACGCTTATGAAGAACATCATACCCAATGTCATCCACAAAGTGACAAACACATCGTATGAAGTAACAAGCTACACTAGGAACCAAGAATGTGAATGAAATGATGCCAATGTATGCCCCCCACTTTAAAGAAATTGCTACACACCATTCTATGAGCAATTACTTTAAAGTAGTGAAGGAAAGAAATGCAAAAAGAAAAACAAGACATGAGAGCCAACTTGGAAAGCCCCTATGCCAAGTCATATGTTTCAAATTTAGGCTACTTCATGTAAATGAAAAAGAAAACAAAATAGAGGAGGGTTGCCCCCCAGAAAGGAACACACCAAACACATAAGGGATCTATGGATTTGGGTTAGTATGTTCGTTGCTGCAATGTTTTGATTAAAGAGCTTGAAACTGTCATCATTCCCAAAGCATGTAGAATTGGAAGAATGACACAAAGAGAGTGAAAATAAAAGAAAAATTTGTTTTGGGTCAACATGGAAGAGACATTGCAGTCTCAATGCTTTGCATCGTCCCCAAAAGGAAAACACAAGTGAAAAGAAAAGGAAAAGCTTTTGGGTCAACATGAAGGAGACATTTCGGTCTCAATGCTTTGTGTCATCCCCAAAGGGAAACAAAAAAAAAGCAAAAAGAAAATGCAAAATGTACAACATATAGAAGAATAGAGGTACAAATAGAAGAAGTTCACAAAGAGAGAGAACATCAAACACAAATTACAAGGGAACATGATACGCACATACAAGCACACTAAAGAAAGAAAAAGAAAAGGAAAATGTAAAAAGGCTAGCAAGGCGAATACAAGTCAACCATCTAACAAGTCATCTACTTCCCAATCATGTTCAGTATATTGCAATAGCAGTTGACTATCCAAAGGAAGAATTGCAAGTGTCGAACTAGGGGAAGTGTTAGGTTCTTCACTTGGTGTAGTATATTTATCATTTAAGCTCATGGTAGATGAAAATAAAGACTTTAGATCATTATGCACTTCTTCATCTATTTTAGTGATCTCCTTATCATCATCATCATCATCTAGGTTAATCACGACGAGAGAACGGAGAGTAATTTCCAAGGAAGGGTGTATAAGGAGTTGTGGTTGTTGTATCGAATCATTTTGTTGTAATGGTTATATTGTACTATCTTGTGGCGGGTCAAGAGGAGGAGGGTGATCAGGTATTACTTCTGTCAAATTTGGAGGTTGATTTTCTTTGGTGTTTTTGGTTTGCATTTGACGAGCAAGGAGACGATGATGATGCCTACACTCCCTAGCACAACGGTTTCCTTTAATTTTATTTTGAAGCTGTTGAGGTGTAAGAGCGGGTTGATCCACCATAGGTTCCTTATCTTCCAGGGGGGAGAACAAAGGAAATTGAAGAAGATGTGTCAATCACTTTCTCTTTGGCTTTATAAACTTGTTTAATGCGAGGAGACATGACAAGATTGGTTTCATTTTCTCTTGGGAATTTAAACGATGAAGGGGAAGTGTCTATGGGTGGTTGCTCATGAGGTTGTATTGTTTGTTCAGTTTTGAACTCAAGTTGAAGCATGGTCTCATCAAGGATAGGAGTAGCAGAAGTGGATGGGGATATGTTACGAAGAGATAATTCGGCTATTCATTGGCTTTGAACTTTTGATAGGTTATGAAAAAGAAGTCTCTTCAAGGGGTGATGGGCTCCATAGGTTTGGGCCAAAAGGCTTCTAAGGAAAAATTACCATTAGAGGACAATGGATTAAAGCCACTATGGTGTATGGTAAATATTTCATTGCCATTCAGAAACTTCAAACATTTGTGAACAACTGAAGGAACAACTTTCATCGAATTAAGCCAAGGATGACCTAGTCGTAGACAAAACTAGTTCGATTATGGAATAATAAAAAATGTTACATCCAAAGTTTTGGGTCCTATTTGTAAGGGGATTACAATCGATCTGATTGTAGGGCATGAAAAACCAGTATGTGTTTTAATCCATGTTGTTGGTTTCTTATAATCATCTTAATAGATATCATGTAATACTAAAAACTCTTTTGTGATGACATTCTCACCATAGGCAGGATCTATTAATATCCCATTGGTGGGCTTATCATAGATTCTACCAACTATGTAAAGAGGACCATCAGGAAGTTTTTTCAGTATGTCATGAGAAGAAAAAGTAATATCAAGAGATTTATTGGTTGGGCCCTTACAAGGGACAACGTCTATCATACCCACAAGTTCATTCATAGGATTAACTTGGGGTAACATTTGGAGTAATATCATGTTGTTCATTATTTGTATCAATGTTCATCACATGAGTGTTTGAAGGTTCACTAGCCTTGACAAATGAAACATTCTGTTTAGGCATAGGGTTGGTAAAAATTTGTAAATTTTGATTGGGGGGTGCAACAGACTTATTGTCTTGATCATTGACACCCACAATGGAAAAATGACCAAAATCAACGATGTCTTGAACCAAGTGTTTGAGATGCTTACATTGTTCAGTGTCATGTCCATTTTGGCAATGATAATAAGCATTTGGTTTAAAGGTGGGTGGTAAAGGCTTGGTGGTATCAAGTGGTTTAATGGTAGGCAAAGTGATCATCTGTTGCTAGAGCAATTGATTCATTATGTTATGAAGAGTATTGGGTAAGGGGTAAATTATCTCTTCAGGTCCCCATAGGTAAAGGGAACTGTTGCTTTAACAACTGCCATTGAATTTGAATAGGTTGAGTTGGTTGTGGAGGAGGCAGATTGAATTGTAAGAAGCCTTTGTTTGGTTTTCTAAAGTTTTGTGCATTATTTTGGTTGCTTTTTTTAGACTTCTCAACTCAGTTAGAAGTGGACTTCGAATCACAACTAGTAACCAAATTGTGATAGGCACAAAAGGTTGTGCATAAATGCATGAACGAAGGAAATTTCATCATAGTTAACTTATCCTGAAGGTGAGTGTGCAAGTTTTCAATAAAAATATTTTGAAGATGTGAATCAGGAATCTTGACATCAATTTGAGCATACAATGATTGATAACATGAAATGAAATCAGTTAATTTTTCCTCTGCTAAGCTTGAAAACCACTCCAATGCAGTGCCCTTTAAGGTCCTAGGAAAAAGTTTAGCTAATAGTTTATCATCAAGGACAAAATCACAACACAATGTTGTATAGGCATTAACATGATTAATAGGATCTCCTTTACCTTTGTACTTCTCAAACCTAGGCATCTCAATTCCCTGTGGCATCTATGTTCACAAGATCTCTAAAAATAATAGGCTACTGTGGACATGATATGTGGGTGGAACATTTTAACTTTAGCTAATGGTGGATATTTGGTGTTGCATGGATGAAACAGTGTTAAAGAGTTGTGTAATGATGGGGTCAGTGTGAGTGGTATGAGGTGGAAGAGAGAATGGTGATGAAGTGTATGTGATGTTAGGAGAAGTGAAGGGGACACTAAGAGGGGTGAAGGTAGAAGATGGAACATTTGATGCCACAAAAGAACTAGGAATGCTAGTTGGAATAGTGAAAGGAGTCACATGACTAACCTATTGCATGGTTGTTATAACTTGAGGAGAGGTATAGGTTGGTATGGATGTTATGGTTGAAGGAGGAGGAATGTGAGATCCTCCCTGGCTCACAACAATGTTTGCTAATTGGGATGTGGAAGGAACATGTTTGTTGTATATCTCAGCTATTTGTTTCATAACTTGTAAGCCATCATCACTTTCAATCAAGTGATGAAGGTTTTCTATGGCAAGTATGGAAGTGGTGGAAATGTTTTCAAGACTTAAATCTTGTTGTAAATCTACAAAATCCTCATGAATACTAATGACTTTTTCTTGTGGAATGGAATTTTTTTGTGTGTCAACATTCATTGGATGTGAAGGTAAAGGCATACTAATGGTAGTATCCATGCTTAATGCACCATTTTCCATACTAGGAGTAGGAGCTCTTGAGATCCCAAGGTCCACAATGAAAGTGCTATCGTGGGAAGCCATGAGTCTAGAACTTCGTCTCACTAAAGTATTACCAATAGGGCACCAAACACTCATACAAGTACCACAAAATATGGGGTGAATGCAAATGTAAACTAGAAATAACAAAATGTTAATGATAAAAATTTTGTAAACTGAAAAAAAAGAAAACAATAACAGGTAACAAAAATGCAAGAAATACTATGAAAATGCTAGAAATTTCAATGCAAAAAATGCAGCTGGATTGATTCGCCCAAGCTGGTGAATGAGTCCAGTTATGGATTTTTTTATGTTTTTTCAAACATTTAAAATGATTTCAATGCTTTTCAGATGCAGAATGAGGATGCAAATGCAAATGTTTAGGTTTTGAATGATTTGATATGCAAAAAATGAAATCTATATGATTCTTTCACTAATGTAATTTGAGAAACCCTAGGATGCAAAAAAACAAAACAAAACCTAATTAAATGTTAATGCAATAGAAACCTAGGATGCAAGATGTAATTGAAATTAGAAAGATAATGTGCTCAATATGCAGGTTCACCAAAATGAACCATCAATTTTGTGGTTTCTATGGACTTCTTTTGCACTCTTCGGATCTTTCACCTAAAAGAAGAGAGATAGAACCCTAAAATTGAGATGGTTCACTCAAACTAAGGAATGCAAGATGGAATTATGACTAAATGGAATGATTTAAGTACAACTAAGAAATGAAATTGATTGATTATGAATGCAACATTAGTGAAATATGCAATGTTTGAAAACACAATGAGATATGCAAGAGTGAACTAAAACATGAACAAACACAAACAAAATTGAAAGAGGTTGAACAAAGTGCACCTAGGAATTGAATGTTGAATTTGGAAGGCTCTAAAGACTAGAAGAAATCACTATAAATCATCAGTGGGACTCATTCACCACTGATGGCGAATCAATCCTGCTACTGACAAAAATACTTGAAACTACTTTCCGACAGTCGGGAATTGAATTCTAACATAATCAAAATTTTCAGCCCTAAGGTGGGACTCATTCACCACTGATGGTGAATCAATCCTCCAAAAATATGTGAAATCAAAGGTCAATTCTATAGCTCCAGATCTGTACTTGTCTTCCTGTCTGGTTGACAGAGTCAAATCTACAAAAAAATGACTACAGGTTGTCTCCAAGCTTGAAATAGGGTTTAGTTGACTTGAAACACTTTTTTGACTTTTTGACCACCTTTCAACACTTAATTGCTTGACAAATCTGCATACAAAAGTCTTGTTGAAGAAATCTGAAGATATATCAATGGCTACTCCAAGATGCTTAATGTTTGGTTGATTGAATGATGCTTGAATGTAATTAGTGAATGAGTGAACTTGATGAATAGTTGAATAAATTAGGTGTAAAATGAGAAGAAAAACACTTATTTATACACACTTATGCCCTAATAACCCAATAATACCTCATCACAGACCGACATAAGGTCTTTTTGAATAAAAACCCGAAAGGAATTTTGAATTATTTTGAATTTGGAGCAAGAGGGACTCATTCACCACCCATGGAAAATGGGTCCCACCTTGGGCTTGTAAGTGGGTGTTGGGAATTAACTTGCATTTAATGTTGTTTGTCGGGTTTACATTCAAAAATACACTTAATTAATTCTTATGAGTGCATAAAAGGGTTATATAAAGCATAAGAAATGTGTAAATAGTGATAACAAGCCTAGAAAAGTGTGAAATCTTGTTACAAGACTTTACAACACTTTAAAACAAGACTTGACAAGTGATGAAAATGTGATTTTTAGGTGAATTATAATAAGAAGAGTCTAGAAAAGTGTAGAAATGTGTTACAAAAATTCACAACACCTTCACAAGACATCATAATTTGAATATTTAGGACCTAATGTGAATGCATAAGTTACATTGCAACATTAAATCAAAGCAAGATAAGTCAAACATCACAAGAGAAAGACCTAAATAACCATGAAAATGTCAATGATCCATTTTTCTATGGTACACTAACAATTCAAATACTGGTTGAAGATAAATTCACAACTAAGAATTTTGTTTTGGGATTGTTCTTGAAGAACAAATAAATGAAACAAATGAAACTTCAATACCCTTTTCTTATTTTTCTATGTTTTACTTATAAGATTTGAAAATGTAATAAATTCACATGCAAACACGATAATAACTAACATAACATACCTATAGGTGACACATTATGAAACACCAATTTTTTCTTCAACATATTCTTGCAATAAATATTAAATATTTATCTACAATAACATAGGTTCTTCTTCTAAGCCTATTGTCACCCCGAAGGGTAAACAGTCCAAACCTGTTTAGGAGTATGAGACTGCTTTTGAAGAGGAACCGTCTAGCAAAAAAGTCAAGAAAAGGAAATTGATTTTGGAAAAAGAGTTAGAGTTGGAGGAGGATGTGGACCATTCCTGATTCACTTGCTTCTTTGGAGGTGGTCCACATTTCCCTACTACGGGAAAGATGAAAAAAGGGAGACCGTGTGCTAGTGTGGGTTATTTGACTTGTAGTGATGAGGTGGCTACTGATTTGCAGAGTAGGGGTGCAAAGGTGAAGAATGATCTGTATGGTGAGGCTTCCTTGTCACACCCTGTAGCCAAGTAGAAGAAGGATTCAAAGGAGGGTAGCAGGAAGAAATGGGTCCTGAGGATTGCGGGCCAAATTCTGGAGAAAGAATCTCCTCTCACTATTGCGAACGGTCTCTATGTTGATGATTCTCGAGTATTAAGCCAGATTTGTAGCTGAAAGATAAGTCTAGGGATGTTGATGTTGTTGTGGAAACCTAGGATGTGGAAGTGGAGAGGCTTAAGAAGAGAAAGGTGGTGGTGGAGGAGATAGCGAGCTCCATCCACAAACTCAAGACCCCAATCATTGTTGAAAAAGGTAAGGATACCCTTGCTGGTCAGGAAAGGGTTAGTTCCTCTGAGGAGGAAGATGCTTTGGGGAAAGGGGTTTTTAATATTGATAGAGAAGATTTTTTTGATGTGCTTGGAACTGCTCGTGAGGGTTCCATTGTCTTGTTCAAGCTTTTTAAATGGTTTTTTCATGAACTCAATAAAACTAATGTCAAAGTTAGGGGTGTGGTGAGTAAGGTTGAGGGGTCCTCTATCCAAAATTAGATTGATGAGTTGTTTGACTCCTTAAACATTGTTGCAGGGGAAACTCTCAAAATGAAATAGAATCTTGAGGGTAGAATCCTCACTCTTGAGGATCAAATGGTGAAAATTTAAGATAATGTGATGAGAGGTGGGGAGGTGCATAAATCTGGTGGTAAATTTGAATCAATTGTTGTGACATCTCTTGTGGTTAGTGATAAGAAGCATAAAGATAGTGCTCATGTTGAAGAGGTCAGTGCTACTGGTAAGCCAATGGAGGAGGAGGGTGTTGTTGGGAAAGGTGGGGAGAAAGGTATTATTTTGATTTCTGAGGTAAATACAGATGGACCTGGAGCCAAGACTAGGAACAAAACTAAAGCTCAAGTTGGGGCATCTAGGAAGGAAATTTATGATGTTTTTGATGAAGCTTAGAAGGTTGGGGCTAGCGACGTGGAAGTGGCGGATATTCTGAAAAGCATGTAGTGTTGTTGGTGGGGTCCTCCTTTTTGGCTTTTTTTGCTGATGGGTCGTTGTTGTTGGGTTGTTTTCTGCTTTATGACATTTTATTATATTTGAGCTGCTTTTTTATGTAAAGGGTTTCGAGCCCCTTCAAAACATGTATTTTACCTCTAATCAAAAACATAGGTTCTTCTTCAATTGAGTGGATATCTCTCTAGAGATTGGAACATATTTTAAATCATCACATTCAACTCAAAAAATTGTAGAAATTGAAAAAACAACCTCATTAATGATATCATATAATCACATATTCCACATGATTCACTTTCAAAATTGAATTGTATTGTCTTGAAAAAAGTAATAGGATAAAAGCACAAAGCTATGTCACACTTTCAGCCAACTTATTAGCACAACTTAATTTAAGTATTTCTATCTAAAATTCAATTTTGGTCAAACATATGATCTAGTAAGATTCATTCAAGTTAGATACTTCAACAACTTTCTCAACTAAAATTGTTGGCTAAAAATATATGGAGCACCATTTTGAGTCCAATTTACCAAAAAAATAAAATTATTTGAAAAAATTGAAGTTTCAATAACTCCTACTAATGTAAATAACATTTTTTTAAAGATAGAAAAATACCCTTTTGTAGATCCAGGTATTTGTAGATCCATAAGTGTTGTTTTCAAAAATATATTTATTTTAATAGTTTAATTATTATTTATATTTTATATTTTATTTTTATTAAAAGTAAGTTATCAGCACAAGATATTAGGTTGATTACCATGCCAAGGAAAAATACTAAAACTTATTTAAAAAAATTTTAAAAAATGATGCACTAGATAAAGGAATCTATTTCAAGATGGTATATTTTTTTCTATTTCAGATAAATATTTAATATGAAAGTTGGCGTCCCATAGAAACAACAGCTTTTTGATTCACACACATTTTAATATTTATTTTAAAATATACATTTATCAAAATTGGAAAAAAATACATCCATGCACTAAAGTTTCAAGTTATAAATACACAAAAAAATTGAAAGAAAAAAAAATTACTATAAAAAGTTTGACGTCTCATGCAACTTGATTTTTCAGCATTTTATCAGCAACTAAATTATAGTGTTAATTTATTAAAAACTAGTTAAAATAATTTTTTAATTTTTTTTAAAAAATACAAACATAAAATATACTAAAAAATACATATGTTACTAGTTTACATCATTTCAAAATTCAAAACATATATGCCACTTTTTAGTGATTCAAGTTTAAAAGTTGGATCAGTGTTGGCCATTTCCTTTATAAAGTGTTACACAAATTTTTGCTTTTACCCAATAATACCAATAATGATATAATTGTTTGCATGATATCAATGATAAAAAAGGTGAAAAAAACTTGAGAGGAAGTTGGGTGAGCGAAAACAACTTCCTACATCAATCTAAGTGGAGGAGATAGTGCAAAATTTTCTTTTCAAACCCTTAATAATTACATATTAAGATGTACATTTAGATAACAATATTAAACATGCAAAATAATAACATACCATTACATAGTGTTTATGTGGGGAAAACCCTTTTGAGAGAAAATTCCTACTCCAAAAGCACAACCCTTTTGTATTATTAGTAATCAAATGGTTAAAAATTTAATTATATATCGAAGCTCATTAACAAGAGTCTTCAACGACACAATTTTTGGAATGATTTTGCTAGCATAACAATACTTGCAAACTACTTAAAAATATCATACTGGAAAATGCACAAGTACTAATTTTATATTACAGTGCAATAAATAAGGCAAGAAGATGTGGATTCCTAGAATTGCCACATGGTAAAAATTTAACATCTACATGTTTGTCTTGAGTCTCCTTGACATGCACAATGCCTACATGCATACAACAACCTTGCATGAACAACACCGTCATAACTAGGACCCACTTATTGTATCTTTTTTATTCTCAAATCCTCCCTCATGCATAAGACCCCTCAACATGTGATGCACTTGCATGCATGCAAACACCTTGCATGTATAGGAACCTTCATCACATGGAATCCACTTATCATAGTTGACTCTTCCACTTGTCATAACCTATCATAGCAACTGTCATAATATGTCATAGACTAAACTCTTACAACTTGTGACACATGGCACCAATTAGCCTCACAATAGGGTCCACCAAGTGAGATGCTTACTTCCACAAATCTAGCTTGCATATCATCCTAGTCACTTCCATGTAGGATGCCACCTCATTTGATAGATCCCACAAAATGAATTGACATAATAGACATAAAACATAGGAACAAAATAAGTAATATAACAATTAAATCAATACTAGAGATTACAAAGGTTGAGACACCCTAATCCCAACATTCTCTCACTTGTTGAAGACATTTCAAGAGCCAACAAGAAATCAACTACTAGGTGTGATGAGGCCCATAGACTTTGATCTCGATTTGAACTTTTATGTGCTCACATGCTTTTTCTATGTACTTGCAACATTTGCCAAAGTTTTGACAGATCCCACAAAATGAATTGACATAGTAGACATAAAACATAGGAATAAAATAAGTAATATAACAATTAAATCAATACTAAGAATTACAAAGGTTGAGACACCCTAATCCCAACATTCTCCCACTTGTTGAAGACATTTCAAGAGCCAACAAAAAATCAACTACTAGGTGTGATGAGGCTCATAGACTTTGAACACCATTTGAACTTTTTTGTGCTTGCATGCTTTGTCTATGCACCTACAACATTCACCAAAGTTTCAACTTTCTCTAGTTTCACCTTCCCATATTCCACCATGTCATGAAAAAAATGGAACTAAACATTAATGTGTTTTGTTCTAGCATGGAAGGTAGGACCTTTACCAAACATATGACACTCTAACTATCACAATAGATAGTAATCATCCATGAATCAAACCCAACATCATAACACAATATCCTAAGACAAATAGATTCCTTACAAGAATGAGTAGGTATCTGGAATGGACAAAGTGACTACAACTTTCCACTTACTCATCCAATTGATAGCACCACCAAACATTGTGAACACATATCCACTAGTAGATACTTTGTTGTCAATATCACCTACCCAATCTGAATCCACGTATCCATGAATACAAATTGAATGCCAAGGTCCTATAGAATAACCATGAAAACACATGGAATAATTGGAAGTACCCCACAAATATCTAAACACTCACTTGATCACATCCCAATGTACTCGTCTAGGATTAGCCATAAACCAACTCAAGACTCTTAGTGCTTGGGCAATGTCTAGCCTAATACAGAGCATAGCATACATCAGACTACCAACATCATTCACATAAGGTACTCTACTCATGCCCTCCATCTTAGTAGTAGATTTTGGAAAATCTTCCATAGATATCTTCATCCCTTGCACAATAGGAACAACTAATGGTTTAAAAGATGTCATGTTGAACCTATCCAACACCAAGTTCACATACTTACTCTAGATTAACCAAAACCTTCTAATAGCTCTCTCTTATGATCTTCATTCTCAATATACCTTGCTGCACCTAAATCTTTCGTTTCAAACCGTGTTGACAACTAAGACTTCAAATCTAAAATCAAACTTTTACCATTCCCAAAAAATAGCAAATCATCAATGTAAAATGTAATAAACTTTAATCAACACTAGGGACGCAATCCCCCTTAAGCTTGTAATTTGAGATATACAAAAAAGAGCCATCACTCTTGTATGGATTGATGATGTTTTTACAATCCTTATAAATCTCCTACTCGAACAAAAAATCTGCATACTACATATTGACCCTGAATCCAGGAGGCACTAAAGAAACATGTTGTATATACCTCGTTGGAACTAAAGAAGTAGATTTCAGAATTTAAGAACTTCAAAAGGTGTTGTTGCAGCAATGAAATGGTTTGTTGCATTTTTACAACCAAGAAAAACTAGTCTTCAAAATCTTCCTTTCATCTGCATGCTATCACATGGACCAACCTACAGGTCTCTTGTCCACTTTTACCCTATTTGAATCCATATTGTCCTCCATGCTCGCATCCATTGAATTTTGCCTCATCTTAATTCTACACATTTTATTATTTTGTTTATGATTTATAGCTCAGTCTAAGGCAATTCATCCAAAGGACTCCATAATAAGATGGTTAATGTCTAACAATTTGAAGATAAATTTTAGAACAAAGATTTATATACTTTGATAGCTCCCATGAAGCATTTTAATCTTAAGATTCCTAAAAGCCAACGTCATCAAATTAGTTTCCTTCTAGAAAGAAACTTGAAATATACGTAACTCTCACCTTTACCACCTAACATTTAATTTTTGTTTCTATCAAAAATTATTCAGGCTCGTCCACCAAGAGAGTAGATCCTCGAAACAAAGAGCAATTAGGAGATAACAAGAGTTGGTAGGAAAAATAACATAAGTTGTTAGAGTGACTCAATTGCCAATGGGAAAGCAAGGTAGTGTTCTAAATGAGAAGTGCACGAGTTCCCCCTTCTTGATGCAAGGGCATCTATTTGGGTGCATTTGTTATCATTTGGTAAATGTTTGGTTTTGGGTTGATTTAGGTTGTTTTGTGCCAATAAGGTCATTTTGGACCATTTTGGACCACTTGGAGTTATGTTGGATCATTTTGATGATTAGATGTCAAAGTTGTAAAAAGTTGCAAAATGTTGTCATGTTGTCAACACTAAAATATATCAAATGTTGCAACTTTTGGTTTTGGTAGTTAGAAGTCAGTTTTGGTGTAATGAATAGGTGGACTTGAATGTAAGAGAGATACTCTTACAAGAACTGAGGTTGGAGGAGACATTGGAATGAAAAAGAACTTATTTTGCACATTTTCCTTTGTGTTTTTGTGTGTTATAGTCTAAAGATCTATTTTGTACAGCCCAGTGTGGATTGGTACGGCCTTGAAACTAATAGGGAAAGTTGAAGGAATGTTTACTCCTCCAAATTCCTTTTGTTTCATGAATATTTATTGATTTTTGATGAAGTTACAATGTTTTGAGCATTAACAGTCCAAACCCTGGCTAGGATTTCCAGTTTTGAGAAAAGAATCTAGTTCTTTTGATTGGCATGGTGGAAAATGCTAAAACTTTTAGTAAAGTTCTATTTTTACATATTCTAATGATTTCCAAGATCTTAGCCCAATATCTTTTGTCCACGGGGAGTTATGGATGACTGTCATAAAGAAAACTCTGTCAAAAAGGGAACAAAGTCTATTTGTTTGAGGGTTTGACAAAATCTTTACATAGTTTGATCATGGTTGGGTGTAGAATCAATGCGATATGTTATAAAAGAATTGAAGTGTCCAAGAACTCATATATGATGTTTTCCTTCCTTGTCGAATGCCTATTAGGCCACTGTAACGATGTTTCCAAGTTGAATTAGGGTGCACCAAGTCATGTTTTGCAATGAGTCTTTGTATGAAATGTGTAAAAACAATCAAGTTGATCTAAATTGAGTCATTCCTCTGCATCATTTTTGGTATCAAATCCCAAAGATTTGGGAAAGGGAAGTTTTGGAGGTTTGTGTATTGCATTTGACAAGTTGAAGTGAAGAACTTGGATGCCAAAAGATTAGGTAGTGAGGATTAGTGGTTGTGTATTAATAAAAGTTTTGAATATTCCATGAGTGAGATTCCAGCTAATTAGAAGTCTCAACTCTTAGTTAAGCATTCCAAAAATTAGTTCACATGTGAGGTTTTGGATGGATAGGTCTAGGATGATAGGTACGCTGTGATTGATGATGCGATATACTACAAGGATAGAATCTATTTAGTTAGTTCCTAGATAGAAGCTGAAGGATAAGATTCTACGTACCATCAATGATACACCACTAGCAGAAAATCCTGGATACTTTAAGACATACAAGCAGGTTCGTGAGAGATTCTCATGGAAGGGTCTCAAGGATGATGTCCTACGCTATGTTTGCGAGTGTGTGACTTATCAACAAAACAAGTTAGAGCATACTTTCCTAGCTGGACTTTTGCAGCCATTGTCTATTTCAAAGCAAAAGTGGGAAGTTATATCGATGGATTTCATTATTGGTCTTCTGAGAGTTCAAGGGAAGGACTGCATATGTGTGGTTGTTGATATATTGACGAAGTATGTACACTTCTTTTCTATTGCAGTCGATTTCACAGCTTCATAGGTGGCAAAGTTATTATTCTGTGAGGTATTCTGTCTCCATGGACTCCCCAGGACCATTGTCAGTGATCGGGATAGTAGATTCATGAGTATATTTTGGAAAGAACTATTCTGACTTATAGGTACAGAGTTGACCCCCAGCACTAGTTACCACCCTCAAACTGATGGGCAGATAGAGATTATCAACAAGTGGGTGAAGGGATATTTGCGTACTTATGTTTCAGGTCGGCATAGAGCTTGGGTGCGTTGGTCATATTTGAGTGAGTATTGTTCTAATACTACACATCATATGTGTATTGGCATGACTCCCTTTTGAGCTTTATATAGTTATGATGCTTTATCATTTGTGGATTTGGCGCTAGGTGATAGCAGAGTGCCTAGAGCTCGAGTGGCTTCAGGATAGTCAGGATATCCTTAAGGTACTTAAGGATAACATCCAACAGACACAAAATCAATAGAAGCCTTATGCTAATTAGCACAGGATTGAGAGGACCTTTGAGGTTGGTAATATGGCTTTCTTGCATCTACAGCCCTACAGGAAAAGTACACTCAAGAAGAGTGGGGCTGAAAATCTCAAGCCTAGATTTTATGGACCATACAGAGTTCTCAGAGGATTGGAGAAGTTGCTTATGAGCTTGAGCTACCCTAAAAGAGCAAGATACATAATGTTTTTCATGTGTCTTGTTTGAAGAAGTCTTTGGGGCAACATGTTACTCCACCAAATTTTCCTCCATTGGATGAGGAGGGCCGGTTGATACTGATTCTCGCAAAGATTCTTGATATGAGGGAGAGAAGGTTGAGAAATAGAGTTATCAAGGAGCATTTGGTACGATGGAAGGACTTGTCATTGGAGGATGCTACGTGGGAAGGAGAGATGATACTTCAGCAATTGACTTTGCAGTTGCTTGGGGGCAAGCAATCCAAGGAAGGGAGGACTGTAATGTTCCTTCCTTAGACAACTCAAACCTTGGCAGAGGTTGGCCTACTATTAAGGTTCTTGTAGGTCAACTGTTTGGTTAGGGGAGCCAACTAGGGGTTGCAGAGCCTTGCTGGGAGCTTTTTGAGCCTTCAGTTTGGGGTCCAAAGGTTCAATACAAAGTTAATTTGGAAATATTAAAGTTGGTTCTAATGGAATAGTGAAAGGGTGAATCGTAACAGAGAATTAAAAGGTGAATAGCAAAAAGTTCACCCCCCTTATGCCATGATGCCTAGGAGATATAACTTGTGCCTTTTAAAAACAACTTTAATGATTAAAAAGGGGCATAAAGGAAAGCTATGCCTTGCTTGAAGGGGCCAAGTAAATTTTTAATAAAAATACTAAAAAGGGTATTCATAAGATAAGTTAAAAACCCTAAAAGGGTCAACCTCTTTGGAAGAATAGTAAAAAGTTATGAAAAGGAGTTGCAGGTTGCCATTTGACATATGATGAGTTTATATTTTCATAGCAACTTTCAGGTTGGAGCTCAAGAAGGGTTTCTACATGCAGATTTGGCCTTCCAGGAATGAAATCTTGGGAGAAGGGAATGTTGGACATAGCCCTAACATTCTAGAAGGAAAAACATTATAAAGAAGTTTTCTTATAAGTTTGGCATTGTTTATTGAGGAAGGATATTGCATGATCAGTTATTATTAGGTTGCAGATCAACCATTTTTGAGGACATTTCTACCATCTTATAGTAGTATTACAGTCAACCATACACCATTGGACATTTGAGCATCAAACCCTAGGTGCCAAGTGGAGTT
The DNA here is from genome assembly GCA_007258455.2 of Sequoia sempervirens. Lineage (NCBI taxonomy): Eukaryota > Viridiplantae > Streptophyta > Pinopsida > Cupressales > Cupressaceae > Sequoia > Sequoia sempervirens. The sequence continues at coordinate 438,743,033 of VDFB02000003.1, forward strand.
TTAAGGGTCTTGGAGCTAGAAATTCACTTACAACAGTTAAAAGAAATCATCTCGTACCTGGAGCTAAATTGTGGCATCATATTTAGAGTTGAAAGAGTTCAAATTTGTTGTCCCTAAATTATATCAAACTTAAAATTTTTTCTTTAGTCATGTAATATTTCATTTTTAGGTCTATTGATGAATGGGTATGTTGCATTTAGCCCACATATATGTAATTTCAGTCTTTTAGTAATAGAATCATTGTATACTTCAATTATTTTCCATTTTTAGCATTTGTATATGTCATGTTATATGCATAAAACTCAAAACACACAAAAAAATCAGAAAAATACAAAAACGAAAACAAAAACAAAACCTTTCCTATTTGTTGGTCAAAGACTGTGAAAACACAAAACTCAAAAAACCAGATCAGATTTGGGTTGGGAATTTTTCATTGTTGTGTGCCAATAAAGTCATTCTAGACCATTTTGGACCACTTAGAGTCATGTTGAGTCATTTTGGTGATTAGATGTCAAAGTTGTAAAAAGTTGCAAAATGTTGTCATGTTGTCAACACTAAAATGCATCAAATGTTGCAACTTTTGGTTTTGGTAGTTAGAAGTCAATTTGGGTATGATGAATAGGTGGATTTGAATGTAAGAGAGACACTCTCATGAGAACCGAGGTTGGGGGAGAGATTGGAATGAAAAGAACTCATTTTGCATGTTTTCCTTTGTGTTTTTGTGTGTTACAATCTAAAGATCTATTTTGTATGGCCAAGTACAGATTGGTACGGCCTTGAAACTGATTGGGAAAAAATGAAGGAATGTTTACTTCTCCAAAGATTGATCTAAAGAGCGGGTACCATTAGATAAGGATCAGAGAGGGGGATGAATGGAAGACAACTTTTAAGACTAATGAACTATGAGTGGTTGGTGATGCCCTTTGGGTTATCAAATGCCCCTAGTACATTTATGTGCCTTATGAATGAGGTATTGAGACCTTTCATTGGAAAGTTTGTTGTAGTTTATTTAGATGACATCCTTGTGTTTAGCAGGTCTAAAGAAGAAAATTTGAAGCACCTTGACATGGTACTAAGGAGGTCACAAGAGGAGAAGTTGTTGATCAACATGGAAAAGTGTGAATTCATGAAGGAAGAACTAGTCTACCTTGGTTTTGTCATCTCTGAGGGAAGTTTGAAGATGGATCCTTCAAAGGTGGATGCTATTCCTACTTGGCCAACACAAAAATCCATGGGAGATGTGAGAAGCTTCCATGGACTCACAATCTTTTATAGAAAGTTCATCAAGAACTTTAGCCAATTTTTGCACCAATCTTGGACACCATTAAAAGAGGTAACAAAGGTAAGTTATCTTGGACCAATGAGGCTGATAAAGGGTTTGAATATCTAAAAATGAGAGTAGCACAACAACCTATACTTGTACTCCCTAATTTTGATAAATTTTTCACCATTGAGTGTGATGCTAGCAATCAAGCAATAGGGGCTGTTTTGAGCCAAGAAGGTAGATCGGTTGCATTTTTTAGTGAGAGGCTGAATGAAGCAAAGAGGAAGTATTCTTCCTATGATTTGGAATTGTATGCTATGGTCCAAGCCCTCAAAAATTGGAGGCACTACTTGTTACCTAAAGAATTTGTTGTTTATATTGATAAGCATGCCTTGAGTCTTTTGAATGCACAGGACAAACTCTGTCATAGGCACATGAAGTGGGTAGAATCTTTGCAAGCCTATACTTTCACAATAAAGCATAAGAGCCAAGCAAATAAGGTGGCAGATTCTCTCAGTAGAAGGGCACTTGTAGTGCAAGAGATCCAACTCCAAACCATGGGGGTTGAAGCATTGAAGGATATGTATCATGAAGATTCAAATTTCAAGGAGGTATACAATGTTTGTGAACAACATTTGAATTCTTTTCATGGTGAATTCTCTGAATTTTTATTATAGAATGGTTTTCTCTTCAAAGGAAGCTAATTGTGTGTTTGTAAATGCTCAATGAGGGGGAATATCATAAAGGAGAAACATAGTGGGAGTCTTGGAGGTCACTTTGGCCTTAACAAGACCTTGGAACAAGTTAAGAGATTTTATTATTGGCCAAAGTTGCAGGTGGATGTGAAAAGGTATGTGGAAGGATGCATAATATGTCAAAGGGAAAATGGAACTTCATCAAATGCAGGACTCTATCAGCCACTTCCCATTCTCAATAGGCCTTGGGAGTGTGTAAGTATGGACTTTGTCTTGGGGTTGCCTAGAACCCAAAGAGATTTTGGTAGTATCTTTGTGGTAGTTGATAGATTTAGTAAGATGGCACATTTTCTTCCTTGAAAATGCACCAATGATGCATCTCATATAGCAGGTCTCTTCTTTAAAGAGGTTGTTAGGATACATGGAATACCCTTTAGGCATTGTTTCTGACAGGGATTCTAAATTCATTGGTCACTTTTGGAGGACCTTGTGGAAGAAACTTGGAAAAAATCTATCTTTTAGTTTAGCATACCATCCATAAACGAATGGAAAAACTGAAGTGGTGAATAGATCATTGGGAAACCTCTTAAGATGCCTTACCAAGGAGCATGGACAAGCTTGGGATCTGATTTTACCTCATGTTGAATTTGCATATAATGACTCCATGAATAGGAGCATTGGTAGAAGCTCTTTTGAAGTTGTCTATGGCATGCACCCTATAGGGGTCAATGAACTAAGATATCTACAAGGAGTTGCTAAGAGAAGTGCTCAAGGTGAGAACTTTGTTGTTACAATCAGGGATATTCATCAACGAGTGAAGGAAACCCTTCAGAAGAATGTTGAGAAGTATAAGGAAAAGGAAAATTTAAAGAAGAGGAATGTCTAATTCAAGGTTGGAGACTTGGTTATGGCACACTTGAAGAAGGAGAGACTTCCAAAAGGAAAGTATACCAAACTCATGATGAAGAAGATAGGACCTTGCAAGGTGGTCCACAAGTTTGGCCAAAATGCTTATGAAATAGAGCTACCTCCTAGGGTGGCAATCTCTCCTATCTTCAAATTTTCTTACTTATATTCTTTCAGAGTTTTTGTGAATGTAGGTGATGGAGTAGGTACAACAACAATGGAGGATCAAGATTGGGTGAAGGAACTACCCCCCAGCCAACCTATGACTCTTGAATGCATCCTAGACACCAAGGAGACAAAGAAGACTAGAAGGAAGGTTTACAAGGAATACCTAGTCAAATGGAAAGGTCTACCTGAAGAGGATGCAACATGGATGTTAGAAAATGATATTAAACAACATGAAACTACTATAGAAGACCTGATCTCAAAGAGGACTTGAGATTTTTTTCTTGCTTGGGAGTATGGTGCAGGAGCACCCATGGGTCTAAGGGACCTAGAATAATTTTCCATGTTTTTTTTCTTGGTTTATGGATGGAATAAGGTCTTATGGACCATTTCAATGATTTGTAGTAGGTCTTCTAGGTTTTTGGTCTTGGTGACCAACTTCTTTGTACAGCAAGGTCTCCATCCTCCTTTGTAAGTCTAGTGCATCTTGGAAAAATAAGGAAAAAAGATGCCTTGCTGTATCTAGACACATGAGGGGAGTCACCTTAATTTTTTACAAGGTTTTAAATTCCTTTGACACATTTTGGAAGGCTTTTTGTGGTCGAGTTGGTAGAAGTTGCTCACATTGCCTTAACTAGGCAATTAGAAGTCAAAGCATGAGATTAGTTGTTTTCCAATGTATCTCTTTTCAAAATATAGTTGCAAGAAGTTGGAGGGAGTTGTTAAGACTTCAAATATTCCTCTCTTGGTCAAGGAAAGGTTGATTTTGATGTTTTGAAGAAGTTTCAATAAGAAGTTTGTTGTTTTTCCTGTGTTTTTCTAGGGAGATATTCCAATTTCTCTATCGGGTGGTCTGAAAACCCTTAAAATCAGGGTTTTGGGTGAAAAATGTATATTTCTTCCATTCCCACATTGTAAAATTGATAAATCTCAGTGGGATGGAAGATATAAGGCTATATTATCATGTACTCAATGTTTCAGAGAATGACAGGCTCATTGTTGGAAGTTGTGCATGAATTTTGGCTTGACATCTCTATGTGGCAAGCATAATTGACAAGCAAAAAAAATGAGTTTTTGCTTGATTTTGAAGAATCTATTTAAGAGGCACTTAGGAATGGTGGAAAAATGTGTGGATAGCTTTTAGGAGTCTGAATTTTTGCTTTGGGGTGAAGAAGAGAGCCTAGATAGTCAAGACCTAGGTGTAGGTCTATGAATTAGGCCTTTTGGAGCAACAGTAGAAAGGGCCATTGTGAGTGATGTTTTGACAGTCAAGAGGAAGGGTTTTGGAATCTTGTAGGGGTAAATATTAGGGGTATGAATCCATAGATTTGGTGTCTTAACAATATTCCTTGTGTTTTTTATTTTGACTGTCCTACCAGGCAAGGGTTGCAAGCCTTAAGAGAGAGTGAGGTCTAAGTCACCATAGTGATGGGTGTTTGTTGAAATCTAAGTGCTAGAGGGTTGTTAAACCTTGTTTTGACTTAGTGAGACATGATCCAAATTTTTTCAATATTTTTGAGTGGTCTGAGTTGTGAACCCTAGGTGTGTGGGGTTGATCTCTTAAAGAATAGTGGAGTTTAGGACTCCTCATTAGAGTATTTGAGAGAAGCATTTAGTGGAGTGACTTTGCCATTTGTGATTGTGAGTTTTCCTTCCTTGCCACTCTGCATCATTTCTAAAGCTTATTCTGGCTATTTCCATGGTGTTTGTGGTGGTGGCAGGAGTGTTTAAGCTTTGTAAGTACCTTATGCAATAAACCCTCCTTTGTAGGGCTTGATTTGTGCATAGAATAGGGATTTTTGGAACAATGATTTATGGAGCCTTTCTGTCACTAAATTTTTTTGATTCTTTAGTTTTGTGACATGATGAATGACTATTTTTATTCCTTTGGTATTTTGGTGATAAACTATGAGAACTTTATTTGTAATTTAGGCCTAAATTAGTAGCCCTTTCCAGCGAACAATTCAAGAATCTAGTAATTTCTTTATGACAAGCTACTAAGAACTTTTGATATGTTATGATGTGTTAAAAAAGGATCCTGAATGTACATTGGCAATGTGGATATACAAAGTGAATGGAAAGGAATCACCCGATTAAGGGATATATGACCTACAAGCAAAATGGTGGTAAGACTGTAAAAGTGTGTAATTCTGTAAATACAGAGATTTAAATGTTTATTTTGGCATAGAACCATCAATGTGAAGATATCAAAGGTGTGTGAATGGTTTGGTGAAGGCCTTGAGGCCAAACATGATGATTTTATATGTTGTAGCAATATGTCCCTAGGTGGAAATGGTAATTTGACTACATAAGAACTTATGAATTTGATAAATCAGTATTATGTGGATATGAACCAGGTTTGTTTCAGTCAAAAACATGATGTGAGTAATGTCTTGGAAGTCAAATGGAATGATTGAGGTGTAAATAGTTGATTGTAGTATCTTGGTCTTGAGGAACTAGTTGGTAAAAGTGATAATTTAGTAGTTGTTTAAGGAATTGAAAGATTCAGAGCTCTTTATTAGGTTTTTGCTTTGAATTCAGATAAATTGATGATGACAAAGGTGTGTTAGGATCTGATGGATATAGGTTGTAACATGAAATATTGGTTTTTGATTATTTTTCCTAGGTAAAGAAAATTGAGTGGAAGGGTGCCTTGGTGAATGATGAAAGAGTGGATTGTTTAGTGACTCTAATTAGGTTTCTTGTGCATGGATTAGTCATTTTTGCTAATAAATAAGATGTTTGAAGCTTGAGGATGATAAGAAGAAGTATTGAAATGACTTGGCTTGTTTTTTCCTTGTGGTTTGTAAATAAAACAATGTGATTTTTGATGAAAAGAGAAAGAAATTTTAGTTGCTTATTCAATTTGATCTTCTCCTGATTCAATTGGGTCAGATGTTGGTGCAGGAGCACCTAGGTCATCAAATACTTTTCAATTTTGCAAAAGGGATGAGTGTTCAAATTTGTATTGAGTCAATCACAAAAGGTCATGGAAAAATGATGTAAAGCATGTTCAAGGTCATATGAGGTCTTATTTGAATGTATTTAAGGTTATGGGTAAGTTCTAGGTGGTCAAAGTGGGAAAATGCAAACAATGCAATAATGTAATATTGTTAAAAGTTTTTAAATTGACAAAAACAAGGAAATCAAGCATATTAAGGGTTAAAAGGGGTAGTTTCAACCAATGGAAAGACAGTTATGGAAAAGGAAATATATTTAAAAGGCATGTAAAGGTGAGAAAAATAAGAAGTTTGTGTTCTTGTAATTAGATTTTGAAATAAAAATTCCTTGTTTCTGAGTTTGCAACATTACTCCACTGTTTTGTTTTTTGGTGTTGGTAATTTAGGAACACACAAAGTTAAATCATAGTGTGAATACATGTAAAGAGGAGTTAGTTTCCAATTTCAAGAGTTGGACTTGGTTAGTTTTAGGAAACAAAAGAATAAGAGGCAGTTTTCAGTGCCCGACAAAGTCCTTTTAGAAACAAGTTTGAGAGTCCAATATGGCTTTTCTTCACTACTCCACCAATGTAGGTCAATTAAATTAGTGGAGTAGGTTAATGCTAGTATGTTTTGCATGTTTTGATGATTGTAAGTGTAGGGTAAAGCAATAATACCATGGTGGAGTTGCTGCTACACTGGAAAATAGAGGATTTTCCTACACAAAGTGATGCTACAGTCATGGGTCATGAATAAATAAAGCTTGCAGAGGCTTGGAAATGATGTAGAAGGTCTTGATAGACACAAAAAATCATGTTCCAGGTGGTGGCTAGAGAAATAGAGGTTTGCAAGAATATTTTTCACAAAACCCTCCTTGATTTGTGCTTTTACACCCTATAAATGAGGGTTTATTGGATAAGAACATTTTCATGGTTTTTAGTCCCTATAAATGGTGAAATATTGAGTTATAAGACATGCTTGAAGACTTTTTTGAGGTTTTGAGTGATTTGGAATGGTTTTGAAGGGGTCTCCTTTGTAAAACAGGCTTAATCTACTAGCCTTTCTTTAGAGGACAGTCTGAAATTTGATGATTTTCTTTATGTCAAATGTCTAAGAACTTTGATATGTTGTGATGTGATAGAAAGTGTTTCTAAATGCTCATTGATTTTTTTAATAAGCTTTGAGATAGGAATGTAACTACCCGATTCAATGGTTGACATACCTACTAGAGGAATATGATATTGTCTGATCAAAACAAAGATGTTTGTTTAAATAATGGAATAGATGATATTGAGTGCTTGGTTATTATCAAACTAATGATATGATTGATGTTACTAAATTTGGTTAAGGTGTATAAGACAGGTTTGGTGACTTTGATGGTTGGATGGGTGAGTATTATGAAGCCTTTTGAGCAAATTGGTGATTAACCACAAGATGATAATCAAGATTTTGTTGTAGCAAGAGTTTGTAACCTATAAATAGACTACTGCAGTCAAAATATGGTGAGTATAGTGCGTGATAATGGACTGATAATAGTGAGGTATGGTTTAGTTGATTTGTTGCCTTGGTGAATAAATGAAAGGATGAATTGTTCAAGTGTCAATAATCAGGTTTATGTTGTTTTTATGGTGGCTGAGAATGATGTGAATCTAATTGATTAAGTAAAAATTTTCTTTAATATGTTTTTTTCTTTGAATGAGTCAATTGGAATACTGATTAGTGGAATGATGAATGATGGCCTATGGAATGGCTAAGAGAATTTGAGTGGATTTTGGTTGAATGAAAAGCAGATTTCTGATGAAATTATATTTGATCTTCTCCTGATTCCATTTGGGATTAAAATCCCTTGAAGAAATGATGTTGATGGTGTTTGTTGGATGCTCTACATCAGATGTACCCTAATGATTGAGTGTTTTGATATGATGCTCTGCATCACTAACTACCTTGTCTATGCTATTGCTTACTATTATGGTTTCATAGATTTTTTCCAAGCATCCATAGTTTGTCATGTTGGTGCACCTTTGCAAGCACATGCCTCCATGTGAAGTAATTGCATCGTGTTGCTTATGTTGACTTTCTAAACAACTATATTGTACAGTTGAAATTTTGTCATCTATCAACATCTAGTTATTAGTTATGGAATTTGAAGTAATGCTTTGAGTTTGAATGATGTGTAATGCAAATAACCAACAATATGAATATAAACTACACAAATATATTAAGTAGAATTCATTAGTTAAGTTCTCTTTATTCTATTACCTTCATATACGTTTGAGTAAATCCATTGGAACTAGGAGGTGTTTGCTTGAAACCTCCAATATTAGCCTGTTCAACCATTCATAAAACAATGCTATTAACATGTAATAAATTTATAATTGTTTACTAGTTACATACCCCACTAATAGGTATACTACAAAATAAGTGGGTGGAGGACTAGTGTATCCAGTCTCAACACTGTGACCTTGCAATTTTATTAAAATAATAAAACTAAATTAGTTAATCTTGCATTTCAGAATCAAAATTTAATAAATTAAATTCAATGAACATGCTAACTTTTACCTGACTATCAATGCCATATGCATGATGCAAAATGTCAGCCATCCTCTCCATCCTCGTAGTAGCATACAGATCCTACATAGCCACATACAGATTCTACTTAGCAGCCTCCTGAGTGTCTGTGGGTCATATGAACAAGTCGCCCCACAAGATTGACACACATGGGTTCGAAGGCCACCATCCAAAGACTCCCCTAGATGGCACTGTACAATAGGGTTAGTATGATGGATGACACTCTGGGTCAAAGTGTTGATCACTTACAATGTCTCTACGTCGACACTCTCCTTTGCAATGACAGGCATAACAATGTGCTCACGAGGCAGCCTAGTGAGAGGTCATCTCCCTTGTTGCGCAGGATCCAACTGTGCACCGAGCCTATCCTGATCTGACCCCCACCTCTCCCCTAGAACTCCCTCATATCAAAATAATTTGGGATTTGGTTCAATACGAACTCACTGTATAGTTTCCTAAGAAAATATTGGGGGACTTCACAATTGTTGCACGGTGGGTAATCAGAGACCAAGTACCACCTATCATAAAAATGATTCCTAATCTCTTGGTGGTGGCACCAATGAATAGGAAACCTCTTCACATTGAGGCTAAGATTTTGATTTGTTCTAGTGTCAATGAATAAAGAGCACAAATCACCTTTAGTAATTTTTAAATCTTTTACTTGTTTATATGATAGTTTATCTGCATAATATGCCCTAGCTGCTTGCCTCCTATCTTGCCATCCCGTTATTTGTTGGGTTATTGAATCTACATTTTTTAACATCTCTTTCATTGAATTTTCTAGTTTCATTCTATCTGTGGTTGAAGCATTTGGATCACTCAACCTACTGATAAGATCCTCAATTTGTTTTTTTTTGTTCTTAATTTCACTCCTCAAATTTTGTTGAGTGCCAAGAGGGTGTTGAGTGATTGGTGGGGGAGGTTGATTTTGTTGAGGATTTGTGTGTTCTTGTTGAGAATTTTCAGGATCATTTGCATCTCCTACAAATTAAAAAAAAAAAAATCTAACCTAAAACAAACAAAATCAACTTGAAACTAAGAAATTAAAAAAAAATAGCAAAAAATACTTACCTCTTGCACCTCTTCGTCGTTGTGGCGCCATCTTTGCAAAGGAAAATCAACTATTGTTGATGAATTTTGTAGAATGCCTCCTCCTAGAACACAAGCGCGAAAATGAGGGTTTTTGGCCGTGGGCAGAGTAGAAAAATAGACAAGAGAAAATGAATCACTTTCACTTTTTTTTTTCTTTTAAAATAACATAACACGAGCACATTATAACGCTCTCACATTATGTCATTTTTAATTTTTTTTTGGAATTGGCCAGAAAAGTGTAACCCAACTTCATGCACTCACCTAGAGGTAAGGGTCATGCATTGATTACTAATTATGTTGATAGACCTGATGGATGAATTATTAATTTAGGTGCTTTAGAACATATTGCTAGTTCATTTGATCATATGGTTCTAGGATCACTTAGAGCACCATGTTTTGAAGGGATCTTGACTGCAAACAATTAGTTCAAGTTAATATTGTTGTTGTTGGTGATGCTCACTTGGGTACAGGGTTAGTATCTAATGTTTTTTATATTCTTGAGATGGCCCATAAACTTCTTTCAGTTTAGAAAATTACACAGATGAGTAACATAGTTGAGTTCACATTGATTCAATTTTCATTCATAAGGAGATAGAAGAACTCATTGCTATGGGTCAAGCAAATAATCCATCTAAGGTGTATACCTTCTCCCACTTCTATCAAGATGATGATCCTTATGTTCCTCAATCTTCATCTTCTAGTGTGGGTAGTAATTCACATGATGGGTATGGTGGCTGGTTGAATTTGGCTCTTCTTTGTGTGGTTCCATCATCACCTACTTCATCAAATTTGATAGTTGATTCCAAAACTTCAGCAGAGTAGGATATATTCAAATTTTCAGATTTGTAGTTGCAAGATGGCTTTGTTTTTAGTATTGTAGACTTGGTTTGTCATTCTTTTTCTACAGGTTTGGAGGACATGCTTGAGGGGGGTAATTCCCCTCTTTGCAACTTCTTTTTTGGAGGATATTCTTGAGTCTCCTCATTCCATTTTTTTCACCTTGATTGGGGATCCTAATTTTAGTGAGACATCTTTGGAGGAACTTGATTCCTCTTTAGAAATTTCATTGGTGAGACTACTTCCTTCTTATTTCATCATAGATTTGGACGATCTTCCATTGGTGAGACATCTACCATTGGATTTCCTTCTTCCTAAGGGGAGATATCTGGTTTTTCATCATTGGATTTCCTCTTTGGAGGAACTTGATTCCTCTTCAGAAATTTCATTGGTGAGACTACTTCCTTCTTATTTCATCATAGATTTGGACGATCTTCCACATCTACCATTGGATTTCCTTCTTCCTAAGGGGAGATATCTGGTTTTTCATCATTGGATTTCCTCTTTGGAGGAACTTGATTCCTCTTCAGAAATTTCATTGGTGAGACTACTTCCTTCTTATTTCATCATAGATTTGGACGATCTTCCACATCTACCATTGGATTTCCTTCTTCCTAAGGGGAGATATGTGGATTTCCTTCTTGAGTCTCCTCATTCCATTATTTCCACCTTGATTGGGGATCCTAATTTTAGTGAGACATCTTTGGAGGAACTTGATTCCTCTTCAGAAATTTCATTGGTGAGACTGCTTCCTTCTTATTTCATCATAGATTTGGACGATCTTCCACATCTACCATTGGATTTCCTTCTTCCTAAGGGGAGATATGTGGTTTTTCATCATTGGGTCCTCTTTTGGCTTTAGACTTTCTTCAATGATTTTGATGATACTTCATTATGGGGGAGCAATCTAGTCTCCATCTTTCCCTTCATTGGAGGGGGTATTATATATTGTATTCTTGTGATGGATGCTGCTCTTGGGGGTTATTGATGTTGTGACCTCCATACATCACTTCTTCTATCACTTGTACATGATTTGCATAGCATCTCTTTTTTGGAGAGGAGTTTTATCCCACTAGGTTTTCTCCTTTACCCCATTTGTGAGCGATTAGTTGTGTGATTAGTTGTACATGGGTACTAGTTTAGATACATGGAAAAACATAACCACATAAGTCTAGTTACTAGTTTATAAATATCTTTTAAATACTAATCTCAAGCCCTCTAGTTTTTCATCGTACAAAAAAAAAAAATATATTGTATTAGTTGTTTGTAATTAAAAGTATTCATTTCTACGACATGCACCAAATGTTGGAAAAGAGATAAAATACATAAAAAAGAAAGACAAATTTTAATTTAATTTTTGTGATGGAAGCAACTTGAATACATAGATGTTGACATTTCTATCTTTATATAATGGATTACAACAATATGAACAAGCAACATCTAAGCAGAAGTTGTAATTTAGACAAGCAATTGTATGCAAGGGCATCCTATTTGTGAAAGTTAAACGTTGAACTTGACCCAAACATACCTTTAAAAAATTTGAACCTTGATGAATGATTTTTTTATTGCATACCATCATTCTCATCAATTACACTCAAACAATTGAAGTACAACCCTTTAACTAAATTAAAAAAAAATGTATTACAACTACAATAATTTCACTCCAGTCATTTTCGGGAGGGAAATAATCACCAGAGACTTCTGAAGTAAATGCGTCACCGGAGGGCAGTTTACGGGCAACGTCTATCCATCCCCAGGAATGCACCCGGGGCATGGATGCATGGGCATGATGCCCATGGATGTGGCCTGCCTTGTTTTTCTCGCGCCCGTATTTTACCTTGCAAACTGTCTCCCTCCATATTGTCCTTCAACTATGTAAAAGTTAAGATATTTGAATTATGTAAAACTTAATGTCATGTGCCCTTTTTGTATTAAAAATTAAATTGAATGATGTGAAATATAAATTTTATTGTAATATTACTATTTTTTAGTATAATGAAATTTATTACATTCTGGGAAAATAATATTTTTAATAAAATAGAATGTCTCATTCTTATCATATATATTTTTAATTGAATAATAATTAAAACAAGTTAAATAATAAAAAAAGATAAATTTTAAATTAAAATAAAAGAAACAGATTAAAGGTTAAAATATAAGGACAAAAATTAATTTTAATAGCCATTTCAACATGTGAAAATAAATATGAGTGGGTATGCAAGTAAAATAATAGAAACTATTTTTAAAAAAAATTATAATCTATTAAATTGTTGATAGGACATCTTTAAATAACAATTATATTTATTTAAAAAGTATATAATAAGAATAATTATGACAACATTTAATGGATGTATAAAAGAATGATAACAAAAAATATTTTTGAATTAGAAATCAGTTTTAAATATATAGATTTTATTATTTTATACAATTAATTTATAGATTTTCTTATTTTTATTATATTATTTATGAAAGATGCATGTCTACAATTTATAATAGTAAATGAGAGGAAAAATTTAGATTTAATTGAATAAATGTTTTTATCAACTTTTGTGATTTAAAATGAGAAAACATTGTAGAATTGAGAATATAGAGAATAAAAAAATGAACATAAAATAAAAATCTAAATGTTGAAATAACAATAATAAATTCAAATAGAAATCAAATTCAATATAATGAAAACAAAGAACATAATAGAAAAAGAAAGAAATAATAGAAAATTCAATAATAAAAATAATGATTAAAAAAAGAGAGAAAGAATGATATTAATAAAAGAAGTCCAACTCAATGATTAATGATAGGAAATCTAAGACATAATTATCAAAAAGTAATAAGATTCTAAATAATTATAAAAGATAATAATAATAATAAATTTATATTTATATATTTTTACAATTCTACATGTTAAAGCATTTGTCAGCATTTGTTATCCTAAAATTTCAAAAAGATATAAAGAATGTTGTTCAAATGCCAAAGTGAAAAGGAATGTGAAGATCTAAAGAAGGAAGATTTTATATGATTTGATATAATTCAAAACATTATTCATTAGTAATAGTGTTTTAATTTTAATTTTTTTTATAATTATGAACAAATTAGACAATACATAAATTATTATATCAAATAATGTTTTTTTATTCAAAGGGTCATTAGTAATAGTGTTTTAATTTTAATTTTTTTTATAATTATGAACAAATTAGACAATACACAAATTATTATATCAAATAATATTTTTTATTCAAAGGGTAAATGCTTTTGACCGGAGCTATGAACGGGATACAACCATTCAACAATACCACCCCAACAGGGTTTGAACCTTGGTGGTAAGAACAACAATGCCACCTATAAACCATCACACCATGGCAATACCAGCATATCAAATAATGTTTTCAATATATAAATAATATTGACTTTCTCATTCTATTATTTATAAAAGATTATGTTTGAAATTTATTCTTTCATTCTTTTATAAATTATGATATTGTTAATAGATTTATGTAGTGTATGTAAGATATAAGTGTATGGAGGTTAGATAAGGAACAAACTATTAGATGGAAAATATGTTTATCAAAATCTATTAAGTTATATAGAAAATTTATGATGATTATAAATAAAAAACACATAACATATATTTTCAAAATGTATTTTAAAAAATGAAAGATTAAATAATTGTAGATTTATTATCAATATATTTATTTTTTGTGTTTTTATTTTAAATAACATTTTGATATATTTATACTATAATATAATTTATAATTATTATTTTATTATTTATTATAATTAACTTAATATAATTAAAAAATATATAACTTAGATTAATACAATTAAAAATATATATGGTAAAAATGAGGCATTCAATTTTATTAAAAGATATTCTTTCCATAAAAATAAGAATATTTATAAATTAATTATATAAAATAATAAAATCTATATATTTAAAATTGATTTCTAATTCAAAAATATTTCTTGTTATCATTCTTTTATACATCCATTAAATATTTTCATAATTATTCTTATTATATATATATATATATATATTTTAAATAAATATAATTGTCATTTAAAGGTGTCCTATCAACAATTTAATAGATCTTATAATAAAAAAATATCCTTTCTATTATTTTACTTGCATAACCACTCATATTTATTTTCACATGTTGAAATGGTTATTAAAAATAATTTTAATCTTTATACTTTTACTTTCTTTTATTTTAATTTAAAATTTATATTTTTCTATTGTTTAACTTGTTCTAATTATTATTCAATTAAACATATATATGATAAAAATGAGACATTCTATTTTATTAAAAGACATTTTAATAAATTTCATTATTCTAGCATATATATCCTAATATTGTGTGTTTATAATAATATTGTGTCAAGATCTATATCATCATATTTACATTTGAACCCATTTTGTTTATTTTAAGATTATTATATTATATTATATATTTAATTGCTTTTTACAATATAAATAAAATATATTTATATATTATATTATTTCTATATTATTAATATTATAATTCTTACCCTAACCATAATTATAACCCCATTCATAATCCTAATTCTAATGACAACCTTAATTCTAACTATAAATCTCATTAAACCCTAACCTTAATTGAACCCTACCTCTAATCTAACTTTAATCATTATTGTAATTGAACCCTACCTATAATTGAATAAAAACCCTAACTATAACCCTAATTATTTATCTTAATTGAATTTTAACTCTTAATCATAAACTTTATCCTAGATCCCTAATCCAAAATGAAAACCAATTGAAACCTAACCCTAATTAAATCTTAACAATGATTAAACCCTAACCCTAATACTAAATAATACCCAACCCTAACCCTAATGATAATTATAGCCCTAGCCTTGACCTTAACTTGTAACTCCTAACCCTAACCCTAAGCCTAATCAAAATCCAACTTTAACTCTATCCCTAATTGAACACAAACCCTAACCCTAAGATTTATCTTATAATCCTAACCCTAACTCTATTGAAATATAACCCTAATTGAATTCTAACCTTGATTGAACCCAAACCCTAACCATAATATTAACCCCAAACTTTATTAATTAGAAGCATAACCCTAATTGAACCCTAACTCTAACCCCAACCTTCACTCATGCTAACCCCAAGATTTATCCTACTAATTGAATGTTAACATTAATCATAACCCTATTTTAACCCCAACCCTAAGCCTAAACCCAAGCTTTATTGTAGGACCCTAACCATAACCCTACTACTTATTCGACCCAAACCCAAACCCTCATGTAACTCTTACCCTAGCCCTAATTAAAACCTAACTATAACTATAATCCTAATTGGACCTTGATTAAACCCTAACCCTAACTCTAAATAGTAATTAAATCATATCTCTAATTGAACCATAACACTAACCCTTACCCTAATTGAACTCTAACCCTAACCCTAACCATAATTGAATCATAATCCTAATTGAACCCTAACTGTAATTGAACCCTAACCCTATTTGGGCCCTAACCCTAACCCTAAACCTTAATTGGATCATAAATATAATTGAACCCTAACCCTAACACTGACCCTAATCCTTATCCTAATTGAACCCTAACCTTAATCCTAGCTATAATTAAGCCCTTATTGAATCCTAACTATAATTAAAACCTAACCCTAACCCTTACCCTAATACTATTTGAACCCTAAACATGACCCAAATTGAACCTTAATTCTAATCCTAATCCTAATTTGTATCCTAACCATAACCCTAACTATTAATTATAACTCTAATTATAATCATCACACTAACCCTAAGCCCAATCCTAATTCAAATTCTAACCCTAACATTAATTCTAATTCTAATTCTAACCATGAATCCTAACCCTAAGCTGAAGCCTAATTCTAACTCTAACCCTAAACCTAATTTTAATTCTAAAGTAAAACAAATTGTAAACCTAATCATAATTCTAATTCTTGTTATCATTCTTTTATATATCCATTAAATATTGTCATAATTATTCTTATTATATACTTTTAAAATAAATATAATTGTCATTTAAAAATGTCCTATCAACAATTTAGATTATAATTAAAAAAAAATAGTTTCTATTATTTTACTTGAATACCCACTCATATTTATTTTCACATATTGAAATGACTATTAAAATTATTTGTTGTCCTTATACTTTAACCTTTAATCTGTTTCTTTCATTTTAATTTAAAATTTATCTTTTTCTGTTGTTTAACTTCTTCTAATTATTATTCAATTAAAAATATATATATTAAAAATGAAACATTCTATTTTACCAAAAAATATTATTTATCAAGAATGTAATAAATTTCATTATACCAAAAAGATAATATAAAATATTACAATGAAATCTATATTTTACTTCATTCCAATTAATTTATAATAGAAAGAGGGCACATGACATTAACTTTTACATAGTTCAAATATCTTAACTTTTACATAATTGACAGGATAGATTTCGGTTAATACGGAGGGCAGAGAGTTTGCAGTAAAATACGACACGCGAGAAAAACGAGGCAGGCCACATCCATGGGCATCATCCATGCCCCGGGTGCATTCCGGGGGCTGGATAGCCAACGCCCAGTTTACGCGGTGGAAGAAAGTTCTTCGATAGAAGATGGTAAAGCTGCTTGATACGCAGAGGTCGAATTGAAAGGCAGGGGAGGATTACTCACATCATCACCATTTCCTTCCAACATTTGAACCACTCTGCTCATGCTCGGTCGATCTCTTGAATTGTACTGAATACACCACAGTCCTAATTTGGTCAGTCTGCTTGCCTTTTCCTCGTCTTCCCATTCTATTTCTTCCTCTCCTCTTCCTCTCCACATCATCTCCAACTGCCCGTCCTGCATCAACTTGAATGCCCACTCTGGAAGATAAAATTGGCTGGATCGGCTTACTCGTACATCAATATTTTTCCTTCCTCCAACAATCTCCAATAATACCATTCCAAAACTGTAAACGTCTGATTTGTCCGTCACAGACCCCAAATTTCTATTCCACACCTCTGGCGCAACATACCCTGGCGTCCCTCTCGCTACTGTCATTGATATGTGATCATCTTCCCTGCCACACAATTTTGCCAGACCGAAATCAGCTATTTTCGGTGTGAAATCCTTATCTAACAATATATTGTGGGGTTTAATGTCAAAATGAACAATACGCTGCTGGCAATCTTGGTGTAGATATGCGATTCCGCGAGCCATGCCCAGAGCAATTGAATAAAGCTGTTCTCCGTTTAGAATTCCTCCTCTCTTTTCTCCAGCAAATATGAACTTCTCCAGAGATCCATTCACCATGTACTCATATATGAGCGCGCTTCTAAATCGATCAAAACAATACCCCACCAGGCGGACCAGATGAACATGGTGGATCCTTCCAATGGTTGCAACTTCGTTCATAAACTGAGTCTCACTGTGTCTCGACTGATCAAGAATTTTGACGGCCACCAAATCACCTCCGGGCAGCTTTCCTTTATAAACCTTACCGAAACCTCCTTCCCCCAATTTATCTGCTAAGTTGCTGGTGATCTTCTTCAGTTGAGTAAAGGAATATCTGGTGGTCATTTCATGGGCATAATCATCAAGAAATTGCTCCACTTTCGTCAAAGTAGGATCCATGGCCATGCGAAGCTGGAGCTCCTTAGAGGCCGATGATCTCTTGCGACAAAAAACCACAAGTAGTATCGCAACTATGGATAAGACAGCGGCGGCACCGCCCACTGCGCCGCTCACGACGCCAGCCCCCGCAGACTTACTCTTCGACACGGCGGGAGGCACGTCCGAGGCCGCCAGTCGGACAAACAGCGAACCCGACGAAGACGTCGAGTCGTCCAGGTCGAGCAATTCGTCGACCCAGTGATTGCAAACGGCACCATCATAAGTATACGCCGTGCAGGAGCAAGAGCTCAGGCAAGAACTCCGGCAATCTTGCGCGGAAGCCGAACTCACAGGGGCGGCGTCCGCAGGCAAGGACTTGCCGGTGAGTTCCACGAAGCCGTCCGTGCTCATGTTACCGCAGTCTAAATTGGTCTTTCTTATACACCCGCCGGAACACGCCTGGTCCTCCCAGGATCTTACATCTTTGGGCGTGAAACCCGTCAAGCAACTGCAAAACTGAACATTATTCGTATTACAGGTCCCGTAGGCCCCACAGACGGCATAAACCTGGCATTGATCCCGCGGTTGCGCCCAGAACATGGTCCATACGTTTGTATTGTCCAGCTGGCTGTAGACTTTAATGTCCCCCGATTCGGACATGACGAAACGCGTCGGAACAGTTACTGTAGGCTTGACGCTGTATGTGAAATACTTGTATGTCCCATTCATGAAAAAGTCGAAGAGGTACATGAAACCCTCCGACATCTCGGGGACCTTGCTGAAGATAGCGCCGTTCCAGCTCCCGGATTCCCAGTACTTGACGGCGTCTCTCCCCTGCAGAATGAATTGATTATTGGGCGCGTCCAGCACGAGATTGTAGAAACCTGGGGTGGGATCCGAGGGGCTACTTCACGATGTCAGCCACAGCGTATTGCTTAGCTTCATCCCCGGTAAATACGTGTTCTGCGGATAGTCGAAGCTCTGCCAGAGTATCTCCGACTTGTTTTGGGCTCCATACACGGCCAGGTTTCCCCCGTTCGTTATGTTGAGGGTGGAAGCCGGTTTCTCCGCCCCGTTGCTCCGCCAGATGACTGAGCTGCCGTACGAGAGCAGCAGGCTGCCATTTTCTGTGAGATTCAGGACAGCCGAATTGTTCTGCAATGGGTTTTTCGGGTTGATTAGCCATGCAGTCGTCTGCTCGGGGAATTGGGCGTACCACAAGCCTGCGTACCAATTTTGGGTGTCTTTCAACAGAAAGAAACCCAATTTGAAGACGCCGTTTGCCGAAGACTTGGTTTGGTTGCCTGTCAGAGTTTCTCCCACGGCTATGGCGTCTTCTGCAGCACGGCCGTATTTGATTTGAGCAGCCCCAAGAAAGAGCAGTGTGAAGAGGAACAAACACAGATTTGGGACTGCCTTCATTTTTGAGGTTATGAAACCGAAGAAGCCAGGGTGTGTGTCATATTGCTGTCGGGCGGAGCCGTGAGAACGAGTCATGGCGCGGACCTTGAATGTCTAGGAAGTCCTCAAAAAGTCCATTTTGAATGCTGCCTAGAGAATTCCTCAATGAGATATACCAAATTTGTTTGATATATTAGTCAAGGCGATGAAATTTCTATTCTCTAGGGGAGAAGACCCACTAGCCGCCCCCCATTGAATAACCGCCACCTCCATGTTCACTTAACCCACCAAAAAAAAATTCACTTTGATCCATTAAAAAACTGTATTTTATTGAATAACTAATTACAAAAACACCAATAGCCGCTCATTAAGTGCTAAAGTGACTGATTTAAGTGGATTTTAAGTGCTAAAACAGTTATAATTGATTGAAATTATAGCGAGCGGCTACTGGGACAGCCCTCTAAAAGGTGACTTTTTTACCTCCGGGCACATATCCAACGCTCCCGCACTTAATCGAATTGCCCAGAAGCTGAAACCTTAGTTATAAGCACTTAACTCATGTGCGGAAAAAACCCATAATTTTTTTTTTCGATTCGACATACGGTTTGAATTCTACAGTTGCGCGAAGTTAGCCCTGGCGGCTACTGGGTCTTCTCCCCTATCCTAACAAAAAAGTCAAAGTGTTCGAAAATATCACCATACATAAATATGTAGGCTAATTAAATAATTTAAAATTGTAATTAATGTCTAAGTTAAATAGAATAATGTAAGGGTATTTAATTTTAGATGGAGATATTATTAGCACTTGCATTCATAGGAGGTCTAAGAGATATGTCAATAGGAAATTAAAGGTAAAACTAGCAATCGTACCTTGGTGTGTGATGGGTATGCCGAGGAGGTGTGGACGATCAATTAGGGCAAAAAATTGGTCTATTTTTCACAAACATTTTGCAGAACATGAGGTCAATTGGTAGGCCATTTAGCAAATAATGTTGTTTGAGCAACAAAGGTCTCAATGGAGAAGTGATAGCTTCAAATCAACTATGCATCCTTTTATAGGGATCTAAACATGACTGAAACAAAACCTTTGAAAAAGGAAATGAGGAAGATAATTAGGCTAAATTACCAGCTTTTAAAAAAAAAATTGTGCAATCATCGCATTCCATGAAATAACCTCTCTTTGAGGAAGATAAGTTATCTCATGGCATGCAATGATTGCAGGATATCAAAAAATGGATTTTTTTAAAAGCTTTAGAAACAAATGCCAAAACTACTTTACAATCTAAGATTGGTGAAATATTTCCTTTAGTAAATGATTTGACCTGCTTTGACAACTTTAAAGATGGATATGACCTCGTTCCATGTGTTGTTCATCTTTGTCTATCTAGTCCTTGCAATAGGTACATTGTAATCAAGATTCAATCCATGGCTCAAAATATTTTTCACTATTTGGTGCACTAAAAGGTTGACAATTTGAAAATAGAATGTCGACATTGAAGACATGATGCAAACCAGGGAAGGAAGAATAATTTCAAAAAAATTATAGAGAAGCAATCTAATATTCTTGTGATACCTTGTGAGGCTTTCCTTTTTTGGGTGCAAAAAAAATTCATTACCATCCTTTTATTAGTGCAACACCCAAAAGATCATGTTGTTGCTTGCATTAGGTAAGAGATCCCATTGTTTCTTGCATTAGGTGTTGTAGTTGTGTTGTAAGGAAAAAAGGTTTCAAATGTCCACTCTATGGCATTACAGACCCAAAGTAGATGCACTATCAATTTTTTTATACCTTCCATTTGACTCTTAGTTTGAGAATGGAAAATCATTGACATGGTTAGGTTCCATTTCATTACCCAAAAGAGATCCTGTTGTTGCTTGCATTAGGTGTTTTTCTTTTGTTGCTTGCATTAGGTGTTGTAGTTGTGCTATAAGAAAAAAAGGTTTCAAATGTGCACTCTATGGCATTGAAGATAAAAAAATCATTTCCATCCTTCTATTAGTACAAACCCAAAAGAGATCTTGTTGTTGCTTGCATTAGGTGTTGTAGTTGTGCAATAAAGAAAAAAGGTTTCAAATGTGCACTCTATGGCATTGCAAATCCAAAGTAGATGCACTATCAATTTTTTTACACCTTCCATTTGGCTGTCAGTCTAAGGATGGAAAAACATTGACGTGGTCAGGTTCCATTTCTTAGAAAGTACTCACAAATCTAGTGTCTTTTGTCTAACAAATGTTTGTTGCCAACAAAGAGAAAATGTGTAGGCAAGTCCTCTTTTGTTGGTCAAGCTAGCCCCACAACTACTAGAGCAAAGAAATATAAGTGCCATGCACAGTTGCAACCACATTTTGTTATAAAAAAATAAAGACCAACAACAATATGATCTGACACTAGACAAAGGCTTAAAGGCCTTTGCCAAATGTCTGGCCCTTTAAGCACTCAACTATGTCTAGGATTAGGTTGAGCTATATTTGAGTGTGAAAGATGACACTTATTAAAGAAAAACAAGAGAAAAAATGGATGGCAATCAGATGCATCCACCGTAGAGCCCTTGCACATTTGAGGGCTTATGGTCTAGGAGTTTAGGATGTGAAATAAAATTAACCAAACAAGATTGAATCCATACTAAAAATCATAGATATATTCTAATTTTTTTATGATTATCCACATAAGTTCTTAAAATATGAAGATAATGATTCTTGTGCTAAATAAGTGTTCCTTCAAGAACATGAAAAATATATACAAATTGCATTATCGAAATGAGTTTCTAGGAAAAACTGTGTATAATTTTTTTTCATCAATGGTTCTAAATAGAGTAAAAGATTAACTGTTCAAACAAAATGGACAACTAGGGTAGTTGCAACTGCAACATCTAATAAAATTCCTCTATTCTTTATGCTTCGATGGATGCCCATGCCCTATTCCAATGATCTTATTTCGGCACAGGTAGGGAGAATGTTGGAAAAAGTTGTGGAGTCTGGCTTACACCTTCCTATTTCATTTTCTTGAAAGTTTCTTAAGCTTTTTTAAAAAACTCCATTTTGTGCATATCCTGCAAGCATTGCATTCCATGAAATAACCTTTCTTTGAGGCATTTTATCAAACAGTTCTCATGCCTTTTCTATCCTTACACATTTTGGATACATATCTACTAGGGCATTTCCAACTATAATATCTAAAAAAAATCCTCCTACCATGATGCTTTAATGGATGTCCATACCTTGTTCCAAAGCTCCCATTTTGGCATAGGTGGGGAGGATATTGGTGAAGGTGTTGGAATTTAGCTTTACAACTACTAATTACATTTACTTGTAAGTTTCTAAAGCCTTTTCAACAAATCCATTTTGTACATATCCTGCAATCATTGCAGTCCATGAGATGACATATTTTTAAAGTATTCTGTCAAATAGTTCACATGCCTTCTATATGACAATTGTTTATATAAGCTAAATTTTATAATTGTAGTGAAGTTAAAAGCTTTTATGGTCTTCTTAAAATACAAACATGTTACCAAATTTACCAAGCTTGGAAAGAAAATTACTGAATTCTGCAACTGTTGCATCTCTGATAGCATGCACATAGATGAAATGTCAATTCGGCTTCTTGGAGAAAGGATCTCAATTATAGTAGATATAGGTTGAGGCACATGTTAACTTGCATGGTTGAATACATAGACTATGTAGTATACTTTGTTCCCAACATTTTTTAACCTATGAAGTGCAATGACCATCAAGTAATACATAACATCACAATTGGCCAGGGAAAATCCAAACATCACCCATTTGGACCAAGGACAACTGGCGGCATGGACATTTTAGTGACAACCTTTCAATGCTTATTTAGCTTATAACAAGCCCATCTAGGATTTATTAAAAATATGAAAATGATTTGCACCATGAGGGTTTGTGTGATTTTGAAGGTCAACCCCTTAACCCTTCCCTAGAAGAGAGATTGTCTTGAAATATGGTAGTATGAGACTTTTTTACCTTGTGGGCACAATGTGGTTGTAGTTGACAACCTTGGTGAAGGTCTTTAACCTTGATTTCTTGGTTGTTTTCTCAGTAGAATCCTTTCCAATCACCTGAATCGCATGACACATACAAATGGATCACAAACACTTAAAAAATGCTTGAAAAACAAAAATTAAAAGATTTTTATTACATATTATATAAATTAAAAATTTCCTATCAAACATAATGTATAAGATGGTGTACATGCACTCAAGTTTTTTGAAATGAATCTGCACCATATGTGTTTTAACATTTGGGCCACTTTTAGTGAGCACTTGTGCAATTTAGTTTTATTGAGGGAATGTTTTGAATAGTTGATATGCTATATTTTGTAGGATTTCACTAGGAAAGTTGTGTCAATTGGAAAAAAAAACTTCCAGACAGTTGAAAAATTCCCCACCTGACACCTGAAAATTTTTTTTAATTGGCAACCAGTATTTTCCTTTAAAAGACTGCAAAAATCTTATATTGAGCTCAAAAATCTAGTAGATATAAATACTGATATTTCTAGATCTACTTTTCATTTATTGTGAATAGATTGAAGTAGCAGCTGTATGGAGACTGATTTTGTTTCATCTCATTTTTTCTTAAATTATGCTTTGGTGGGGTTTTGTAATGTTTTTCCTACAAACTCTGCCCAATTTTCTTATCGGCATCCTTGATAGCACAACACAATTTGTGCAAAATCTTAAGGTAATTCACTTGCCATGATTTCAGTAAAAAATTTTAGGGGAATTTGTACACAGCTAGATCACTTTTGTTGTGTTTTATTTCATTCTAATACAATTCTGTTGTTATCTAGTAAATAAAGGCATTGGTTCTATGGTTTTATCTGTGGCTATTTTCATATATAATATTATTGTAATACTTAGTGTTACATCCTTATTTGTTTCTTCACATGGAGATTTCTGAACTGTGAAATGAATTTTATGTTCATTTGACAGTTTAAATTTTTTGTTTATTTTGTTTTCCTTGCTCTTGAGGTTATTTTTGTGACAATTTTCCTGACAACATTATTTAGTACTGAATGTATAGAAGCTACTGCTGCACTGAGACATTTTGATCAATTTTTTGAAGATGGCCCATCAGAATTTTGATGACATTTGAAACATTGAAATTCTGACTCGACATCCATTGAAATTCCGACGGGTCGTCGTCGAAAAATTGATCAAAATGTATCAGTGCTGAAGCTATAAATGCAATGGTTGCCAAACCTATTTTCACATATAGTGAATAGTAGAGATTAGATCATCTTCATATGTTAAACTTAATATATTCTTCTTTACAAAGCTTATGCATTATATAGTAAATATTTCTTCATAATTTTGTGTCATTATACTGGTTCTTGTACTTTAAAGACCAAATGTAAAAAGGAAAGGGACTGGCGTGACACAAATGACTAAAATTTTAAATGATTGTGTTGTATAAGTGACAAACAGCTTGGTTTTCCAAATGGATACATCCTCTCACATGGTTGGTTGCTTTAGGTGCCAATATACTTTTGATATTATTATATTCTTTTTTGAAACCATGTGACTATTACTTCAACAAAGAAAGTTTGAGAGATCATCTTCCCACAGATGAAGAGAGCAAGCATCTCTGCATTTGCATCAATCTGCAACAATTCAACATCCTCTAGGTGCACTATTGAGTGGACCCTTCATTCTCATGAGTGCATACCTCCTACTTATCAATCAAATTGTAGGCATACAAGCTATAGG
The DNA here is from genome assembly GCA_007258455.2 of Sequoia sempervirens. Taxonomy (NCBI): domain Eukaryota; kingdom Viridiplantae; phylum Streptophyta; class Pinopsida; order Cupressales; family Cupressaceae; genus Sequoia; species Sequoia sempervirens. The sequence goes on from VDFB02000003.1 coordinate 438,768,238, forward strand.
AACATGGGCAACAATTTTGTAAGTCCAATGGTATCCCAACTAGAAAAGCATCGCACAAAAAGCAGTAGCCCTACTAGTTGTAAGTGTTGGGGACCTATCACCAACCCTCGCTGCATAATCTAAAAGAATAATAAGTTACATACTTTAAGGATAGTAGAATTAAAAGTCAATTGTGACCGACGAAGTAGCGAGGAAGCATCTAGGGGGAAGGCTGGGGATACCTAGATTTACAAGGATATTTTAATTCAAATTGACTAAATTTTAGAATGCTTACTAAGTATGAGAAATATTATTTACTTAGGAATTAATGTGCTTTAAATTATTTTGAAATCAAATGCATACATAGAATGCAATCCTCATTTCAGTGATGAGATGTATTGAGAATATATATAATGATACATGGACAACATGAATTGATGAATGGAATAGTAGATGAATTTGTGTAGACACTGCCAAGCTTCATAGCCTAAAAAAGGATTAATAAAAATCCTTACTTGTCACTCATGTACACTGTTCTAGTCATGCTTTATCAGAGTTTTTTCCCTTTTTATAGTATCACCATATCATTAACAACACCAAAAAATGTTGCAATTGTAGCCCTTTTTGTTAGTTCTCAAAAATGTTGGTTTGAAACCATAAGAGGTTGCCAAGCTTTTGATACATTTTTGGCTAACGTACAAGGCCAAATGATGAATTTGAACCTTCTTCTCTTCAAGCTCCGCTAGACCTAGGTGGGTATACCTATGCAAGTGGAGTAGACTTAGATTGTATGTTCCCTACTTAAATAATCTACCCAAAATGGAAATTGGAAGTCGAAAGATGCAAACTGATTTGGTATAAATTGTAAAAGCAATATCAAGGTAAAGATCAATATGTTCAGTTAATAGATGTTAAGTTGAATTTGGTATGATAAAACTAAATAAAAATAGGTGAGACCAATGCCTTGTTGGGTAAAACAGAGTCAGATGAAAGTCTAAGATGAGTGGCTTGTATCTGGTAGAAATTCTAATTGTTTGGCATGCCAATATTAGTTTATAACTTGTATAAACATGCAAGAATGTAATTACTAGGTTCTTCTCAGTGATCCAAATGAAACTTCCAAATTACTGTGAATGACTAGAAGGATTTAATCTTTACTTGAAAGAACCAATTAATCATACCACACAAGTACAACAAATGTGCATTGATATATTGAGTATATACTTGATATATCAATTTAAATAACAAAGAAATATCAACCTTGGAGACAACCTGATAATATTTTTAATTAATCCAACAAATAATTGATACCAGTATGATGCCACAAAATAAGAGTTCTTTCATTGATTTATCCAAAATTTCATACATGCATCGTGGTCTTTTGAAATGTAGACATTATCCCTATTCACCTGTTACTATCTCCTATATCTAATCTAATAATTTCCTTTGGCCTTGGTCTCTCTTATTTATATGAGAGGAAACAAGCTTCAAACCAAAGGACATGTATTTTGATAACAAAGCATAATTATGAAATTAAGCATAACTAAAAGAAACAAATATGTGTGTTAACTCGTTAATCTTCTAGAAAAATCTAGTGGTCATCTAAGACCTGTGCAAAGATTTTACTATATGATAATTTCTTTGTGTGATGCAGATGATCAATCTTCATCGGAGCCCAAATACTTCTCCTGCCACTTACTGATTGTCAGATCATTCGGCCATTTGAATTCTTGTGCAGATGCAAAATTTGTGAGATGAATTTTCCACCTATTGTCCAGGAGATTCCTAACATCCACTACAAACTTTGTGTATCCATTGTCCACCGTGATAATCCCATCAAGTAAATTTTGGAATATGTTAGGATTTATCTCCCCATCATCTTGTACATGTGTCAAGCCTTTTGGAACTATCTGATCAAACTATGCTTTCCACTCATCCATTCCCTTTATATTATTATCATCTTTGAATATTGTTGGGCTGAAGAGACATTTAATGGAGTCAAATGCAATCCTTATGTTCTCCACTTTCTTCCCCATATCTACCAAATACTTATATTCCTCAATTACACTCTTTACCATTTCTTGTGCTGGTTTGAGTCTTGGTGGGGCACCTGGATACCTTTGTGTGTCCTTGCACAAAGTATTCAATGTGTGATAGGTTGGTTGCCACCTCTTCTAGAGCTCTTCAAGGATAGGGGAGTTAGCATTTATCTGTCCCAAAGCTTTAATCAAATTGCTAAAGCTTTCATATAATCCACCTATCTTTTCCTTTAATATCCCAATTCTATGCTCCAATATCTTCTTTAGAATCTCCATGATATGCTACTTGAAATCATCCATATTATGTTTCTTTAGTTTAGCAATTTCATCTTTCAATTGTTGTATTTGTGGATCTTCAACTTGAACAGGTGGGTAATAAACAACTATTTCATTTCCTCTCACTGTGGTAGCTTGTTGCAACTACCGCTTTAGCTTCACATTCTCAATGAACAATTTGTTCACTTCATCATTTGATAATTTTAACCTTTTCTCATATTCATTTATCTTCTTTTCCAGATTTTCCACCACATCTTTAGTGAACTTGTAGAATGCATAGTTATAGTTGTAGCCTCTATAGGAGTTGTATCTTTCATCGTTCTCACCATGGATGACCCCCTCATTTCTTGTACCACATCTGAGAGCCAAGGTTTCCTTGTGCTCTTTTGTTTTGTCCATAAAGAAAGAGTTTGGGTGGTAGGGTTATACCCTATTCCTGAAACACCTTCCTCTGAATAGAACTCTGCAACTAACATTGGATCATCTTGTGCTCTAATCTGGTCTAAAAGAAATACTTTAGATAGATTCATCCCTGGTATGATCAACATATCACTTTTCAACACTAGTTCTCTTGCCTCCTAGGGGGTGATATTGATGTTATCAATATTTAATTCTCCCAATGTTTGAGCCTGAACTTCAACCTGCTTTGATTCATCAACTCCTATGAGATTGATCTTTAATCTTTCATCAAATTGTTTCATCTTCATCTTGATCCAAAAGTCTTTAAATTCACTAGTATAAATAAAACCATCATCTTCCATAGAACTCAAAGAAGCAACTACCCTCTCATCATCTTGAATCTCATCAACTCCCTTTTCTGATAGCCTGATCTTAGGATCACAAGGATCTTGAATTTTTTGCTGCTCTACTACTTCCTTCATTTTAGTCAGGGCCAAAACTACCTCTCCTTCTTCATCATCACTTGAGCCATAATCAACCAATGACTCGATCTTCTATTTCTTGGATTGGGGTTCATTTGTAGGAGATGGAGGAGATGGATGTGTAGGTGACAGAGGTGGTGTATGTGATGTAGATGCTTCCTGTGATGGCTGGTGGGGTTGGGAAGTGGAATTAACCCCTCCTCCTATGCCTTTTTATGAAATTCATCAAATTTTCCAAGGATTGTTTGCATCCTTTTGAGAAGATTGGGTTCATCTGCAAAAAACCCTTTAAATTTTTTATTTTTCTCCTTCTTCTGATCTTCCCACCTCATCATCATTATCCACTTCCTTCTAGTGTAAAATACATCAACAAAATATACCAAATTCCTTACTACATCCTCCTCAGGGTCAAATACATGAGATATGGCCCCCTTCGCTAACAAGTTCCTTCTGATCATATTAATATGACCCTTTGGGTCACCTATTCTTTCCTTTCCAGACTTGAGGGGATAATTGGACCTCATGAACCTTTGTAATTCCTCCAACATATCAGATCCAATAGACAATTCCTCAAATACTGTTAGATCAGGAAAAAATGTTCCTTTCCTCTAATTCCTCATTAAGTCATGTTCCATCCAAAGCATTTTCCACATGAATTCTAGAAAACATACCCTTGCAGGTAAAAATTTAGGCAAGATGTGTGGTGCTTGGTCACAACTGTATACTCTAATAATGGTGTGTTGTGGCATGAGCAACCAATCAACATAATTATGAGTACAACTCTGGTCTGGCTTTTATTGCACATGGCTCATTACCTTCATCCATGCTTTAGGTAACTTTGGAGTTGGGAAACCAAGGGCCTCTATCAATCTGATAGCAAAGTCATCTTGAAACACAACAAAATCACATTCTGCACATCTACTATCCCATATATAACACCAATTATGTACAGGGAGTCTTACTCCATTCTCTTGTGTGCATAGCTTCATCCTTCTAGTCCATTTTGTTTCATTCTAATATAAAATCAAATGACATAGTAAATAATATTTTCTAAAGGCCATGGGGGCCTTAGCCTCTCTAACCTACAACAAACCCTCATGTATTTGTTCTTCAATCACAGATGCAAAATCAAACTCTACATTCGACTCAAGGTTTTGAATGATCATAGCCATCCTCATCAATCCTACTGACATATTATCTTTTGCATCCATCCCCAGTACTTGACATAATGCATGATAGGTGTTCTTGAAGTAAACCTGAAAATATGACACTGGAAAAGGGTTCAATTTTTAGAAGGGATGGGGAGTATTCTGTTATTGTCACCCCTCTTCATATGCAAGGGGAGATCATCACTTCTATACATTCTTCTCAACCTCTTTTACTCTTGTTCTAATTTCCCCAAATTTACCTCTGTAACAACTTGTTTGTTCAGGTTAAAACATTTAATAATGGCCCCCCTTGAGACATCAACTAAACACCCACCATCTGGAAGCCTAACAATTTTGGTTGGGGCATGGTAACTATGGGATAGGGCTTTAATCAACTCAATATCAATAAAAGCATTTGGAACAATCAATTTGGCTAAATCAAGGGTCCATGGGTTTGATGTTGAAACCTTATCACTTCTGTTTCTATAGAAATACAATAAAAATTCCACCCCGATTAAGGAATCATAAGGTCTCTACATCCCTAAGCTAAATCTTTGAAAACCTTTTTTGGCCCCTTATCTACTAAACCAGGTAATAAAGCAAACAATGGTGATTGTAAAGAGGGTTTACTAGTTTTGGCTTCATCTTTTTTAGCTCCTACTTCTGCTTTATTTGGTTCCATTGTTATAAATTCAAAGAGTGATGAATAGAGCTTACTCAAAAATATAGTTCACCTTGGAGAGTTCCCTTCACTCCTGCACCTTGAGCTCGTCTCCACTTGGTCTCTGTTGTTATCAAAGAGAAATCTCAATTTACTTCACGTATCTTCACACCAAAATACATTAATTCTTGACTCATAAACTCACATCATTCAAATCTTTGTATTGAGCTCAATTTCATATTTTGATGTTGACTAATGTGACTATCATTCTTTAAATGACCTAATGATTGCTTTACTACGATACCTTGTGTCACTTTTTACTCTCCTGTGGTACCACGGTATGTTTTGTTATCTTTCTTTAGTGTACCACTCTACCACACATCACCTTCAGCTCTCTTGTAGTACCGCGGTATGCCTTATGCGCCCTTCTTCACTTTACCACCCTACCACATGCCACTTTTGGTTATCCTATGGTACCGCAGTGTCTCCATGTACACACATGCAATTATACCACTCTACCACGGGTCTCCTTTGTACTCCCTATGGTACTGTGGTATGTCTCCTTAGTACTCCTCCTTAGTATACCACTCTACTGCAGGCTATATCATGACCCTTTGCGTTATAGCAATGCCTTCTTCTATTATTGTTCCTTAGTGTACCGCTTTACCATGAGCTATGTGTTGACCCCCCGAGGTATAGCAGTGAAGGTGACAAAGTATAGTGCTATCTCCTTATACCATCATATCACGAGCCTCTTTGTAATGGGCTGCGGTAGAGAGGTATGATGTAAGGTCCATGTGGGGTGTCTAATATGGTAGTGATATGGCTATAAAAGGTAAATTTGACCTTATGGATGGTGAAATGTGCCTTTTTATGAAGATGATTGTCTAAATTTCGGATTCTAATTGATGAAATCTTTAGAATTTTTTTATAAAAATTTTGGTTCTAACACTTTCTATGATGGGTTCTATTAAAAATTTTAAAAAATAAAATAAAATAAAAATTATACACAAATTTAGTTTTCGTTTTAAGAATAAAAATTTGAAAATTTGAAAAAGAAAAAACAATGGTAAGACAAATTCATAGTCAAGATGTCCTAACTAAAATACAAAGCTTGGAGCAAATGGATTCAACACATTAAAATCAAACAATGTTTGGTGTATCAAAGAATACTTCAACTTATTGTATCATTAACGTGCAACAAAAATAAAAAAATGTTAGCAATAGTTCATATCAACTAAGAAATGCTCAAGTACTGATGGCATGAAGAACAAGTATGCAAATGCGACCAAGTAATTATTTTATGGAAACTACCTAAGACATACATAGTTAAAGAACTAATATTATTATATGCCACAATGTAAGTCTACCATCATTTAGCACTGAGTGATGGACCTACTTGCACTTGTGACTAAAGCTTCTTAAGATAGTTAATCACTTCATTGAGCATGGACACCTTATCAATTTGCCAAAAAAAAAACTAAGTAAAGATCTTAGGAGGACAATAGGTTTTGATGAGTGCCAAGTTGCAACAATGTTTTATAGAAAAAGGTGAAATAGCATTCCTCTTGATGGATGGGAGGTTCACTATGGATAGAAACATCCAACATAAACATAAACCAAAAAACTAAAAAAAAATAACTACAAAGCCAAATGCTAGAATACAACAATGCATGTAACACAAAAAAAAGAAACCACCATAACTAAGCACCACATAAAACAACAATAAATTCTTAAAATATTGAAGCCCTCCCATGGTATATAGTCATATAGAAGCACCACCGACCACTAGGGCTCACCATCACTATTGCGGTACTGTCACCTGAATTTAATACCACTTCTGCTATAGATGAGAAACCAAAGTTAGGCACTAAATAGGAATACAAACACCTTTAATAATATCAACATTCTTAAGAGAATAGGACAAAATATCACTTGCAAACTATGGCAATGAGAAACTTCTTGTAACCTCCAACACTCCTCCATAATGTAAAATAACTAGGTGTTTAATGAATTTATGGAGATACTGAAGCATATACATTGCAATATCATCATTTTTGCAAAGAGAATTGAAATCCTCCAAAAATTTTGTATTCACCTCCACCAAAAAAAAGAAGGCAACATTTCCCTTTCCAAGCCAGAGAAATCCTACTCGGTTATGAGTGCAACAAGATCCTCAATTCACATGTGAACCTCCACAGTTTTAGGCTCTACATTAAGAATTTCTCTTTTATCAGAGTTAATATCAGTTTTCTATTAGTAGTTTCTATGTTTCATTGTAATTAATTGAAGGCTCAAATTGCAACTCATTCATGTTCATGTAGTCATCAAACTTCCATTGTTTATACAAGTTTTTTTATCAACTTTTCTCTAACTTGTGATAAGTCTTGATTAGTATAATCATTCAATTAGAGAATGTGAAGTGATCAAGGTTGGTGCCATCATCTTTCATTGAACATAAGAGTTTCACAAGCATCCCACAACATTCAAGACAAGCATACCCATTAATGATCGTATTCTAGAGAACTAAATCTCATTCAAACATATTGTCAAACACTTGGTGTGCACATCCTATGGCATTAGATTTAGCATACAAGTCAACAAGAGCACTTCCAATAGAAACATTTGAATCATAACCACTTTTAATAACTTTCCCATGAACCCATTTGGCTTGTTGCAAACTAGGCAAGGTGATGGTCCAACAGTGGGGTATGTAAAATGATTGGGCATCACTCTAGCTTCTTTCATTTCAAGAAAAAAATTGTAGAGCTTGTGTGGGAGGTCTGTTGTGAACATATCCTATAATTATGGTTTGATACTTTAAAAACCAATTGGTCAACATGACCAATAAGCTACAAAAGCACCCATTCAAAGATGTGGATTGCAAAATATCAAGTCTTACTCTTGATGAATTGATAATGTCAGGCAACATGTGCTATAATAAAATAGTGTTTAGTTTTCCAAAATAAATAATGAATTTGATACCTCTGCACAAAAATGAGAAAAGAATAATAGACCTTATTAGAGTTGGGAATGAGGTTTTGTAGGTTATTTAAGCCTTTTTATAGAGTATTTATGTGATTAGATTTCCCAAATTAAGTTATGTAAACAAATCTTTTAAGAAGTAGTTGTGAATCAAGCTACAAGCTATTTACATTTTGGTGCATCATCTCCTAGAATTAGCTTTTCCCTTTTATCAACTATCCTTCTTCCTTTTTCCCACAAAATTCATTAGTTTATAGGAGATCTAAAGGGGAACCAACCCATAATTTGGAGATTCATCTTCATCACAAGAAACCCATAGGATCGAAGATGTTTCCATGTTTCACGGGATTGTGGAGCCTCTAAGCTTAGCATCTGGGTGCAATCCTTCATGACAATAGTTTTTGGTACACCTGGTGGGATCGATTGGACTATTCCAGTCCAAGGCTTTCTCATATATCACTGATTCTTGGTGTGTGTATTAGTGATCTCAGCCCTTGGAGGCAAGAAAACAACACATTTGGTAACTCTAAATAGCATTTCTACTAGTTTTAGGATGATCAGCCATTTAAAATCAACTATACTACAGGTTTTAGACCAAATCCCATGGATTTTCAAGAAAATCAACATGTTCAATATGATTACCACCTAGCCACCCCTTCTCAATCTTTCTTGTAGCCTACATATGCTCAAAATCATCCCCAAGAAGCCCATTTTTCCAACCAGCATAGCTATTCTCTCAATCAAGCTTCAAACATTGAAGAGATGAGCTTCAAAGATATAGGGTTGCACTTTGAAAGGTAGTTGAGTGAGGTTGGAGGAAATCAAGGGTATGAAGGCGATCAAGAATGTAATTTGCAGCAACAAGATTTGGCTTATCAAGCCTATCTTCATGAGTAGGAGTTGAAGGCACAAAGGATACAATTTGAAGAAAATATTGAGAGGGAGACAGCTACAAAAGAAGAGCACACCAAAATTTTGTTTGCTCAAACAAAAAGGCATGAGGTCCAAACAACTCCTTTCATTCTAGATCAGCCTGTTCAAGAGGAGGTTTGTAAATATAAGTTTCCAAGTTTCAAGCAAAGTAAGCCTCTTAACCCTCCCAAAGTCAAGATTCCAAGTTTTAGAGATCCTTTACCATTGAAAGAGCCTATGTTGGCACAATTTAAATTTTTTATTCCTCAAGAAACTCAAGAAACTCCCCAAGTTTCCCTACTAGATGAATCTGACTGTCCTATCACTATTATCCTTTATAAGGGTGGACCTATCGTCTTTCAAAATAACTCACTCACCATGAAGCTAACAATATAAATTTAGTGAATACAACTATGGAGCTATATCGGTTTGAGAAGGAAAAGATTGAACAAGAAAAGATCTTTCAAGATAAATCTTTGTATGTTTTAAATAATGAGCTTCCTTGTTTTATTGAAAAGGGTGAAGAAAGTGTGAGTTTTCTCTCATCAACAACAGGTTTTGAGCAACAGGAACATGTCAAATGATGTGATGAATTGCAAGTGGAGGAAAATTAGTGTGATAATGGAAACTTGGATCAAGAAGAGGAGTGCAAAAATGAACCTTTTGAGGAGTCTAGAAAGCTTGATGAGAGCTCCCATGAGGTAAAAATAGTCCTCTTTTATAAAAAATTCAAGAAGAATGTGATGAAGATTCATTTTGGAATATGATCTTGAAGATTTTGTTGCAAACTTAGATAATGTGAAGGAGGTTTCAGTTGATGTGTTTGATAAACTTCATGGTTTTGTGGATGAAAATTAAATGAACACATCTATGTTAAAATCAATGTCAAGTTTTAAAAAATAGAATGATGAAAATCATTTGGATGAGGTGTTGATTAGTGAATAGATCAATAAAGGAAATTTTTCTTTGAATAATCAGGAGGTTGAAGTTCAAACAAGTATTATGCAAGATAAGCAAGACTTAAAGAAAGACATTGCTTTCCAAGGTATGAGTTCTGATATCTCTTTAGGTTCTCAAGAAAGCAATCATGAAGATATCTTAGAGCATGTTATGAATGAGGAAACTAACAATCATTATGATGAAGATTTATCCACAAACATAATTGAGGAGTTTTGTTCAAAGATTGATGACATGTTTTCAAGTGATTCGAATCAGAAAAATGAGGTTGTAATAGCAAATAACTAGCAAGAAAGCAGTAGTAAGAGTTCAGGTTTCATCCTTTCAAAAGGATGCCCAATCAAAAATTTAGCCAAGAAGGATACCAACAAGATACAACCAGTTATCAATGCTCCTAATGATGAGATTGAAACTGAGGAAAAAAAAACTCTATTTACCCATTCATGCCAAATCGGTAGTATGTTTGTTCAAATTCAAGAGATGAGTGAGTTTAATTATATTCTCTAGGAAGTATTACAACAGTTTGTTGGGTATCTTCTTAATTCTCACCTCTTATCAACAATTCATAAACATGTAATGCATCCTTTGTTGGTTAGAAGGGGTAGTTATTTTACAAAGCTAGTTAATGGATTTGTCTGAGCATCATCATTTGTTGTTTAGAGTAGGGTAAAGTAGATGTTTCTTTTTAACAAGTGTTGATTGCACATCTACTTCAATTCAGTTTTCATTTTCTAAGAAGTCTTGTTGCACAGTTTGTCAGCCCTATTCAGAACCATTTTAGTTTGCTTTCAAGTTTTGTTTTGTTGTTGTTCAAATTCTAACAACTAAGTTACATAGGATTTTATGAGTTGCAAAGGATAGGGATTGACTCCTATTCTCAATGGATAGGTTTATGCTACCGATTTAAGATGCTTAGCAAGAAAGCATATAACATAAGTTACCAAAAATGTTACCTAATTGTGCTTTTCAACCCAATCAGGTTAGGTTGGGACACCACTGATGTTTTCTACTTTATGGAAGGAGAAAGGTACACAAAATATTTTGCTAAAGTTACTCATAATCATGCAAATAGTGCTATGAAATGAACTTTTAGTGTATACCTTGGAATTTCTACTGCTCTAAATGTGTGAAATAACTAACTAAGAAACATGAATAACAAAATACCAAGGACACCTCAAGATTAGCCAAAAGAGTGGTTCAACGAAAAGGAATGCAAATAAAATGAAACACAAATATTTTTACCTCCCTTGTTGTTGATACCTCTTTGATTGGCCCTTGCTTGGATTGGTTGTGTGCTCCTTAGATGATTGTTTGAATGTCTAAATGCAAAAATCAATATGCAAGATGATGAGCAAAGATGACTAAATGATTGAAAAGGCTTGAGGATTCAAATGGACAACATGTAGTTATGTGAGTGCAAAGTGTTTAAAATGCAAATGGGCAGCATAAGGGTGCTCAAATCTAAAGTGTTCTTCAAATGCCCTTGAGGAGGGGGTATTTATAGAAGAATTTTGAATTCTCTAGAGAATTCAAGGGTCAAGATTGATCCAACAAGGTCAAGATGAAGGGCTATGGTGGGTTGAGATCCCACAAGCCCTCACATCTTGACATGTGGAGGGTGAAGTGGACAAGAGGATATGAGGTGGAGATGAGTTGTCAAAAAGGTACATTAGGTGGAAAAGGACATGCACCTTGGGAGATGAGAGGATTTCCACAAAAAGGGATATCTTGTCCCCAAGTGGGAGTGAAAGGGACATTTGAGGAATTTTAGAATTCCTCAAAAATCTACATGGGAAAAGGAAAGGTGGTTGGGGGGATAAATGTGAATTAAAAATTCACATTCCTAGGATGATCTAGAGGGTAAAAGGTGGGCTCCAAAAAGGTGGGACTTGGTCACATGTGGAGATTGTGACAAGTCCAAGGTGGGTCACATATGGAGATTGTGACAAGTCCAAGGTTCTAGAAGCCTTGGAAGGATGGAATGTGAATTGAAAATTCACATATAAAAGAGGGGAATCTAGGAAGAATAAAAAGGAATTGAAAATTCCTTGAAGAATGATTAGGCTTAATTAATCAGTAATTAGAGGATAATTAGGGGCTAATTAGGATTAAAAGCCAACTTGCAAAAGTTGGAGGATGTGACACATCCTAATCAAGGATTAGGCATGTGCACATCTTTAATGAAGAGATTAGGAAATGGATTAGGATTAGATGAAAATGACATGTGAGGAATTAAATAAATGTAATATTTATTTAATTTATTTGATGAAAAGAGGATTAAGGAGGGTAAGGTATTTAATTATTAATTAAATACCTTAGGGATTTGGCAGAATTAAAGATATTAATTAAATAATAGTAATATTACTTAATTAACTCGGATAAGAGGATGTTTAGGCGAAAAGTGATAAATTTGGATAAATTAAGTGTCCAAATTTGGATGTCTACATTTTGCCCCTCTTTGAGATGGTGTTACGAAGTAGCATCATTTCAAAGAATATTAAAATATAGAACCTAGAAGAAGATGGTTAGATTGAAAAAGATGCCCCAGTCATCCAAAGGAGTGACTGGGAAGGGAAAAAGAAAATGATGGAAATTAGGGATGAAGGATGCCCCCTCCAGAGGACATGCAGGTTCAAGAGAACACGGGTGGGCTCTCAAAATAGATGATGTGATGCAAAGGGAGATGAGGAAGATGATGCAAGGTGATGGAAAGAGGATGCAAGGTGATGGGAAGAGGGAAGGAGAAGCGATAGGAGATGGATGAAGCACAAATGGATTTCAAAAGGTGATGTTGCCCCAGTCAAGGTACAAGCCAAAATGGGTTGATGATGGATGGAGTATTGTCAATGAGGGAATTAAAGATCCCAAAACAACACGAGGATAGGGAAGGGTACATCCCACTGAGTGGTATTGATGAGGGAAGGATACATCCCAAAACACCACTAAAGGATAGGGAAGAATACCTCCTGATGATGATGAAAGTGTTGTTGATGAGGGAAGGATACATCCCAAAACAACACCAAAGGGATAGGGGAGAATACCTGGATGATGGGATGATGATGAAAGGTTGAGAATAAGACCAAGGATATGATTGGATGATTCGGGCTAAGTGGAATGGATGGGGATTGGATAGAGATGTGAGATAAGGATGAAGGATGAATGGATGGGGGAATACATGCAAGATGATAGAATGGAAAATGAAATGCAATCCTAATGCAATTTGCCATCTTCGAGCACTGATTTTTGCTATAGCATAAGACACCAAGTGCCAGGGTATGTGGAACCAAGGCGAATTAGTGTCTAATGCATAAAACAAACACAATAGACAAGAAGGCTACCCCAACACCCCAAAGTCACAAAGACCTTGGTCAGGCCAGGTATTAAGATAACCACAAGCACAAAAGGATGCCCCAGCATAACACAAGACCTCGGAGATCTTGGTGGGTACTATGTGGGACAACCAAGAAGACACAAATAGACATAAAAGATCAAGATATGCCCCTATGTTGACCAATCAAAACACAACATAATATGATGGATTATGGCGGCCTTGACAAGTGATGATAAGGAGCTCCAATGATAAACAAAAGCCAAAAACATCAAAAGATCGCAATCACTTTCAAATGTCCTTTGCCATAGGATCAAGGGGATAGATGGGATTGATGAGGTCTGTTAGGAAGGATACATCCTGTTGAGACCAAAGATGATGGATATTAAAAGATCGTTATGACGCGAGATGTTCAAAATTGATTAGATCTCATGATACAAGTGGATCTCGTTTGTTAAGAATTAGCTAGATAAGGGCATAGCTTGATGTACGACACAGGAAGACAGAAATGGGACCTTGAAACCTAAAGACCTAGGGGCTTGGGGCCGATCAAAAGATTAAGCTTTGCCTACGTGGCGCGAGCCCTCGTGGTTGATGAAGGTGGATGGCCCGACCAATATGGGGAACCTTGATGGATGGTAAAGATAGGATGGACAAGAAAGCCAGGTGGTAGAAACAGTGGACAATAGAAGATCGATAATGGAGACGGGGGATCAAATGATGACCGTGGCGAGGGGCAATGTAGTTCGACAAAAGGCCATAGACAAGTGATGGATGAAAGATGATGAGATAACCCTAGATAAGGGGTTAAAATGATGTAACTGACACGACAAAACAAGATAGACTTGTTGGATTGGATTGGATGATGACGATCACATAAAGCTCAGGGATGGGATAGTTATCCAAAGCAATAAAATGACTTGGGGGATGATATGATAGATAGATGAGTGATGAAAAGTGATAGGAGATTGGAAAGATGTGAAAGAGAAGCAGGGGTGATGACGATGAGATAAATGGCATTGGGTTGCATGGGGGGAGGCCTATAGCCAGATACCAATGACAAGGGATTGTGAGATGGTATGAGGATAAAGATGAAAGAATGGATAGAGAGATAGGGATGGGGGATGGGAGGGATTGTTTGGATGGAATAAGGATTAGGAGATAAAGTCACCGGATCGTCGTCGAAGATAAGATGGGTGGGGTCGGAAGGATGATAGATGGATAAGGTCAAAGGGTCGGGGATAAGGATCTCGGATCGTGGATCGAAATCAGGATCGAGGAGATCGGAAGGATCTATGTCGATCGGAATGAAGGGATGTTATGATAGATGATTTCTCCAAGGACTAAAGGAAGCAGATGCCCCCACTCTAGATATGTCATATATGATGAGGCATGAGGAATGTAATACGAGTGGATGATAAGATAAAGGAGATAACTGAAGGAGGATACGATGGGTGACCAAGGAATATGATAGAGCATGGGTGAAGGGAATATATACCAATAGGTGTCCAAAGCATGCATAGATAGGTGCCCCTATTTTGATCAAGATCACAAGAAAGATGGAGGGAATGGGAGATAAATGGGATATGATGGTAGGATGCGGCAAATAGGTGGGATGGGGGGAATTTATGAAGAGGACAGATAACAAGAAGACGGGTGCATAGTGGATGGAGGGAATGCATATCAGGAAGTTGCCCCCAAGTGTAGATGGTGGTTTTACACATGACGCCTGTTTGCCAGGTTTTCATCATGGTACTTATCCAAGGCGCTTGTTTGCCAAGTTTTCACCATTGGACGAATTATTTCTCTTTAATTTATTTATTTTTTGGTGGATTTTTGGATTTTTGACTTTTTTTGACTTTTTGACTTTTTTGACTTTTTTTGACTTTTTTGACTTTTTAGAAGATAAATGATAAGGATATGGATAAAGGACTCAAGTATCAAGTTCTATATGAGGTAGTAAGAGCCCATGTTTGCACCAACTATTGGATGTTGGTACAACCTTATGCAAGAGGATGAATTAGGGGGATTTGAGAGGGGAGATACATGGGATAATGGATGGGATGCTGCGAAGGGTATGGATGGAATGATGGGGTGGATATGTGATGGGGAGATGTGTTCGGGATCAACATTGGCACATGTGGTGGTGGATGTGAAAAGATAATAGGATTAAGGGATGGAGAATGTGGGGATAATGGAGGAGATGGAATGGTGAATTTTGGGACATAAGGACCCAAAACAGACGTAGGATATGAAAGGGGTGTATGATTAGCTTGTGGATTAGCGACTTTGGATGTTTTTACAGATTTTTCATGTGATGGCGTTGCATCTTTTTTCTTTGGGATCCACATGGTTTTGATCTTTGCTTTGGTGGGCCTTTGCGGCGTACATATTTGATTTGGATTTTGGATTTGATTTTGCTTTGCTTTAACATGTCTTTTAGAGGGGACATGGGAAGCTTTTGATTCATGTGGATGCTTGGATTTATGCATTTTTTCTTTAACAACCAAAGTGCTTTTTAGTAGCAATGGGATGGGTGTGAATGGATGGATGATGTGGAGGGACACATGAATGCAAGGAGGGGGATAAGGGGGTAGGATTTTTTAGGGATGATATGTGGATGGATGATGCTTATGGAGTGCGTGCAGCTTTGTTGATCCCCGGTCCAAAAGGGAACAATAGAAATTAGGATAGTTGATTATGATGGGGAGCATGGATAGGTGATGAATGGATGAAAGGATGGATAGGACGAGATGGAGGAGGTGATTTTGGGATATAAGGGCCCAAAATAGACTTAGGACTTGGAGGATATGGGATGGGGGATGAGGGGACATAAGGACCCAATATGGATGGAGCGGATGAAGGAGGAAGATGGACAGTTTTTTTGAGGCAATACGATAGAGGAGGAGGGATGGCCACATATGATCTAGTGGGGCGATGGGAAGAGCCCATATTTCTTTTGGAAAAGGCTCATTGAGGACGCCTAGAGGTTGTACCAACATTTTTGGATTGCGAGTCATGAGTAGTACATCCAAGACCTTGTGGATAAAAATGTTCTTTAGTTTGGATGGGCTCTATAATACCTTGCTCATGAAGGCCTAAACCTTTTCCTTGATAGTTCATTTTCTTTAGTATTCGATCCAGGACAGGATTTTTGTTATTTTGGAAGAATGATGCGAGTTCATTATTAGGTGGAAGAGGAGGGTTGGTGTATATGTTTTGTTTTTCTTCTGCGAGGAGACCACCATGGAGGAATGTGAGAGGACCAAGGGGATATGCAAGCGGTGTGGGGATAGCATTTTTAGGCAATGATGGGGGATCATGCGAAGGAGATGATGGGATAGCAACATCAGGAGAGGGAGTAGGGGCCATGACAGGATCTAGATTTGTGGTAGTAGGCTCATGCGATGGAGATGGAGATGGAGTAGTGGAAGCTTGAATGACAAGGGGATTATGGGATGGAATAGATGGGGGACTGTGATCTTGAGGCGGACTAGATGGGATGGGAGGATCTTGATCTAGAGAAGGGGATATGCTGGCGTGCTTTGGATTAGACTCTTGGCATGACTCATCGTGTGCGGGAGGCATGGTAACAGAGTCTTGTTGGGACTCTTCAAGTGGGGAAGATAGAGGGATGAAAGATTCATGAGGTTCATGGAATGGGTTTTGGTGCTACTAGGAGTGGGAGGAGTGGATTGGATTCGGGTGGATCTAGGAGTAGAGGGAGTGGATTGGATGTGGGTGGATCTAGGAGTAGAGGGAGTGGATTGGACTTTGGTGTCTTCGATGGGTTTAGTGGCTCTCATAGTAGGAGATGTGGGTTCAATGGATTTAGTGGGTTCAATGGTTTCAACGGTTTGAGAAGTACTTGGGGTGGTAACATCAATAATAGGTGTGGTGTGGAGAAGGGTCTCATCACTAGTGACCGTGGATGATGGATTGGGATGGCATGGTTCCATGACTTCAAGATGTGGAGTTGGGGATGGCTTCTTTGTAATGAGTCCTTGAAGAACTTCTGAAATGAAAGACTTGCATATGGTTGGCTTGGCTGGGGTGGTAGAAATGGATAAGGGATTATGGATTTGTGGACTAGGGTTAGATGGAGGAATGGGATCGAATGTAGGACTATGAGTAAATGGAGGATTGGGATTGGATGGAGGACTAGGAGTAGATGGATGAATGGGATTGGATGGAGGACTAGGAGTAGATGGAGGACTAGGATGGGATGGATGAGTGAGATTGGATGGAGGACTAGGATTGAATGGAGGGTTAAGGTAAGGATATTGGAGTGGTGAATTAAGATAGGGGGACATGGATTGTGGATTAAGACAAGAGGATATAGGTGGTGTAGTGGGACAAGAGGATGTGGGGGATGGATTATAATAAGGGTATTGGGATGGTGGATTAGGATGAAGATATGTGGATGTAGGATCAAGGTAACAGGGTGTGGGTGTAAGATTAGTATGGACAGACTGGGAAAGAGGATGAGGATAGGGGGACATGGATGGGGAATTGTAATAGGAATATTAGGATGGAAAATGAGGATAAGAGGATGTAGATGTTGCGTAAGGGGATGATGTAGATGAAGGAGGTGAAAAATATGGGGATGAAGAAGATATTGGATATCCATTGTCAAAGGTGGCATAAGGAGTGTGATTAGGCATGGATGAAGACATAACGGGATAACTAGAAGGGGTGATTGGATTGTGGAAAGTGGGTGGAGAAAGCTTACTAGTGACGATAGCATCAAGGGGATTTATGTCATATTCTTCTTGATCGACAAGACTTTCGTTATCGTCGTCCACGTAATTAAGGTTTCCCTTGACTACTATTGATGGAGGATGAGGATTCATGATTATGAAAGGATAAATAGAATGGATAAAATATTTTGGATGGGAACAGATTAAAGCTCAAATCGGGATTTTGGTCAAGCTCATATCAGGATTGGACAAAAGCTCAGATTAGGATGATTGGATGGGATTGCTTTTGATTTTGATGGGATTCGGTAGACGGATGATTGGATCGGGTAGATGATTTGATGAATTTGATTAAAGTACTAGATCAGTTTGATTGGATAGGATCAAATGATTAGATGATGTTGATTGAATGACCTTGATCGGATTGGTGTGCTTGGATTGATTAGATGATCAGAGGAATGGATTGGTTTGATTAGATAGGAAAAAATAAAAGGTACCACTAGATAGAGCTCAAAAAATTGAGCAATTTTGGTTTTTGGATGAAGTTGATCCGATGCACAGTTTGTAAATGACAGCCCCGGGAAGTTAGGGGCGTGTCCACGCTGCAATGCGGGGCGGGGCCGCCCTGGGATGGTAAAATTCTTGATAGGAGGAAATGGAAGGTACCACTGGATAGAGCTTGAGAAACTAAGAAACTTTGGTTTTTGAATGAAGTTGATTCGACGTACGATTTGTAAATGACAGCCCCAGGAAGTTAGGGGCGTGTCCACGCTGTAATGCGGGGCGTGGCCGCCCTGGGATGGTCAAATTCTTGATAAGAGGAAATGGAAGGTACCACTGGATAGAGCTCAAAAAATTAAGCAACTTTGGTTTTTGAACGAAGTTGATTCGACGTACGGTTTGTAAATGACAGCCTCGGG
>VDFB02000003.1:438787120-438935200 GCA_007258455.2 Sequoia sempervirens
TGAGAGAACCATTCTATAGCGAGACCTACCAAGCTCCTAGGAAATAAACACATCAAATAAGTATCATCATATGCGACTTACATGCAATGAACCTGGAATTCTCTGATGCGATCTTCAAGGTTTCCCGTCCCTCGATATTTGTCAAATTTAGGGATCTCAAATCCCTTGGGGAATGGTTTCATGTCTAGGCTCCTATCAAATAGATAGGGACACAAGTTGCTTGGCGTTTTGGTTGTTCTCCTTGATTGAAGGTCGAGCACTTGGTTTGAGAGCAATCTGAGTTGTGTCATCACATCATTTTGTGGATCAGGGGGTGGGATGAAGGTGTTTTGGGGTGTTTGAATCGTGGGTTGGGTGGGTGGGTTGGTCGGTGCATTGTTCGATGGTATCTGTATGTTCTAGCGAGCGAAGTAGGCTTCTACTTGCTTTTGTATGAACAATTCCTGTTGTTGATCTTTTTGTTGTTGTGCTAAGATTTGTGCTTGTTGTTGTGCTTGTTGTTATTCCAACAATGCTTGTTGTTGTGCTTGCTATTGTTCCCACAACACTTGTTGTTGGGCTGCCAATTCTGCTACTTCCTGTTGCTCTTGATATTTCTTTAATGCTTGTTGATATGCTTGCAATTGCGCTGCTTGTGCAAGAAGTTGTGCTTATGCTTGCATTTGTTGTGCTTGATATTGAGCTTGCGCTTGGGCTGTTTGCGCTTGTGTTGCTTGTTGTTGCAATAGAAGTTGTGCTTGAGCAAACTTTTGTGCTTGCAATGCTTGTGCGGCTTCTTGTTGTAATAAAGCTTGGGCTTTTTGTGCTTGTAATGCTGCTTTTTTTGCTTGGGCTGCTTTGGCGGCTTGCATAGCTTGAGTGGCTTATTGAGCAGCTAGGTATACGGCTTTTTGTTTCTACACTTTTTGGTATCCTCTTTGGAAAGCGGCTTGTAATGTTGCGTTATATTGACTTGATGTGGTGGAAGTTGGTGGTGGTGGGGGTGCTGGTGGATTCGGAATGGCATTTGTGGTTAGCGATAGTGTCGTGTTGATTATTTGATTAGTGGATAGTGTTGTTGGTGTGGTGGTTTGAGTGATGAGTGGCACCGTTGACGTGATTGGTCCTTGAGAGACCATGCTATGATGTTATGGGGATGTTTGATGATGTTTCCATTTCTTGTGTGTTTGTTGTTTGTTTTTTTGATGTCAACAATAAGTTTTGAGCGTTTGGCATAATGCTTTGATTGATGGTTGGGATGTTTTGATCGATACTTGGTAGAGGGGGAAGCCCTAGACCAAGGAGTGGGGTAGATGACAATGGAAATGGAGGCAGAGGTGGAAATGTAAGGGGTGTTAGTTGTTGTGAAAATGTCATGGTGTTGCACATGCCCCTTGGTCCGAACATATCTCCCTCTTCTTGTGGGTTTGTGAGGAGAGGTGTTTGAGGTGTTGCGTGAAAAAATGAGGATGATGGATCGTGATAGAAGGTGAGAGGAACATTCTTGTGCAATGGATTTTGGGGTATGTTTTGTTCCAAGATTGTATTTGCATCCAAATTTTGATTATTAACAAGGGGATGTGCTTGAAGAGCATTGAGGAATGTGTTTCCCTTGTTGACATTAGGTTGGGTTGGAGCAAACAATGTTGTGATTTGCGGAATGTTTTGTGTGATGTTTTGAGATGGGGGTGTAGATGAGATGGGAATGGTGGATGAGATTGGTGGAAAACATGTCTCTACTATAGTACTCACATCAAAATCTGATTGTTTTGCTAGCTCAAGCATGTATAACGAAGGGTTAAGTCTCATCATGATGTTAATGATTTTGTGGTTCTCCAAATTTTGGAGCATTTCAGTCATTTCCTCGTGAGACATTCCAAAAGTAAGATCCTCTTCTTGGTTTTCCTCTTGCAGATTTTGTGATGATGAGAGAGTCAACGAATTACTTGATTTAGCGGGATTCATTTCAACATTTGTTTGGCTAAGATCACTTGAAGCGGGTGTTTCTTTGTTGGCTTCCATGCTCTTCTTGTATTGAGATCTAGTTTGAACCATAAAACAAGGATCATTTTTTAAGAATGGGAGATGATTTTCTTGATTTCTTTGGATTGATCTTTATTTTATGCCCCAAAGTAAAAAAAATTTAGGTTGTTTTGAGGATCAAAGGTGATGATATGATGATGATTTTTAGGGATGGATGTTATGGATGTTTTGGCTTTTGAGAAATCTTGAATGAGATACTAGGCCTTTTAGGACTTGCAGATTTGATTTTGATTGGATTTTGGATTTGGGATTTTGTCCTTGATTTTGATTTTGATTTTGTTTTGATTTTGAACAAAAAGACCCTAAGATGTTGGATAATGATCTAAGGGATAGATTTTTTCAAAGGATGATGATTTGAATATGTGTGAGGAGAAGGATGCATCTAGCCCACCTATTCAAACAAGATAACAGCTTTTGATAAGCATATGAGGAAGTATTCATCTTCATATACTAAGCTAGGAAAGATGATTTGGATAACTTTGACTAAGGATATTCAAAAGGATGCATCTACACATTCCTAGCCAAAGGTGATTTTGATAATGTTTTCAAGGATAAAGTCTCAATGATTTGGATGATTTTTTATTTTGCCACAAAGCCTAGTATCAAGGATGATTTCAAGATTTTTCAAAAGATGATTTTGTGAGATGGATTTGTTTTGATGTTTTGAAAGATCGATGAAAAGAGGTTTTGATTTGTTTTGATCCTTAGATGAACTTAAAAAAGGACACTTTTTTTTCCTAAACCTAGCTATTGAAGAGCATGCAAATGCTTCCTAAAGACCTTTGTAACCAAGAAATGATTTCATTTGAACATTCATTTTTGGATTTCCAATGATTTTTGTTTTGGGATTATGAGTCTTCAATCACACATGAAAATTCATTTTGATTAGCTTTGCTTAATGTCTTTATTTTACCAAAAACACTTTCTTTGATTAAGTTTTCAAACTAAGATGTCTAATGTATTAATTTCTTCAAACTCCACAAGATATGTTATGTGGAAATTAAATGAACTTAAGGCAAGGGTTTCCTATTGTTTACTTATGGAGACAAATTGAGATATAATCCAATGTTTAGAAACCTCTAAGGATGTGAATCCCAAGGGAAAGAAATAACACATGGATTGAGTTAATGGTATTTGTCTCAAAAAGGGTTTGAAATTTGGATGATAGTGTTAAGTGTTTGTTTCCATGATGTTTTCGATCAAGCAATGCATTTTGTAACCCAAGAGAAAGTACAATCCTATGGATGTGTAAGACAATATTTGTTGGATTCCCACTTGGACAAGTATAGCTACGTTTATCTCTAGTGAATGGTTAGATGCTTGACCCCACTGGCTCCCCTCCATGACTCATTAATGTCAATCAAGGAAACCAAGCATCAACACCCATGAAACTCCCATGGCATGCTTTCCATTTCTACTAGAAGACTGTAAAAGTGTGGGGCGGCTTCAGAACGACCATTCTTGCACCAACAAATAGATTAAAGGATTTTGGAAAATTCTAGCACATGGGTCTTAATAAGGACTTTCCGTTCGTAGGAGTTGACCCAACGTGGCAAGAGTCCCCTTTCAGATCCATCTTGTCGGAGTCAACCACGTGATATTGGCATTTCTTCCAATATCCACATTTATATCTCGGCTGGAAATACTCTCGAGTTCAGAGTGTTACCGGTTGATTCGTTCCTTTGGGTGAGTACTTTTTCCCCAAGGTAGGCCCTCTAAGATAAACAAAAGTGAATGAAGAACAATATTCGTAACTCGATCAATCCTTGTAGGCAACAAAGAGAGAGAATATACGCAATAATTCCCCCAATCACACTTGCACAAGATGTTGTTCAATTTTAAACCCAAATCGAAGTGTGGAGGTGATTGCTTTATCTCACCCCAAAGTCATGAAAAAGGCCTTTTGATTCTCAAGATCGCTATAAAGCACAAGAGAAGCGCATACGTCCTTTTTCAATGACTTTAGTCTAAGTAAGCCCTCACAAAAACAAAGCTACACTTGTTCTTTTTAAATCCTTAAAGCAATATGTGAGTTCATTTTAGAGCACCAAATCACAAGTGAAAGACATTTGTTCAATTTGTTAATCCATTATGTTGTTGATCCTAAAGTTTGTTTTAACCTTTGCAAGAAGAAATTGAAAGGTTCTTTTTAAGCCCAAATGAAAACTAGTGTTCTAAGAATGAAAAGGTAACAAATTCTTAAAGAAGTGTTAAACAAACACTTAAGTGTTTAAAAACACTTTGATTGGACAAAATATCATCACCATGCTCCTCCTTCCTTTGTTTTCGATTTCCAACCTACAAAGAGGAAAAACCAATCAGATTCTTGAAAAACACATAAATTAAAAAGTAGAAAATAGAGAAAAAATCAGTCATAAATCAAAAGCATGTGCTAAAAATTTAAATTCTCCCTTTTACTATCTCCCAGCGTCACAACTCATGAAGGCATCGCAGTTTGTCTTCTCAGCGGTGCTCTTACAGCGCCGCTTACCAGTCAACGGCGCTCTGTGTCAAGACAGAGAGCTCAATTGTGTCACTCTTTTTGCCCAGCGTCGCAGTTTATCCCCAGCATCACTGTTTTCAAAAATTTCAAAAAGTCCTGCAAGTCAACGAGTCCAGCGGCGGAGTTAAAAATTTAAATTTTTTGGCGGGACGAGTCTAGCGGCACAATTTGTGTTTCAAGCGGTGCCATATAGCGATGTTGACGAGCCCGCGGTGCCAAAACAATGACGCTGACGAGCCCACGGTGCCAAAACAACGACGCTGACGAGCCCACGTTGGAATTTCCTGTGTGTGAAGAAAAACGCAGAATTTTCAAGAGAATGTTAGAAATAATGATATCCAGCCCTCCTTCTAGCACCAAATGTGCGAACCCCAACCTAGGTACCTGCAAGACAAGGAGAATAAACACCTCAAGTTAGATATTGCAAATCTAAACAAGGATTCCCCATGAAATCCATTTATAACCTCAAACTAGGAATGAAAATAACCAAGAACACAAAGAAAATGATAAAATAAAGATCAAATCCTAATTAGATGTGCAAACTCATGATCCCATGGGGGAATTGGTGCCAATTTGATGTGAAAATTGGCCCTTTCCCAATTCCTATGATGAAATCTTGATATGTTGAAGATGATCTTGATCCACTTTGATGAAAGATGAGAACTCCAAGCCAAATCTGCAAAAGCCTAACTAGGAATTCAATGATGGATGGAGATGGCTAAATATTTTAGCATAGTAACTTTACAATGTTTGTGGATGATGAAATGAGGATATGAGCAGTTTATTTATAGGATTTCAAGATGGATGAATGTCCAAATTTGAGCAATATGGGACTAACATTCATTGAATGATATGGTGCCACTTGTCAAGCTATGAATGGATGGAGGATGTGCAAGATTTGGGGTTTGTGCCAATAAATGCCAATATTTGAAATTCAGATTTGTTGAAATGACATGCAAGAGGGAAGGGAAAATGCAATAAATGTCACTTGGCTCAAGGCAAAGGACATGTAAGATTTTAAATGCCTTGTTAGATGTACATGTTGACTTGGAATTTTTGAATTCAAATTGAGAGAATATTCCAAAAGATGCCTTGTGAGGAAAATAGAGATTTAATAAATGAATTAAATCTATTTTCATGTGCCGATATTGGCATGGTGTGATGGTTTAATGGTGGCATTGTTGTTCTTGCCACCAAGGTTCAATCCCCATTGGGGTGGTATTGTTGAATGGTTGTATTCTGGTTCATAGCTCCAATCAAAAGCGTTTACCCCTTGAATAAAAAAAAAAATCTATTTTCATGTGCAACTTGCATTATCTAGAGGATGTGGCATGTGATGAGGTTAAATTAATCAAGGGTTAATTAATTTAATAGGATATTAGATGATGTGACCTATTTGACTCAAATTTACAGATTTATTTAAATCAAATAAGAGAGGAATATGATAAGAGGCTAATTAAATAAAGATTTTGATTTATTTAATTAAAAGTGATGGTGTTAGATTAAATCAAATAAGATTTTAATTTATTTAATTTAATGGATAGACTTTAGAGATTTAATCAAATAAATTGATTATTTAATTAAATGGGGATAATTAGATCAGATGGATTGATTTAATTAACAAAAGGAATTGACTTAATTAGATAAAATGATTTATTCAATTAAGGGATGAAAATTGATGAATTTAATCAGATAGGGGGATTTGATTAAATGGTTAGACCGAGAGATGATTCAGGAAGAAACGATGTTAGTAAGTCAGGATTAGATGCACGATGTCAATCAATACATTTTGCATGTCTACAGTATGTGGAAAGATAATGCTTATCTTTTCCATCGATGTCAAAGGTGGAGAAGAGTCATGTGAAAAACTATGAATTATCTGTTGGACTCAAGGAACACTGAGAGGGGGGGTGAATTAGTGTTCAACAATATTTGAATTTCATTTAATATCTTAAACCATTTACAATATTTCAACAAAAGTAAAGATGCAAGCACAAGAAGAAGACAATCAAAAAACCATAACACCAATATTTTTATGTGAAAACCTTGTTAAGGGAAAATCCA
Organism: Sequoia sempervirens; assembly: GCA_007258455.2. Taxonomy (NCBI): domain Eukaryota; kingdom Viridiplantae; phylum Streptophyta; class Pinopsida; order Cupressales; family Cupressaceae; genus Sequoia; species Sequoia sempervirens. Next base: position 438,793,710 of record VDFB02000003.1, read on the forward strand.
TGATGGAGATTAATCCACAATTTATACTCTATTAAAAGTATGAAGAAAAAGGGAATGCACATGCATTTAGGCACACTGCCTAGAGCTCACTACTCAAAATAAGGAAGGCTCACTACCTTACAAAATTTTTGGATTACAACAAAAGGTTGAACTGAGAAAGTAGCATCTACAAATGCCTGGTATCAATTTTGGTGAAGCTCATAGATCAAATTCTGGACCTTCTGTTTGATTCAACATTTTTCTTTGCTTTGCCTTAATTTTCCTCACAAAAATCCTCTTCTGCACAAGAAAAAATTGCTCAACTGATCTTATGATATTCACACATAGATCTGCTATGCTCTTTACACACACTCACACACCAAAATGAATTTCCCAAACTCACATATATATCCGCTATCAAGGATTTAGTCACTTTATGTCGGCTTCAGCAAAATAAAAGATGTTTTCCAATTGTTGGCTCTACCCATATTAAATATTTGGTGCGCACCCACATAAGTCAGCTAAGCCATAGCTAAGACCCAAAAAAAAAATTACAACACAAAAAACAATTAAACAATTACTCCTTATACATCCACGACATGCTATATTCACCAAGTTAGACACTATGAGCAAATAAACAGAAAAATCATCCTGTCGGATCTCCTAACTCATACACTAATTAATGCAACAACATAAAACTTAACGATAAGATAAAATAGATGCTCAAAAACCTTCCCAAGATCCACAACCAAAAATGATAATCCAGTGAAGTATATGGGTCGACATACTAACTGGATACCTTGTTCTTCATTCTCACTTTCGATAAAACTCAGTTCTTCACTCTGCCTTCCAGTAGGAACAAATTCTAATCTATAGACTAGAATAATGACTTAGGTTGCCATCAATGACAACACTAGAAGCCATATGCCAACAATCTCCCCCTTTGGCATTGATGGAAACACTTAGTGAAAAATGACTGTCAGAACCAATATGATTATGCTGCCAAAGTTCAAAATTTCAAAACACAACTTTTTTTCAAAACACAACTCCCCCTTAAAGTAATAAAGAATTTTTCACTACTCTCTCTCCCCCTTTGACATTAATGACAAGAATATTTTTCATTGCACTCTCTCTCCCTTTCAAAAATTTTATCAAAATTTGAAGAAGTACAACTGCTACTAGAGTTAGAAAATTATCTTGTATTTATCTTTCATTTATGGAAGAAATGTTCTCCAAGCTTCCACTGCAATCCCAATGATTATGATCATGTTGTTGTTCTCTGATGTCTGGTTGATAATCTGGATGATGGATTTTGGAATTGTGATTGCCTCTTTTAATTTCTCTCCTTTCCTCAGAACCTCAATCAATTACTCCAATCTGCATTTGGTTAAATCCTTCACCTTCCAAAAGTAATCCACAAGGTTGTTTCTAGTGAACAAGACTTTTGTATGCTTAGACTGCAACACTTGAATCCTTTTCTTGATTGTGCCATCTTGATCCTGAAACATGTTATAATCCTGACTAGTTTTGTTAAGCTCGGATTCAATCTGCTCCAACTTATCTTTGTATTTCCCAAATGCATGAGGCCAACGTAGACAATAGTTGTAGATGTTATTGGTTATATTTATGCATTGCCTCAACACATTCATTTTCCTTTTTAGTTTGGTGAGATATAGCCTAAACTGCTCCTTCAGATGTAGAATTGTTTCTCCCTCTTTCCTTTCTTGAGACTCAGAGTCATTAAACACATTATGCAAACTCTCCAAACCAATATTATTGTGCACAAAATAAGTACTCAATGTGTTCTCGATCAGGGCCTACTCATAAGAGGGTCTCTCAGACCATATGTATGCAATTTTCTACATCCCATCTTTCTCCTAAACAATCTGCTGTATATTTGTTTTGGATAAAACACCTTCTTCTCCACTTCCTTCTGCCATAACTACATCCGATTCAACTCATTCAGGTTCTTCTCTTGGAGTGTACTCATTAGATTCTTCATCTAGTATGTCCACAATCACTATATCTTTACCTTTTCCTTCAATTTTTGGAGTTTTGTGTGCCAAAGGAGTGTAATCAAAAATCTCTTGTGCTCTTTTCTTCTTCCTCTCCATAGCACCGGAAGAAGATCCAACTTGAAGTGCTCTTATCAGAATAGAAATGCTAATTTCTCCAAACTTCCCTAGCAATTCTTTAAAGAAATTTGCATGCTCTTGTTCATAATTTTCCAATTTATTAGAGTGTTCAAAAATTTGTTTACAAACTGGCTCAATTTCTTTCCATACAACATTATCGATCTACGACAAGCAACTTAGAAAATACATCACAAGACATATGACCAAGGTACCAAACCTGAAGGGGTAATCTTCCTCCTTTGTTAGTTGCACATTTTCCATCAATTGATATTTTAGCAATCCACATAAATAAAAATCATGATCCTCCATTATCATTTTATGAGAGATATAAACTATGCTTGTTGAAGTTGCGCCTTCCCTATTTCTAGAAAATATTTTGCATGAAATTCCATGTGGAATGTACCTTGTTATCGGATCCTTGACCCTTGAAATTATCAGAGCCCTTTGATCTCCTGTTACTTCGATTAGGGTTTTGTCCTCCTTGTTCTGAATCAATTTCATTTTTAGAATATGCCTAACATTGCATAAACCAATTAAATTCTTGATTACCTCTTTCAAAATTTGATAGGGTTTATCCAAAGTTAGAATGTCATCATTCAATCTATTCAAGATAAACCTAATGATTTTTGCATTATCAAAGTATGGAAATTCACTCCAAATGTCCAAACTTTTGTGTTTTACACCTTCAAGCCATTTCAATTCATCCACCAACAACAAATTTCTCACATCCCTAATCTTTTGACTGATGTATTCATCTAAATTCACTATTCATTTGATTTGCTTCATTTTTCCTTCCATATCGAACAAGTTTTCTACCGAACACCAAATTAAGTAAGCAACTAAAATACCTGATGAATTCACTGCTAAAATGTTTTTACTCCTTTGAAATTCTATTGTAGAGGCTCTCCTTTTATTTTTCTTCAATGCACAGTGGAAAATGAGGGTTCCAAATATCCTTTTATAACTCACACACCTAACCTCTTTATTGCATTAAATTTTTTTCCCTAGGTGTTCCGGATACTCTGCTTTCTCAGACAACAAAAAGAAAAATTCATTCGTGGACCTTCTACTTCTCAAATTTCTACATAAATGACCACTGATACAATTGTAAACCACTAGCACAACTACTGAAAACTTACTGCATTCTGGTGCCAACTATTGAAAGGGGAATAAATGATTTTCTTGAACAACTCCCCCTAGGCCAATGGCCTGAGATCACTTTTCAAAGGAATTACCGGAACCTGCTTCAGGTGCGGGCTTATTTCCTTCATCAGATTCACTCTTCCTTACCCATGTTTTCTTCATATGCTCTCTTGGCTCTTCTACTATCATTTTCCCTTTTCCTTTATCATCTGTTTGTGAAATTATTCCTTTGTATACCAAACCTCTTCTATCCATGTTTCTATTCTTGCAAAATCTTGCAATGTGACCAAATCTATTGCAATTGTAACACATAGGATTTATTTGTCTACACCACCCATTCCATTGATTTCCTCTTGATCTGCATTTATTAGCAATATGCCCAAGTCTTCCATAGGTGTAGCATTTAACATTCCTTACATTGACAGACATACTTTTCCATTCAATTGACTTATGACCAAACTTGTTGCAACTAAAACATTGACTAGGAAATGATGGACTGCTTGAATTTATTCTACTTTTACACTGAGAACTCATATGACTAAATTTATTACAAGAAAAGAAGTGACCATTAAAATTTTGAGCATTGGGTTGTCTTATTAGATACCTTCTTCCTTTGTTCATCTATTTCTTTGTCTGGAATCCTCATGTTCAGATCCAGAGCTTTCTCCCTTCTCATATCCAAGACCTTGCTTGTCATTTGCATCCTTTTGTCCTTTAGTCAACTCATCAAGCTTAGTAGAATTGGCCTTAAACTTTTCCTTGTATTTATTTGCATTAGTAAGTTCATCTCTGAGAATAATTATCTGTCTTTCAAGCTCTTGTTCATTATTTCTTTATTGTTGCAGTTCAATCTCTAGCTGAATGAATCTACTAGTAACTCTACTGCATTCTTCAGATCTTTCTTTTAAGGACTGGGCCAAATTCTCCTCATTCTTCTTTCTTTCTTCAATCTCCTTAATTTTCCTCATTACCATAGATTCCATCTCAAGCTTTAGAGCAACATTGTCTCTAGCAAGATTTTCACATTATTTAGTTATTTCTTTTAGGGTATGATTCAGGTGAACATCTTCAAGGTTTTTACTTTCTTTTTGCTTCAACTAATCACATAGCTCCTTCCTCTTTTCTCTTGACTCATTGATTTTATCCTTCAATGATTGAATGCATTTTTCAGCATCCTCAAGATTTTCTTTTAATTCCATGAGTTCTGCTTTAGACTAATCAAGATCATCAAGTGCCACCAAAAGTTGTTATTGAAGACTACCAGAGTCCATTGCATTCGAAGATCCACCTCAATCTTTAAAACTTCTTTAGAGGAACCTGCTTTGATACTAATTGTTAGACTCAAGGAACATTGAGGGGGGAGGATGAATCAATGTTCAACAATATTTGAATTTCATTTAAGATCTTAAACCATTTACAACATTTCAACAAAAGTAAAGATGAAAGCACGGGAAGAAGACAATCAAAACACCATAACACTAATATTTTTATGTGGAAACCCTGTTAAGGGAAAAACCACTGTGGAGATTAATCCACAATTTATACTCTATTAAAATTATGAAGAAAAAGGGAATGCACATGCATTCAGGCACACTGCCTAGAGCTCATTGCTCAAAATAAGGAAGGATCACCGCCTTACAAAATGTTTGGATTACAAAAAAAGGTTGAACTGAGAAATTAGAATCTACAAATGCCTAGTATCAGTTTTGATGAAGCTCATAGATCAGGTTTTGGACCTTCTATTTGATTTTGCACTTTTCTCTACTTTGCCTTAATTCGCCTCACAAAAATCCTCTTCTACACAAGAAAAATTCACTCAATTAATCTTCTCATATTCTCACACACATCTACTCATCTCTTCACACACACTCACACACCAAAATTAATTACTCAAACTTGCATATATATCTGCTATCAAGGATTTAGTCACTTTATGTCAGCTTTAGCAAAATAAAAGATATTTTCCAATTGTCGACTCTACCCATATTAAATATTTGATGCGCACCCACATAAGTCAACCAAGCCATAGCTAGGACCCAAAAAAAAATTTCCAACACAAGAAACAATTAAAAAATTACTCCTTATACATCCACGACATGCTATATAAACCAAGTAGGCCACCATGAGAAAATAAACAAAAAAATCATCCTACCGGATCTCCTAACTCATACACCAATTAATGCGATAGCACAAAACTTAACAATAAGATGAAATAGATGCTCAAAAACCTTTCATGAGATCCACAACCTAAAATGATAATCCAGTGAAGCATATTGATCGACATACTAACCGAATACCCTGTTCTTCATTCTCACTTCTGGTAAAACTATGTTCTTCACTCTGCTTGTTGGTAGGAACAAATTCTGATCTGTGGACTGAAATAATGACTTAGGTTGCCATAAATGGCAACACTAGAATCCATATGCCAACATTATCTAGGGAGAAGAGCCTTGTGAGGAGAAGATCATGTAGAAGAAGTTGAGGAGAAGAGTCAGAATCGAGGGGGAGTAAGTGTTGATTGAGAGTTGCATTGATGGTGTTTTTAACATCATGTGTTTCCATCAATGACAAAGGAGGAGATTTTTGGATGCTATGGTTGTGTTGCTGATATGTGGTTGTCATTAATTTCAACACTATTAGCATTGATGTATTGAAGGCTGTATATGTCAAGGATATTGAGAATTCTTTTTAAGAAAGAGTTGCAGGTTGATAGTGGAATAGTGAAGGTCATGAATGTGTTTTGCTCAATATGTTGATGATAAATTGTTGTGGAATAAAGGTTTTATTGTTGAGTGTATCTAGTTTATCCACCAAAATTTTTGGAGGTCCACGTGAAGATTTAATTATGTTATGAACAGTTGTGTTCTGACAATTTTTCTATGGCTTCAGTTAGTGCTCCTGATTGAAATTGATGTGTTCTAGTAATTTCAATTGCTGCAGATTCTTCTCTAATCATTCTTGGTTCTTGTGGATGTTTTTAGATCATGCTCTATCTTTGTTGCACATCCGCGTTGATCAGTGTGCTCGTGGTCGGTATTTTTCTCTTGTGTGTTCGGGTTTTTATGTTCTTGGATGACATGGTGGTTGTAATGTGTTGTGGATCCTTGGAGATTAAAATTTGAATGTTTGGAACACTCGAGGATGTTGTTTTAAGTCTTCATTATATTGTGGCCGATGGTGTTTGATTCACATTGAAAATTTACTTGTAAATTTGGGCTGGCATTGTGCATATGTTTTATATTTCATATTTTATTTTGGCTGATGAAGTTGTTGATGTAAATCCATGTTGTGGATATATAAGAGCGATTTTTTGAGAAAATTGAAGTATGCATAGAAGAAAATAAGTGCTAGAGGAAGAGCAAGTGTGCGAATAGTGATCTAATCATTCGATTGTAGAGCAAAGTATGAAGAAAGTTGAGCGAAGTGTGAAGGAGTATTTTTGTGCTTAACTGGAACCATAATCAAGATTTTGTAGAAGCTATTTTCTCAGTTCATACCCTATGGATCTAATCCAAATTTCTATAAGACAGTGTGTCTTCTTTGGGCAGTGAGCCCTCTTGTATTTGAGCAGTGAGCTCTAAGTAGTGTGCATGAATGCATGTGCATTCCCATTATTCTTCATTATACTTTTAATAGGGTATAATATTGTGGACTGACATCCACCGTGGTTTTTCCCCTAACAGGGTTTCCATGTAAAAAAATCTTGGTGTTCTCTATGTTTCTTATGTGCTGATTGTCTGTGATTTATTGTTAATTCATTAGATCTGAGATTAAGTAAAGTTAAGTTTGAAAAGTTTAAATATTATGTGACAACTGATTCACCCCCCTCTTAGTTGTCTATCCTTGTTTTGCCAACATTAATTATGGAGAAAGTGGATAAGGTGGACGATAATTAAATAAATCATAGAAATTTATTTAATTATAAGAAGACATAATGAATTAATGACATATGTAAATAAATAAATAAAGTTTATTTATTTAAATAATTAGGAGGAAATAGTAGAGAAATAATAATTAAATAAATTTAGGAATTTATTTAATTATAGAGACATAAGAAATTAGCGACGTATTTAAATAAAATAAATGTAATTTATTTATTTAAATAGTCAAGAGGAATAAAAGCTATGAATTAATTAAATAATTGAGAATTATTTAATTAATAGTTGATTTTGGACTATAGGACATAATTAAATATTTTAATTATGTTGAGAAGAAATATGCAGAAAGATAAAGTTTGCAGGCCTAGGTCAATTTTATGTGTCTACATTTTTCCCCTCTTTGTCATAATACAATTTATTGCATTGTGACAAAGAAAATTCAATTTAGGATATATGCCCCAGTGAAGGTACATATTATCTATGCTTCCTCAGGAAAATTTATGAATTTTGGCCAAGTGTTGAAAAAATTTGGAAAGTGTCTCAATAAGTCAATTTGATGACCAAAAACATAATGGTGCAATCGGTTTCGAATTTCAACAAGTTTAAAATAGTCAAAAAGGCATTCAAACATGCCAAAAAGTGCATCCAGTTATAACCCCTAGAGGAAACCCTAACTTTCACACTATAAATAGGCTTGAGAAGGGTAAAAAGGTAATTCATTTTCACCATTGCCTTTAGGAAATTTAGAGCTCAGAGCAAGAGTACATTGCGTGAAGATGATGATTCTAGAGGCCAATCACTATGGATACCGAGTACGGATATACCGATGGCCAGAGGGCTCAAGAGCACTAGTATGTACCCTATACCCACTTTGTAATTTTATCATTTTACGTGCTTTTTAGGGCCTTGAAGTTAGGGTTTCATATGCGTTGTTTTGTAGTTTGACACATCTACATGTGTAAAGCACACAAACACATTCGCATTGCATGCATTTGATGCGTCGCAATGAAAATGCAAGGGGTAGTCTAGGTTCAAAGTCAAATGACGCAATTGTGTATTGGTGCAATGCAAGTGCCAAATCGCAACGCATGTGTTGGGTCTTGCAACACAATTGCTATATTGTGATGCAAAACAAGATGAGTCGACACATATGCTAAAAAGCAGTGCAACTGATGTGGGGGACAACACAATTTCCATAAAGGGGCGCATTTGTGAGATCAAACGTCGCAATTTCCATAGCATGGGGCATTTGAGGTATGAAACAACACATGTGATTTGCTTAACGTAAATGGATGGAAAAACAACACAATTGACTATGGCTTGAGTTGACTCAGTTTAGGTTCATTTTACTTGTGCACTTTTGATTTGTTAGATGATAGAGATTATATTAAATGATGTGCTAACTTTTTTTTGTGTATGCATAAACGATTACCATTGACATATAACCGAGAGTTTTGGCCAGCGACATATGCCTTTAGGGATTAGCTAAGGTTAGGAGAGTAGAGGTTATTGATGCGATTGGGATTGTTTCATGCAACCTATATGCCCATTATCTAGGTAAATAGAGGTCTCTTGACAACGCTGATGAAGATATGGCACTTCGAGACATGTTCATTTCAGTTGCTAATAGGAAAGGCCATACTGAAACTTGAGGATTTCTATAGGATCCTACAAATTTCGATTAGAGGAGAGTGGGTGGTATATGATCCTTGACGGGGATTGCAGGCCATCATAGAGTACCATGAACATGAGGATGTATTGCAACTGAGCATCCATGGGTATGAGATTAGATGGGAGTTCTTGGTTGAGCATTATGGTTGATGGGAGTGTATGTTGTGCACCTTGATAGTTGGGGTACTGATACTTGATTGTCAGGGTCATGGTTTTATGATTGGATGGAGGGATGTGTTGATCAGAATGATGCATGGAAAGACAGTGTTTTCTTGGGGGTTGTGCTTGCTATGAATGATGTACCATTAGCTTCATGATGTCGTATATAGGGAGTCTACCAATATCAGCTATGGGACCATGCTTCTAATGATATGGGCATGGGAGCACATTGCAGTATTTTGGCCGCCAATACAGAGGCAGTTAGGTGAGGGGATGCCCTATGTGTACCTATATGTAAGGTCGGTGACATAGATGTGAGTGGGGGATACAGGATACTGGTGCCATGCCATTGATACCTTGGTTGAGTTTGTGTGGAGGCCATACATGGACTACAGATAGTGGCCAAGAGAGGAGGAGCATTTATCATTTTTTCGACAATTTAGATACCTTATTGGGTAGACAATGTAGTCACAACTCATCATAGAGATGTACTTGCCCCAATAGGTACTAAGAAAGTTTGGTGAGTAGTAAGATGTGTTAGTAGGCACTCCAGAGTATGCATTATCATCATAGGAGATAGTGTGGGGACTTCCTATAGTAGTGACAGTAGTTGAGTAGTCGATTGATAGCTTGGTAGCACAACAGTGGGGATGGAGTAGGGGACCAGTAGATGCAAGGACCACCTAGGATTTTTATGTATGGTGGTGGACTCATAGGCCACTTCCTTTAATAGATCCAGTTCAGTCGGTGTTGGTGGATTGATGAGTAGTGTTACTATGGCTATGCTAAGTAGGGCGAGGAGGTAGAGATGGTAGTAGGGGGAGAGGGAGGGATGGAGGAAAAGGTGATGGTGGGGATGATGGAGGAGATTGGGGAGATGAACGGGGTGGTGGGAGAGGTCAGATGCATGCAAGGAGAGTGTGGTAGTGAGTCAGACAAGCACAACTATCACCTATCTGAGAGGTACATGAGAGAGAGGAGGAGAGGGAGGTTAGGGAAAAGGGAGAGAAACTAGAGGGACCTAATCCTGAGGGAGCAGGGTGAGAGGTAGATCAACCATAGATGGAGGTAGAGGTGGAGGTGGCCAGGGAGGAGGATGGGTTCGTGGGAGAGGAGGAGTTGGATGTCAGTGGAGAGGAGCATATAGGAGGAGAGGAGGAGATCTATGATGCAGAGAGGAAGATCAGAGAGAAGATGGTGGAGGGTGAGGAGGTTCGAGCTGGGAGACCACCATTGCCATGGGATGTGATAGTGGATCAATGACTAATAGATATGTAGTCGGTTAGATGAGGCCCTCACTTGGATTGGGACACTGGAGTCAGAGATAGAGGTGACTAGGGTGGAGAGAGATTAGGCAGTGGTGAGACAACATGAGGCACAATAGTTGTGTTTAGAGTTTGAAGATTTATGCACTAAGCCTGTGGGAGAGGTGGCGAGAGAGGTGGTGAGGGTGAGTGCTAGCCGAGTGCACTACTAGATACTATATGAGTGAGTCATGCTGGCTGAGTAGCGAGAGTTTACTCTCACTTGGTCTTGGAGTGAGACAGGTAGTGGGTCGAGGAGTAGTAGCAGGAGCTAGAGCAATGTGATCCTATCTACCTCATCTAGAGAGTCATTGAGACATAAGTCATCACACAACCACAAGCACTCATCAGGGCATAGGTCCAGTCACAACCATACATCATCATCAGGGCACATGTCACATCATAGCTGACCATCTTCCATGGTACTTGAGTGATCACAGAGGCAACCTGCCATATCCAAGCAAAGATCATCAACTCCCAAGAGAGGGAATCAGTCACCTCGTCCCTCACCCTAAGGGGATGAGGAGGGTACTAGCTAGGGAATATTTCATGCTACTATCATTGTGTTGAGATACTTTATATATTGACCAACAAGCCTGTGAGCTCTATTTTTGGGATTCCTTGAGACTCTATTGTGTGACATTATTTTGAGATTATTATATATATGATGTAGTTTTGGTGCAAATTCTATGCTATGTGTTGTATTACAATGCATTATGATGTTATTATGTGTATGTGATGTGATCTATGTTATGATTCCTATGATGATGCATTATATTTTATGTGATGTATGCATTTATGATGGTCATTTATGATAAGATTCCTTAGTACTAAGGATGATGCAACTTTATGTATGATGGTTACTTTATGATGATAATGATAATGTTTTTGACACTAATGGATACCATGCTTATTATTATGGATGCATTGATGTATGATCATGTATGTATAGATCATGCGATATATGATGCTTTATGTTATGATCCTGAATTTGTATGCATGGATGATATGGATGATGTATGAAAAATGTTTAATGCATGTATATGTTATGTTAATGCAAATGATATATTTATGCTGGTGATGTCAATGCAATCATGTGAATGGATTTATGTAAATGTGTAATGTACTAATGCAATTTCTATATATGAGCATGTATGCAATTATATTTTTGTATATCACAGGATATCATTAGAGGATAGAAGAAGAAAGATTTCTAGATATAAGGAGATGGATGTTAGTGCAGAGAAAGAATCCTTCAATATACTACCAGTGTACTAATAGGTGTTGCCTTAATCATCATTGGGAAGATTATTGTAATGGCCAACAAACACCATGATATGACATAAATCAATGGTGTGAATAGTCACACCATCACATAGAACAAGTAGTCGTAGACAAGGATGATTATGACTCATATGAGGAACTTAGTTGCCCCCGTCTTTTTGTCACAACCAACCATAAACAAGAAAGACAAGTCATGAAACATCATTGCTCCTCTAAATCCAATGTAGGACATCCTTGAGGGACTAGTATCATGACAGTTTGAAAAGATAAGACAATCATCATGATTCATTATTGCTCCTCTAAATCCTGGTACTAGGACATCCTCAAGGAATTAGTAACATGAAGAAAAAAATAAAATGACAAGTGTGACAAGATTAAAGATAGTGTTTTCCAAGTATGTTTGAATGTCAAGTGTATTGATGCCACGATGCCAGGTTTGACAAAGCCTAGGTTCATGTTGAGTAGGCTAATGTGTGACGAATGTCAAGTAATGCCAAATTTAGGAAATACACATCCTAAATGATGTTGATGGTAAGGGGATCAATCCTCAAATGTCAAGAGAATTCCTCAAAATGTCAGATGACAGTGTCGATGCTTAGGAAAGACATATCCTAAAGCATGAAAAAAATGACATGGGTTGTTCTTCAGAAAGACGCATCCAAAGACTACCCAAGAGTTGACAAGTTGACTTGTTATGATAATTTAACCAAGGTTGACTAGTTGATAGAATTGACCGCATGTCATTGTTGACATGCTAATTTGGTTGAAATGTCGATTAAATGATTGCTAAAGTTTGTTTAAGAGTTTCCTAATTTAGGACATTCACGAGAAAAGGACAATTGACTCAACATACCCTAAGGGACTAAACATAGGGGGCCTCTGGGGCACATCGATGATTCCCTTGCCTATGTCATACACTTAGAGACCATGTAGTTCGACAAAGACAGGACCAACAAAATTGACTGAAAAAGATTTGACTTATTTGAAGATATATGACGTGTGTGATAGTGAATGTAACAAACCCTAAAGGACTGACCTAGTACGGCCTCAGGGGCTCATCGATTGATGGCCTTTCCTACATCATACCCTCAGAGACTTTGTAGTTCGACATGACTATTGACTTTGTTGTATTGACAAAGGACTAAGTCATGATTTTATTTTGACAAACCTAAAAAAGACTAACCTAATGTCTCGGGGGCTCATTGAAGATGAGTCTTGCCTATGTAGCAAATTCATAGAGACAACGTAGTTTGACAATGACAACGATTGACTGACATGACTAAATCTGACTCTATTTTTGTGAGTTTTGCAAGTTATTTGGATGTTTTTTGTTTTTTTCAATGTTTTTGGATTTTTTTGGATTTTTTCAGGACACTTTATGATTTTTATAAAAAAAATTCAGGACATTTTACAATTTTTATGGATTTTTTTTAGGACATTTTACAATTTTTATGGATTCTTTTCAAGACATTTTACAATTTTTATGGATTTTTTTAAGGACATTTTATGATTTTTATGGATTTTTTCAGGACATTTTACAATTGATGGGACCATATACGAGACCCACAATAGTTAGGTGATAAAGGTGTTGCGCCCAATTAGGTCTAGGACCAACCAATTTGAATGAAATGGAAAAGGATGTGCTCGGGATGGAAGGTGGAAGATATGCAAGACATGATGTCAACCATTGTTAGCCATGGAAAGAAATAGTAGGGCTTTATGACGAATGCCATGGGGATGTCAAAAGATTAGGAATTTATTATGGACAAAGGTAGATTGAGTGATAGTAGATGGTGAAGTAAAGAGTGTCTATGCATGGCACATGTTTGGCAGGTTTTCACCATGGTACTTATCCAAAGCGCCACCGAAGTGGTTTTCACTTTTGGAAGAATTATTTCTCTTTACTATTTTTGATGTTTTCTATTTTTTTTTGGTGTCACCAAGATGCCTGTTTGCCAAGTTTTCATTAGGGTGACGATTTTTTTTGTATTTTTGTGGTTTTTATCCAAGCTCCCGGATGCTATGTGTAGAAGTTACGTAGATGTAGACTATTGATAGGTTCTACCAATTGTTCCTCGTCTGGAGTAGCTAACTAGCAAGTTCCAGAACCAAATGTGGCAGTGATGATGTAAGGACCAAGCCAATTAGGCTTGAACTTGCCGGGCTTCTCACGGTCAACTTGATTCTTTGGATTTTGCATCAAGACCAAGTCACCAATGTCAAAATTTTGAACCATAACTCTTTTTTTGTAACTTTGTTAAAGATGATTTTGATATTCCTGTAAGTGAGTCAAGGCATTTTTCTTGCATTCTTCTAACAATTTTAGCTCATGCAATCGATACTGTCGATATTCCTCGTCATCAATCAATCCCTTCATGGAGATCCTTAAGGAGGGGATTTCAACCTAAACGAGTAGGATAGATTTAGATCCCAAGACCAAGGTGAATGGGGTGGTGCTAGTAGACGTGCAGATGTTGGTGTAGTAAGCCCATAGAACGGGATTAAGTTGGAGATGCCAATCATGACCAACGTCATTGACAATCTTCTTAAGTATTTTGATAATTGTCTTGTTAGATGCCTCAACTTGATTGTTACCTTGTGGGTAATAGGGTGTGGAGAAATGATGTTGAATATGGAAGCATTCACAAAGCTCACAAAAATCCTAATTTTTGAAAGGACAACCATTGTCTATGATGATGGATTGGGGAACACCATATTAACAGATGATGTAGTTAAGGATGAATTTGGAAATTTGCTTATCAGTTATGTAGGTGAGGGTAATGGCTTCTATCCATTTGGTGAAATATTCAGTGGCAGTGATAATGAACTTGTGGCCATTGGATGAAGTTAAATTAATTTTACCCATGAGGTTGAGTCCCCATTGTGCGAAGGGCCAAGGAGAAGTGATTGGTCAAAGTTCTTGTGTGGGCGTATGAATGAGATCACCGTGCACCTGACATTGAAGACACATTCTCATGAACTAAAGGTCATCTTTTTCCATGGTTGGCCAGTAGTACCCAAGTCTCATAAATTTTTTGGCTAAGTTTACACAACTCAAATGAGATCCATATATACCCTCATGTACCTCACATAAGGTTGTTTGTGCTTCATCTGTGTCAAGACATTGAAAAAGGGTATTGTCAAAGCTATGTCTATATAAGGTATCATTGATGATAGTATAACGGGCGGCTTTATGGATAAAGGACTTGCATTGGTTACTGGAAAGGTTTGGCAGGAGAGTCTAGGAATGGAGGCAATCATATATGTCCTATTACCAAGGGGAATTAGGACCAACAAGCTCACAAACCATTTTAGACTCAGGAATATCACAAGCGGGAACCAACAACTATTCCACTAAGAACTCAAATTGCGGCACATTACTAGGAATATCTAAGAGAGATCCAATCATGGCCAATCATCTGCTACTTTGTTTTGTACTCTAGGAACCTTCTCAAAAGTGATCATATGGAAATATGATAGGAAACTATCCACCATTCATTTATAAGGCATCAACTTCTCATCCTTGGTTTCGTACTCATCGTTGACTTGGTTGATAACTAACTGAGAATCTCCAAAGACTAGGAGTGCTTTTATTTTCCACTTGATGGCCACTCAAAGTCCTGTTATGAGTGCTTCATGTTCAACAACATTATTAGTGCATGGGAAGGCGATCTAGAATGAATTAGGAATAGAATCTCCTTGCGGTGTGATGAATAATATGCCTGCTCTTGAGCCATAACCTTTATGGGACCCATAAAGATAGAGTTTCCATGGTAATTTAGTGCCTACATGAAAGATGGATTCATCTTGTACGGGTGCATCAGCAAGCTGATCTCCTATGAACTGTCCTTTTATTGCTTTGTGTTCCACATACTATATGTCATATTCACTAAGTATCATGACCCATTTTTCTAATCATCCTATTAACACTGCTTGAATGAGGAGATACTTCAATGGATCTATCTTAGCCACTAATTGTGTTTTATGGTTCAGCATGTAATGTCTCAATTTTTGAGTGGCAAAGACAACTACGAGGTAGGCACATTTAATGGGATTGTAGTGAGTTCATACCCAACCAAGGTGTGATTGATATAATATATGGCTCTTTCTTTCTCATCATGGTCATTCTGTGTGAGTAATTCCCCTAGTGCGGAAGTTGTTAAGTATCAAAAACATAGGTTGAAAAACCACAAGAGGTTGCCAAGCTCTTGGTACGTTTTAGGCTAACAAACAAGGCCAAATGGTGTACTTGAACCTTCTTCTCTTTAGGCTCTGCCAGACCTAGGTGTGTGTACCTATGCAAATGAAGAAGACTTAAACTATGTGTTTCCTACTTGAGAAATATATCCACAATGGCAATTGGAAGTGGAGAGATACAAGCTTAATTTGGTATAAATTGTATAAGCAATATCAAGGTGAAGTTTAATATGTTCAGTTAATGGATGTAAAGTTTTTAAACAAATTTGATGAAACTAAATGATGAAATGGATAAGACCAGTGCCTTGTTGGGTAAATGGAGTCAAATGAAGATCTAGAATGTATGACTTGTGTTGACTGTAATTCAAATTTTTTGGCACACTTATGTTAGTTTATATCTTGTATAAATGTGCAAGAAAGTGATTGACAAACTCTACTTATGGATCCAACTGACACAACTAGGTTACTTATGATTTATCAAAAGGATTTTAATCCTTCCTTGAAGGAACCAATTGAATAAATTACACTAGAACGAGTGATACCAAATTGGAGACAAAATGGCAATCCTAATTATATGGCTCTTCTTACTGATCCAAATAACACTTCCAGATTACTGTGATTGACTAGAAGGATTTTAATTCCTTTGGGGAAACCAGTTAATCATATCACACAAGTACAACAAATGTGCATTGATAAATTGAATATATACTTGATATACCAATTTAAATAATAAGGAAATATTAAGTTAGAGACAACCAAATAACTGTATAATTTCAACAAACAATTGATATCAACATGGAGCCACAGAATCAGAGATCTTTCATTGATTTCTTCAAAATTGCATACATGCATCATGGTATTCACTGTATAATCTATATGATAAAAATTTTAAAAGTATCTTCTGTGTATCTCTTACCTAACTCCTAATTCTAATGATCTTTGATGATAAAATTTCACTTTGCATAAATATATTTCCTTTTTCAAGGTTACAACCCTTCACAACATCCGTCTAGTGTAATTCTTCTTTTTCAGTGTAGCTCTTCATTTAAAATATTTAATTAATTGCCTTTGGAAAATTAAATATTTTAACTTTAATCTTCATTTTGCATTTTGGCGAAAAATTAATTTTGGTAATTATCCTTCGTTGGAAACTTCGCTTTTCTCTCATTGAAATAATTACCCGCTTCATGACTTCTTGGTGAAAATGTTTCCCATCTTGGTGAAAATATCTTACTTTGTATTTAATTTTCGCATCTTCACCTGATATAAAATTCTTCTTGAGTAAAAATAATTACCCATTACAAAGCATTAAATTGTCTTTTAATTCCTCTCTGAAGAGTTAAAACATTCTTCATTATCTCTCCCTTAGTAAAAATATGTTATCCTGTATTTCCCCTTTATCTTTTACCCCTTTTGGTAAAACAATCATCCATTATTTAGTCTTTCCGATGAAATTATTGCCCTTTGAATGAAAAAATATTTTCATCCATAACAAAATCTCCCAAAATAAATGTGGCAATATTTACCACATAATATTTTACCCATTTTACGGCCACACCAATATTTGAACTTTTAATAAAATATTGTTTTAGCTTTCCATCGTGACTTATCTTTTCACCCTATCAAAGGGACTTACCAACGACTTCCACTGATAAATCATAGTGTCCTTGATGGAGATTATTGAACATCGTTGTATGGGGGTGACACTGAACCAACTCCCACCGATATTGGATTCTCTTCCCGATGAAGCAAGCTTTGTTGAGTTTATCGATGGGACCTTCCTCGGAAGCTCCTTATCGGCATAACCGCATATTCGGAGAGACATGAGGATTTCACTCCGACAATGTATGTCTCTCTGATGCTTTTAGGGCTTCTACTCTAGTGTGCCGGTTTTAAGGTTTACTTCTAGTTCCTTTTCTTTATTCTCATCCTTATTAATCACCCCATTGTTTCGTTTAAAAATCAGTCTTGTTCGATATTCACAAATTCCAATAGAAATTTGTATATGTATGTATCAAATATTATCCTATTCACGGCTTTCCCTCTGCATGCATATGTATTTTAATCCAAAATCTCACACGCCTTTGTATCAATTTAAGTACTTCATATTTGACACAACGATAGAAGGAAAACAACACAAATTTTCTTCCATTACTTTCTCCATACCCTCCTTAACAATCTGATAAGTGGACTAGGGATGATATTCTAAGTAAGAGTCCCTCTTAGCTTCCATCGTGGGATTGCTTATCAATGGTGAAATCTAATACAATTGTCATGCCACCCGATTGGCCATGGTCGACATAGAGACACAACTTGAAGACATTACAACATAATTCATGCTCCCTTCTCACCACTCAAAACCCTAGAAAGCCCATCCTCCGTGTTATGATGTTATGATGTCTTAATGTATTTACCAAGCTGCAAATTATGGACTGTCTATTGGATTTGTAAAATGACCATCTGTTTTGGTAGCCTCTTTGAGACTTCACAAGGTTCTCATTGCAACAAGCACTTGAACATTTTGATCTATGAAAAAATTCCATTTTATTACCTATAAGAACCTCATGTTCAATTCATTTCATCGATGAAGATAATGGAAGGTTTGAAGCTTTATTTGTCAGAGGTAACACAATAGTCATGCCTTCTTAAGCAGCACTGATATTATATCCTTTGATATCTGAGACATCCACATAAGCTTGTTCCTTGTACAACATGCTTAGTTTCCCATGTTTAAAGGTTAGCAAATCTGGGTGGAGCTAAAAACTTTCAACATTTGTGACATATCATTTATTGGCCTCAATCGATCCTCAACCTACTGTATGTTCGATTCCTTTCTCTCACCATACTCACCATTTATTCTGTAAATCCTTTTTATTTCTTTGTTCGGAAGGTTAATGCTTTGTACCCAAAAAGAAAAGATGTTAAGGGAACATTTATGCCATCCAAGAAAGTGTATTTTTGAGTACCATGTTGCCTCGATGAAAATATGGCTACTCTCAAGATAAGGAATCCCACAACTTCCAACATTTCTGCCCTCTATATGAGATAAGGCAAAACAAACCTGCATATTTTGTATCCAATAATGATGTCTGGATCCATTCCATGAATGAAATCTCTCTAAGCAATCAATACCTCTCCTTGCTTGAATATCTTTCTGAAATGTTTTGAGCGTATGAGTGACAATAACAAACTGTAGGAGTTGCTTTTCACAGAGGCTTTCAAGAATGAACCTTCTTAAATGGATGATTCCTATGTAATAGAATTGCAAGATGGAGATGGAATCCTTGTAATTAAACTTTCCTTCAAAGATACTCGATATAACTGTGATAAACCTCATTCTTTGAATACCTTGTTTGTATATAAGATTGTTACCATATGAAATTTTGAGTACTCGAATGGTAAATCAGTGATAATTTATCTCCTTACTCTTCTTTCCAATCAAATCCATTATATGTAGTAATCATTGTGAGCCATGAGATGCCATCCCTTTTGGTAAATATGTAGAGTAGCTTATATACCCATCTATGTTCTCCACCTTTTACATATATGTCAACCATGGTAATTGCATTTGGTCCCAAATTTTGTATAAAGACACAAGGGTCTCAATGACACTCATTTGTTTTTTGGTTTCTCTCCTTGTGCAAAATGGATCAGGTATCCTTCACTATGACTTTGACAAAATGATCAAACGTTACCTTGGAGCCATGAAAATGCACTAGTGTGTTGATTTGTGATAGGGGAATGTGGCCGCAGGATGGATTGGCATGAGGTTATTTGAACTAAAAACTGTTAATAATCAAAGTAGCTCATTAAGCCCATTTTGAAAATTGCTCCTGTTAGACCCAATCAAAACTCACCAACTTGCTTTTTTGTAAAAATATCAAATCACTTCCTATGAAGCCATAACTTGGGGGTTTGGTTGATTTTGGATCCATGAGCATGTGTGCACAATGATTTTTTATCAATCTTCTTCTTTTTCCAAAATACGAGGTGTCAAAATTGCCTTCTGTGAGAATTTTCTGGGAATGCCAATGTCAAACTGTGAAAAATCAGTTTGGTTTTGACTTTGAAAAAATACCAAATTAGGTGCTATGGCCTTGGAAATTGGCATGGAAGTAGATTTTGGTGAGGAGAATCTGGTACACTAGTCATTTAGTCACAATATCTCTTCAGTTGCTTATAATATTCTCCAAAGTTGGTCATTTTAATAGATTTAGTCCTGTGTAAACAATAATCCTTCACATGACCCTTCAACTTGGCCTTTTGAAATCTTGTCAAAACAGATCGTAGGAAGCTGAAATTTGGTAGAGATACTCACATATGATAGGTCAACACGTCTGCAAAGTGATTTTGTGTGAAACTACACTGGACTCATTTTATGATTTTTCAAAGTGGGCCACTTGAGCAAATTTTCTGACTGTATTCTTGAGCATTGAAATCGTATTTTTCTTATGGGAACCTAAAATTTTGGATGAAATTTTTGACTCCAACAGAAGTGGTTGCCGAAATGTACAAGATTAGAGGTTTTCCATCAATGGGCGGCATTAGGACTAGTGGTGTTAGGATGTAGTCTTTGATTTGTTGAAAATCCACTTGGCACTTGTCGATCCACTCATAGGGGATTCCCTTGCATTGCAGATATTGGAAAGGTTGACATTTTTCAGCTAATTGTGCAATGAAACGTCAAATGGAATGCAATTTTCCCTATAATTTTTTGAGCTCATTGATTCCTTTCGGTGGAGGCATGTCCAAGATTTATTTTACTTTAGCTAGGTCAACTTTGATGCCCCAGCGAGAAACTATGTATCCCAAGAGTTTTTTGAAGTCACACCAAAAACACACTTCTTAGGGTTGAGACAAACCTTATACTCTTCCAACCTTTTAAAGATTTTTTCTAGCACTTTTAGGTGATCGCGACATGGTAAGGACTTTTCCAGAAGTTCATCAATGTAGTCTTCCATCAGTGTGTGCATGAGATCATGAAATATTGTGGTCATAGCATGTTGATATGTAGCACTTGCATTCTTTAGGCCAAAAGGTATAACATTCCAACAGTATGTAACCCAAGGACAAGTGAATGTTGTTTTGTGTTTATCTTCTAGGGTGATGTGAATCTAATTGTATCCTCAGAAACCATCCATGACGGATAACATCTCATATCTTGTTGTGAGATCTACTATGATTTCTATGTTTGGGAGTGGAAAATCATCCTTTGGACATGCCTTGTTTAAATCCTGGAAGTTTGTGCAGATACATATTTGACCATTCAGTTTGGTGACAGGTACTAGGTTTGATATCCAATCAACATAATCTATTGATCTTATGAACCCCACATCTAGTAAATTATTGAGCTCAACTTTGACTAACAAGGAAATCTATGGATGCATCTTTCATAGCTTTTGTTTGACTAGTTTTGCATCTGTAAGCAAGGGAAGATGATGCAAAACTAGTGTTGGATCTAATCCTGGCATATCAGCATAGGACCATGTGAAGTTGATCTTGTGTTCTGAGAATAACTTTTGAAACTCAGGCTTTTCCTCTTTTGCCAATGAGGTTGCAAAGAGAACCGTTTTTGGATTTCCAGGTGTGGCTATTTGACTTCTATGGTATCTTTAATGAGCATGGCCGATTTTTCTTGAGTAATGGGAAGAAATTCCAATCCTCCATCCTTGGGAACCTTAGAGATGTTTTCACCCTTGAATATGTCCTTTCTTTTTACTTTTGTATCGTCAAAAGGTGCCTTGAGGTTTTCACCTAAATACGTGTCTTTTCTTGTTTTATTTTTATTACTTTTGTGACTAGAGGATTGAAAAGTCTCCCTTATGTATGCTACAAAATCAAGATCTATAGTGAATCCAACTTTATGGTCCTCACTTGGTATTCCTTCATGGTGTCCCATGAATTTGGCAATAGCTTCGTCATTCTCAAAAGTGTCCATGATAGGTGAGTCCTGTTGGTCCCAATCAACGAGCTATGGGTACATAAGGGAGATACCATCATCAGTGTTGGTGAAAAGTGGAGACGATGCTGAAAGCATGCAAACTGAGGCTGAAAGGGTAAAGAAAAAAGTTTCCTCAAAGTTCCAAGAGGATTCCATCCAATCGTCATCTTCATTAGACTCAGGAAAATTGGACTCATGATCAAAATAGGGGACAAACAAGTGGGAATCATGGTCAATACAAGGGAAAAACAAGTTGGAATCATGGTCAATAGGGTCAGGTGGCGGTTTAGGTTTGTCATCATAATGAGGCCAAAATATTTTTACCTAGTCTTCTCTTTTCATTGGGATTTTAGGAGGGTCTCGAGAAGGTTCAATGTTAAAAATTTGTCTGAATTTTTCATCGAAAGAAGGCTCACTTGGTTCTCAAAACATTTCGTCAAGCTCATAGTCACTCAAGGATCTTTCAAAACCATATTCCCACTCATGTGAGTCAATCTCTGGGTAAGTGCACCAAGATGGTTCCCAAAAAAGGGGCTTAAGTGGCCACTTTTTTTCTAAAATCAGGAAATATTGACCTTGGACGTGAAACTGAGGATAGCTACACTCAAAAAATTTAGATGGAACAAAAACAAGGACCGTAGTGCTCTGAGTCTACTTTCTAAACTAGTAATTTATTTTGAAAATGGTTGAGATTAAGGGGTTCAAAAGAGGGACACACACAAATTGTTGTTGTTTCTGTCAGAAAAACATAACATAGCAACTCTTGTGTGACCCGAGCACGGTGGACTTTTTTGTAGTATTTTTAAAATCGCCTCCACCAAAAGTTAGATAACGGTATGTGTAAGGACTGATATTTTCCATAATTTTTAATGAATATTTGATTTTTATTAATTTTCTAAGTGGGCTTCCTAAAAAGAATTTTGGCCGTGTCCCCTAAATTTTTGAAACTAATAGATTTTTTTTATTTTTATTTTTAAATTGTAGAATGGAGTCTAGTTTCTAAAAAATGTAATTCATTTCAAATTTTGAACGGTTAATTTATAGCGAAAAAATACCAAACACTTCTTTTTGAAGAAAAATGGATATAAACAAAAGAAATTATGGATGAAAGGCTTAACATTGTTAGAAAGTGAAAAAAATTACATCGTTGGAAAGCTAATAAAGAACCTAACATTACCCATGTGTTCGATTTTCTTGATATTGAACCAGATGCAATCTTGATGGTGAGCACGAACCCGATTATGTGAAAATTTGTTGAATTTGGAAAAAACACGTCTCTGGTCTTTGGGAATGCCCTCCAAGCCTTTGGGTTGGTATTCCAAGGCAAATACCAAAGCAAATTTTCAAAGAAAACTATATCGCGAACGCATTATTTGTTAGTTTGGCCACGAAAGTGCGACCATTTCGGTGCACTTACCCCTCTGTATGGGAGTCTTTGATTGTCTTGACACTTTCATAAGAATTTACGCCCTCACCTAAAAGTACATGAGTATGTGGACCGTCAATCTTGATTGGCTCAAACCCTAACCCCAGATTCTTTGGTCTTGTAGATGGCATTATGGGTTCTCTTCTTCTAGTCTTGTTTGTACCAAGGCCACGAGTTCCATAATAGCCTTTTTCCTTCATCATCTCACAACCTTTACCATATTGTTGTACTGGTAAAGGAGGTGGGTCTTCCATGTCTTTGTAAATCCAGGCCAATATATCTTCAATATCCTCTTTATTTAGTTCTCCCCATTTTGTGAAAGTTGTTGTAGGAGGAACTTTAAAGACCTCTTTGGGCTCTAGTTTGAAACAAGGCCTACCATAAGATTTTAGAGACTTGGGTATCTTGGTGATATAATAGGAAGTGTTTAATTTGTACCCGCCACAACCTTTGTCCTGGATCTTGATGTTGGGGTCGACACTTGGGATGGAGGAAGTAGGTGGTATGGTAAAGTTCAAAGTAGAGGACATGGATGACTTGGTAAGTAAGTGTAGATGGATCAATGTATTTGGAAGAGGTGGACGTCGAAGCTTCATGATTAATAGGCACTTGGTGTTCAAAAATACCTCTCAAGTTGGTGCAATATTGAAAGGGATCAGGATCACCAGGTATGGTAATCTCCATGCCATTGAAAGGGAAATTCAAACATTGGTGATAGGTGGATGGTACGACCTTCAATGTGTGCATCCAAGGTCGACCAAGTAGGATGTTGTAAGGTAACTCAAGATCCAGGACTTGACATGTGGTATCTATAATTACTGGCCCCACAAGAAAAGGGAGTGTGATAATTCCCTTAGAAGAGCATTCCTCATCATCATATTCTTTTATGACTATGCTTTTGGTGGCATATACACATGCATTAGAGAAGCCTAATGCCTTGACCAATTTTAAGGAGCATACATTCAATCCTACTCCACCATCTACTAGGACTCATCTAACCTTGTGTTTGTGGATGAAGACTTCAATATGTAATGCATCATTATGAGATAGTTTAGGTGAGGAGTAATTTTTATTTGAAAAAGGTGACATGATAGGAAGTAGTCAGATATCCGACCATAGCTTCAAAGTGGTTGAAATCAATGTCGGTAGGAACAAAAGACTCCTTTAAGGCCTTATCAAGGATAGCTTTATGTGCAGGCAAGATGTGCAATAGTTTGAGTATAGAAATTTGTGCAAGAGTTTTACCCAATTGGTCAACAAGGTTGAATTGTCCTTTAGGTTGCAACAGTTTAGCAGAAGGACTAGGTGTATACAAAGATTTTGGCACCCAATGGCTTTCTTGCACTTCTAGGGTTTTTCCCCTAAAAGGAAAAAGATGGGCCAAAATGCAATGTAAAAACTCAAAATCAATGCAAGGATGGATGCAATATGCCTAAATACAATTTATAAATGCACTAAATTGAAAAAGAAAGATGATTATTAATGTAAAACCTATGAAATGTAACTTGTTTGAAAACATAGTGATGTATGCAAAAACACCTAAGAATGCAAGTAAACAATAAAAAAATGAAACAGAACTAGAGAGGTGCACCTAGAATTTGAAGTCTAATGCAAAGAGGCTCTGGAATCCTATAGATTTGACTGGAAATGTTGACTAGGACACTTACACCAAGATGGGTGAATTAGTCTAGTTTCTGGGAAATTCTACTGAAACAAGAATTTGCCAAATGTGTATCCGAAAATGTAGAAACCACTTTTTAGGCCTGGGAGTGGGACTAATTCAACATAGATGGAAACTTAGTCCACATGTGAATCTTAAGAAACTCGGGGTAGGATTCTGTAGCTTTCAGTCTGCACTTCCCTTCCTAATAGGGTGTCCAGTTCAGAAACTACAGAAAAAAAAGGATGAAAGAGGTCTCCAAGCTTCAATTAGGGATTTGTTGAATTTGATGGATTATGTTGGAACTATAAAAATATTGCATTTTTCTGGCCTTTACTCATGTTCCCTAGGAATTTCCTACATCATAATTTCATAAGTAGTACAGATTGTTAATATTTGTGTGACGAGATCCATCCATGTTCACCAATAATCTCACCAATTTAGCCTTTGACACATGAGCATTCCTCTGGAAATCATTGAGCAAGAGTTTCAAACTACTGGTCTATATCGGCAAGATCAAGGAAAGTCTTTCTGATCAATAGATCATAGCCTCTCAACTTG
Source organism: Sequoia sempervirens (assembly GCA_007258455.2). Classification (NCBI taxonomy): domain Eukaryota; kingdom Viridiplantae; phylum Streptophyta; class Pinopsida; order Cupressales; family Cupressaceae; genus Sequoia; species Sequoia sempervirens. The sequence continues at coordinate 438,819,048 of VDFB02000003.1, forward strand.
AGCATCTTCTACATATCGGCAAGAAGTGAACCGATTTACACCGATGAGAGGTCATGGAGAATGCATAATTGGTAAGACAATGTTTTTCGTATTATCGATGAAAGTCATTGGAAAGAACAAAGAAGTAGAGCGAAGTTTCCAAGTCAGGCCGAGCTCTTAACTCACACTGATGGAAATTGCATCAGCGAGACACAAATTTTCTTTTGCCGATGGGACAAAAGAAAAACTATCGAGAAGACTTATGCAATCAAAATGAAACACACAGACCTTGTCGACCATATTGGTTATGTCGATAATAAAAAATTCATGAGGAGTCTTACCGATCAATCCAGACAAAGTGAAGTGGTAGATTGAGCTTATTGGAGAGACATGCACAATCAAAGTGATTTTTTATGTTCTTTCCGACCTCATTTATTACACTGATGAAGGAAGTTTCTGGGAATGTCTTGCCAACCCATCCAAATGAAAGAAGCGGTAGATAGAAATATCAGAGAGACCAAATGACATTGGAGCAATGTTTCATTCTATTAGTGATGGTTTTTGTCATGTCGATGATAATACAAAGGGATCAATATTCTTTGGAGTAACATTGGCTGATGATGGAAAAGGGATTCTAATGATACTGAACAATTTTAAATCAGGGTAACTTCACAATGATCTCCTTGAAATAGTATGTTTTGGAAAACAAGAAAGGGGTCATTCGTGTAGAATTAGTGGAAGAATCACTTGGTCTACTCAACCAAGGATAATAAATCAAAGGTCGCTCCTCATCGAAAATACATTCGGTTATTTCTTGGTGATCAAATAAAACAAAGGTGGCACCAAGATGATACATATATTGGCCAAGAACCAAAGGAGTCTCATCGATATGATGTTGTTGATCTGACATTTAAAAATTCAAAAAACTTTTTGCATTCACTCACGGAGATAGATTTTAATGGCTGCACGAATGTGCATTATGCAAATATATTTTTATTGAAAGAAGAATAATCAAAGGGGATTTTTCAGAATTTGCAGCGAGAAGGAAAAAAGTTTGGACATAAGCCAAAATTTCAGGGGACATAGATTCACAAGTAAGTTCACAAAGCCTCTTTACAGTTGATATTCTAATTCAATTATGTTATATTAAAAGATGGAAAGGTCAAGCTCTAAGAAGACAAAGGGTAGAAAAAAAAGAAGGTGAAAGTAGTTAGCCGAAAGGTAAAAAAAGAGAATTGAAACTAGTGAGGAACCTAAAACAAAGGAGAGGAAACTGAACCAGACCGCATTGACCAATTTCCTAGGTCTGGGAAAAAGGCTAGAAGGTTTGCGTAGTTAAGGGTTGATGTAGAGAAATTTGAGGATACATGTAGACACATAGGAGATGCATGGACCCCTATTAGATGCTATGAATTATTCATGTTCCACTAACATAGGAGAAATTGGTTTCAACCAGTGTGTGACCCTTGGAATTACAATTTGGGAAAATTGGTCATTCTGAATGTGTTTGTGAATGTGGAATTGGTGAAAATTTTGGCCAAACATTATAACCCAAAATTGAAAGCTTTATGTAACTTACAAGGTGAGCCTTTTATACATGTGTCTAAAACCACACTCTGTGAGGTTTTTGACCTAGATGACACATACGATGAGCCAATTATATATGAGAACTTGGAAATGGAATACTCGAGGATGGACACAACGTACAAATGCTGGAGGTTTCCCTTACATAGACCAAGATGAGATGGAAACCTTGTTCCACTTGAGGACAATGATGGGCTTCCTTTCCATGTGGATTTGTTTGAACCCTACTTGAAGAACACATATTTATCTGTATGTTAGGTGTTAGGGATTGAAGCTTCTGAGTTTATGTCAATTGGCCCAATGGTAATTATAGCAGACGTTCAATGTCACAACACAATGCCATTTGACTATGTCTTATGCATTCTCACAGAAATTGATTCAGAGTTGAGGAAAATTAAAATTGATTCTCCAACACTTCACTCCAAGCACTATTCCCTCTTGATGCACATGATACTATACTATGGCCAGGAGATTGGGATGTGGCTAAAAGAACTATTCCCTCTTGATGCACATGATACTATACTATTACATTAATGCCATAATGATTAGGGTGTATGGATTTGAAGACACATCTTTCCTTCTCCCAAAAATAGTACCAGATAGAATTGCTTATTTGGAAATTGTTCAATAGTTGGATTATTCAGGTGTTATGAATTTGAGTTCTTTTGAGAAACAATCATTCATGCCGAGCACATTATGTTTTGGAGACTTCACTATCTTGTCTAAGGAGGGATGTGATTTGATTTTAAATAAATTATCTCAGTTTAATTCGAAGAAAGCAACACCAAGAAAAGGATTTGATCCTGAGGGCTTCATTGATTTTGTTAAAAGGAAAAAAAACTTGGGTGGATATGTACATATACCCTATCCACACGATGATATCATCAGAAATATGGAAGAGAGGGAAGCAAAATTGGTAATGGATGAATATAACAGGATGATAATAAGATAATAGAAGAGGCAAAAATGTTATCCTATGGTGAAGAGTCTTCTGGAGAACGAGAACCTCAAGTTCCAACTGAAAAGATTCCTAAATTAATAATTGAGAAGTATCAACCTCCAAATAGAGAGCAATACATTGATGAAGTGTTCAATGTAGATGCAAAGCAATTAGCCTATAGGTATTTTGTTTCTGATGATGATTTTATCAAGTCTTCTAAATTTAGCTCATTTTTGTATAAGCAAAAGGGGAAAGCAATCAGGGAATTTGTTGCAAATATTACTCCTAACAATGAGGCACAACTACTAAAGACCTTGAAGTTAGATGTGTAGAATGAAATGAAAGACATGACTCCAGAAAAGGGAAGGAGGTTTCTAGAAGAATTTGGTGTTATGATATTCCCTAGTTTGGATTTGAATTCAGCTCTTGTCTTTGACAATATTTTCAACAATAATGGTGCAATACACAAGTTAAGCCCGAAAGGAGTTACAAAAGTGTACATAGGGTCAAAGTATAGCCCTAATGAAAATTCTCTCATGATATGGGATTTATATCCTCCACACAGGAAATTGGTGATATTTGACATAGAAAAGGAATTCGGCCATGTGATGACATTAAAGGTTGGAAAAGTTGACCCAGTGGCAACTGTTGATATTGGCATCAATGTTGCCAAATTGAATAAAGCACAAGTTCAAATGTTGATTAAAGAAAGGGATATGTAAAAAATGAGTAGTGAGAAGATTCTTAAGGAGAATGATTTTCTAAAGGACATGGTCAAGGGTACAAGGTTATTGACTCAAGGAGAAAGTTCCCAGACAAAGGAAAAAAGGGAAGAATCATATATATATGCTAAAGCCAAATTTGATACAATTTTTGCAGTATTCAAGAAAAGGCATGCCAATTTAATGGTTTGGATGAGCAAGTTATGGGGAACTCATTCAAAGAGTTATCCTAAAATTCAGGAACACAAAAGAATCAGTGATAGAATTTAGGAAAATGTTTAGGAAGTTGAAAAGAAGAGCACTTATGATAGTGGAGCCATCACAACTGCAAATGAGCTCATGAGGAAACACCAGGGCTACTATGAGGAACTTCAAGCAGACACAAAAGAGTTCACTAATACTATGAAGGAAGGAGTACCTGCATTGTTAATGATGGAAATTTAAAAGATAAGACTAAATGGATTGAAGAATGCAGGTTGATATTACATAAAGCATTGGGAGCAGCCACACGCAAGGAATTGGCGTTGGACCAAGTATGTGAGCAGATTGGAAAGATGGCAATAATGGAGAGAGTAGCCAAGAACACATCAGAAGATGTTAACACCCATTCAAGACAAGATTATTTGGATCATTTGACAAAAGTCCATTTATAGCTAACTAGAGCCTAATTAATTATGTTTAATTGTTGTTAAACTCAAAAGACATTTATGAAGGGGCATGTCCTCTTTAAAGTATTGATATATATATTGGACATATAGTGATAGGATGGTAAGAGCGAATAGAGAGGAAATAGGAGATATAGTAGAAGCATTTTCAGAATGTTAGTCATATAAGTTATATTGAATGGACCATGATGCATGTATAAATTTTGGTTGAAATCAATGAAAGATCTTTAATTCTGTGTGGTACAATATTGGTATCTATTGTTTGTTGATCTGAAGAAATTACTTAACTATCTCCATATTGCTACTTCTATGTTATTTGAAGTTGTATATCCAATTTGATGTTTCAATTCCATCAAAACACATTTTTTGTTGTTGTGTGGTCAAATTAATTGGTTTATGTTAAAGAATTAAATCCTTTTATTTGACTACAGTAACTTTGGGGTAACAATTGGATCAATAAAGAAGAGTTAGGTAGTTGATATGACTCTCATGCTATCTCCAAATTGATGTTATCCTATTATTCAAGTTAAGGTTAAACTTACTTGTCAATACACATTTGTTGATATAGTGTGATTTTGTTGATTGGTTCCTTCAAAGAAGGATTAAAAATCCTTTTAAGAGATCATAGTAACTTGGTAGGGTCAATTGGGTTATTAAGAAGAGGTTGTTAGTCACATCCTTTCACGTTTGTAGGAAGTGTAGACAAATTATAGTGCCAAATAATCAAAATTAAAACCAAAATCTACCACCAGTTATAGGAATACATTGACTCCACACACCTAACAGAGCATTGGTCCATCTCATTCATACATTACTTATTCAACTTCACATCATAAATTCCCATTTATCACATTAGAAGTAGATTAGTCAGTAGGCTTTCATCTCTCCTACACCATTTTCCACCATGGATGGATTAGTCATTTCAACCAAATAATGCATTCTTCCAATTTGTTTCATTATAAAGGCATACTTGCCTAGGTTAGCAGAGCTTGAAGTGCAGGGAGTTATCAAATACATAAGTTAACTCCATTCGTTGGTTCAAGAATGTTGCAAATATGATCATAGAGCTTGGCATTCTCTTAGGATTTGCAATCTGCATTTTTGAGATTCAACAGATTAGTGACTTTGTTGGGGATAAGCCAATTCTGAACTTGAGCTTTCCAATATAGAGTTATTCCAAAAACATCATAACATATCAAGGACTCCACTGGGAAGAAACACAACTATTTTCCTACTTACAAGAAATAGGTGGCAACTCTAAGGAACTTTTATGACTGATAAGGTAGATATCAGATCAAAGAGGATAGATGATATACATCAGAGATATACTATATCATCCAACATGAATGGAAGGAGGTCTTTACACCAGGAAAGTCCTAAGAAGAATACTGGTAGGTGGAAAGATAAAGATGGGTCTCCCCCTTCAAAAGCTGATGCAAATAAACAAGAACAAAATGACATCTAATAAATTAGAAGTAGTAAATGAAGGAAAGGAGAACTCATCAGAACAAGTCCTTACTGTGCACAACTTTTTTGATCCACTACATGGATCAAAATTCCATAGTGATAACTCGAGCAGAGATCTTCATACTCCTTTTAAAAAGGAGAATACTAATTGTATCATATTTCAGTGGAAGCAAGATCCCAAAAAAAATGAACAAGTTTATGGCTCAAATGGATGAATAACAAGCTCAAAGGCAGAAGGAGTATGATTATAAGATATCATTACAGCAAGAAGATGAATTCCAACGGGGATTAACAAATCATTTTTCCCATGTTCCAAATTTTGAGGAGATGACTAATCAAGAAGTAGAAGAATATGTGAGATGGCATGAGGAGAACATGAAGAAGAAAGAACTGTTGATAAAATAGAGTCAATATCTAGGTCAAAAACTATCTCAATTGAGTGTCCAAGCAACAAAGCCACCAAAATATATTCCTCATCATAAACAAGGGGGTAATATCAATATGCAGAGGCCACCTCAAAGTACAGATGCTCTAGGTACTTCAAAATTACCTCACAACACAACTGGAAAAAAAATAAAAATGTGCAATTTAATGTACCCCCACAAAGTGCACAAGCACAAAACACTGGCAACATCCCACATGCTTACCCCCCGCCAGGACAACACTATATTCCTCAACATCATAATGTACATCCTTAGCAACACATCCCAAAAAATGTCTACCAACAACCTCACTATGGATATCAATACCATCCCAATCCACCACCAATGAATATGCATCCATAGAACCCCATAAGCACATGTAGGCAATTTGATATGACATGACATCAATTATACCCATATCCAATGGACAACAATTGGAGAAACATGGTTCCCAAATTCATAGGGAACAATATGATATCAGCAGAGGAACATATCAGGAATTTTAATGCTTTCATACAAGATATTGCTATGGAGTACAAGGATGTAAACATGAGAATATTCATGATGTCATTAATTGAAGCAGCAGGGGATTGGTTCAATAGTTTTCCTGATGCTTCAATTGATTCTATAGCAAATTTTCACAGTTTCTTGAGCAATATGGGAATTAGTGTGCCCTCAATTTTTCCCTTCATGAACTACTCAGTATTCAAAAGTATCAAAATGAGTCAGTTTATGACTTCAACCAGAGGTTTTCCAAATTGTATAACAAAATACCACAAGGATCCAAACTCACTGATCTTGCAGCGTTGAGTATTTATTTGAAATCCTTTGATCCAAAGATAGGCCATGAACTTAGAAACAGGTTCCCTAGAAGTTTAGCTAAAGCACAAAAGACAACATTGACAATAAAAAATAATAGAAAAGTTGCAGGGATGATTGGAAAAAGGGATAACCTTAGAATTCAACAAAACTTTAGCAACTCCTAGAATAAGCAGGAGAATTCATACATAAACGAAAGACCAAAGTTGCATGAAATTCCATACAACACAAACTAGAAGGATGGAAAACCTTTAACTAACAAACCTAAGTATAAGGAAACTCCTGACCCTTTAAAGAAGGGAGCCTACATGGTCAATAATAGCCCATCATGTCATGTTTTTAATTTACCAAACTCTTAGGATCATTGTGTTGTAGCACAATAAATACAAGAAGACTTTCCATATGATAATGAAGGAGAAGATGCTACAATATATTTAACTTCACATACCCTGCATCTAATTGAACAAGAGTATTCATCCTCAAGGGATGAAGGTTATGAGTATGATGTAAATAATTAGAGATAGAATATTCACATGGGCGAACAACAAGTTTTCTCTGATCAGGATGATGAAAGCAATGATGAGTCACAATCACCTAATACACCATCTATACCAAATAAGTATAGATTGAGGAGGCCAACTGAGGAAGAGATCAAAAGGTTAACCATTGCTATAGGAGAACAAGCAAAAAAAAAAGTATAGGCTGAGAAGTAGAACAACAAATGCAAATGATGGCACTCCAAGGGGATTGTTGCTGAAAGATAAGGAGAAAACACAAGAAAAACCAAAGAAGGTGGAGATAAAGGAATCTAACAACAAGGAGAAAAAGCATGTTCCTAAAAAAGGAGATCAATAATTTTACAAAAATAAACATAAACAAGATGAGACAAATAAAAGAGAGAAGGAAGAATGTAAAGCAAAACCCTTGGAACAAAAGAAAATTGCAAAAGCAGAAAATACTTCTTCATTTGATTTTACACAAGAATTAATTATCTCAGGTAAATGTGTCTATGCCACTCCTAGAAATGATGAAAATAAAAGAATAGAGAGATAGTGCTATGCAGCTGATATCCAATGGAGCAAGCAAAAGCACAAATGTGGAAAACAAAGAAATTGTCAAGAACAATAATAGGAAGCAAGGAGAGGTAAAGGTCCCTGAAGTTTGTCTTGGTGAAACACTGATGAATCCTCCACAAGTTGACCCGTTCTTTACCACATTTCTCATAAACAACGAGATGGTGAGAAATTGTATGATTGATTTAGGGACAGTTATTAATATCATGCCAGTAGGTGTCATGAAGCAGCTTGGCATGTTGGTAGACACTAGTGGTGGAAAGTGTTATGCTATGGATAGTAGGCCTATCCTAGTAGTGGGAATCATGAAGGATGTAGAAGTGAAGTTGGCTACTTATCCACAAGCAACATACAAGATTGATATAACTGTAATATATACACCCCCTCAGTTTGGGATACTCCTATCAAGACAATGGACTACTGTAGTAGGAGGAAATGTGCAATTTTATTTTTCCTATGACACAATACCAATAAATGGTGAAGAGGTGAAGTTATTTAGAGAACCAAGAGTGAACCAAATTGTGGAGTATGTTGACCAGAATAAAAAAAGTCTCTATTGTGATGTGGACTTGGGAAGTTTCAGAATAGAAAACTTCACAACCTGAATTGCCGAATATTGATCCAATTGATAAAGATGTCTTCAAAAATGAGCATGGCGTGTGGAAAATGTATTTTGATGGAGCATGCAGTAGAAAAGGTAATGGGGTAGGATTAGTTTTCATCTCACTTGAAGGTACTACATTCAAATATTCATTCTTTTTGACATTTTATTGTACACATAACATAGCGGAGTATGAGGCCCTATTGATTGGACTGAACATGGTTGTCAAGCACAAAGTCAAGCTATGGATTGTTCTTGGAGATTCTGAATTGATCATTTCACAAGTAAGATCAAAATATGCTACAAAGAACAAAAGGCTGAAGCAGTGAAAAAATGTTGTGGGATACTATTGAGTTTTTTTATTCCTTTTCCATTGAATGGGTGGATAGGACCAAGAATTTGATGGCAAACTTCTTGGCAAATGTAGCCTTGAAAAGAGATGATGTCACCTTGGCAGGAATTTCATAGGTTGAACTCAAGACAAGACCTTCAATCCCTGATAATATTTATAGTTGGCATGTTTTCAATGATTATACTGATCTAATCAAATTCCTACATTGTATTGATCAATATGAAGCACAAGAGGTTGATTTTAATGCATTTGTGGAAGAAGTGGATGGGAAAAAAACTATGTTTGGAAAGGAGATCATTCAACTTAAAATGAATAAGATTCCTAAGGGACTGGTAGCATTAGAGAGAGTGTTTGATGGAAATGACTAAGCTCTCATGAAGCAAACACTAGTCAAAAGGGAGGATGTTGAAGAGATTAACCTTGGAACTGAACTTGCCCCTAAAAGAGTGTACATTGGGAAGAAGATAAGACCAACAATTAGGAGGATGTTGATTGAATTATTAAGGAAGTACAAGCATGTTTTTGCATGGTCTTACGACGATCTTAAATCATATAGAGCAGATTTGTTCCAACATGATATCCCATTGAAACTAGATGCCAAACCTTTTAGACAAAAACAAAGGCTTATAAATCCTACTTTAGAACCTAAAATGCATGAAGAACTTGTGAAGCTTAGGGAGGGGAGTATCATTAAACGTATTAGGCATTCATCTTGGGTTTCTAATTTGGTACCTATTAGGAAGAAAAATGGAGATATAAGGCTCTATGTAGACTTCAAAAATCTGAATGTGTCTTCTCTTAAAGATAACTACCCACTCCCAAATATGGAGGCCATGTTGCAGAGAGTTGCTGGATGTGAGCTGCTATATATGATGGACTAATTTTTAGGCTATAACCAAGTGAAATTCAAGGATTCAAAGCAATAAAAAATAGTCTTTACCACACCATGGGGAACATATGTATATGTTAGAATGCCCTTGGGACTAACAAATGTTGGGGAAACTTTCCAGAGAGCTATAGATGTTGCATTTGTTGATTTTATCAATGCAATAATGGTGGTGTACCAAGATGACTTGATCACGTACTCAAAGATGTAAGAAGACCATGTTGAGCACCTGGAGAAGATTTTCATCAAAGCTATTGAGTATGGTTTTTCTTTAAACCCTAAAAAATGCCATTTTGTAGTAACAAAAGGGAAGTTATTAGGGCATATATTATCTAAAGAGGGTGTGAGGATTGATCTAGAGAGGGTGGAAGCCATTGAAAAAAATCCTATTCCTAAGATAGTTAAAGCTATACAGTCCTTCTTCATGCAGATCAACTTTGTGAGAAGATTCATCTCAAACTTTGCTGAAATAGTGAAACCAATATAGAGAATGCTGAAAAAGGGTACAAAAATTGACTGGACAACTAAATCTTTGGATGCATTCATATCTATCAAGAGAGAAATAAAAGAAGCCCCAGTATTGAAGTCCCTTGATTTCAGTAAGCCCTTTCAGATCTTTTCATTTTCCTCATTTCACATAGTTACAATAGTCATGTTATAGAAGAATGATGAAGGACATGAGCAACCCATTTCTTTGTTCAGTAAATCCCTTCAGAATACAAAATTAAAATATGATATTGTAGAGAAATAGGCCTATGCATTAGTAAAGGCTATCAAAGGTAGGAGCAAAAGTGATAGCCTATGTGCCTAATGATGCAGTGAAAGATGTATTTGTGCAATCAGAAGTTTTAGGCCGTAGATGTAGATGGATACATAGAATCCAAGAATTTAGCATTGAGTTTCAAATTACCAAGTTGGTGAGAGGACAGGGACTAGCCAAATTGATGGAAGAGACAAATATAGAAGCTTCTCAAGCATGCAACTTGAATGATGAAGAAAATATGGTTTCTAGTATTGAACACACACCATGGTATACTGACATTGTGTATTATCTCAAGCACATGAAATTCCCTGAAAGACTTAGTGATAACGAGAAGAGGACACTTAGGTTGCATGCCTCAAGATATGTATTCATGAAAGGGAACCTTTATTGGAAGAATAGGGATGGTGTTCTACTATTGTGCTTGGATGAAGATCAGGCTAGACATGTCCTCAAGGAAATGCATGAAGAGGTGTGTGGAGGACATTTTTCAGCAAAAACCAATGCACATAAGGTGTTAAGGGTAGGCTACTATTGGCCTAGAGTTTTCAATGATGCTTATAATTGTCAGAAGTTTTCTAGGAAGCTAAAATATCAAGGAGCATTACCCCTAAGACCTCTACAGGTTGAGGCTCCATTCCACTAATGGGGAATTGATTTCATAGGAGAAATTGCATAAAAGTCTAGTGGAGGTCATAGATGGATATTATTAGCCACAAAATATTTTACTAAATGGGTGGAGGCTATGCCAACTAAACATGCGATTAGAAAAGTGGTAACAAATTTCCTATTAGAGAATATCATCACCAGGTTTGGAGTGCCTGCAAGGATCATAACTGATAATGGGATGTGCTTCAAATTAGATGAATTCAAGGGGTTATGTCAATCTTATGGAATAGTAATATCCCACTCTTCACCATATCATCCATAGGAAAATGGAAAAGTTGAATCTAGTAACAAAAGCATCTTAAAGATCATAAAGAGAATGTTGGATACTAATAAAAGGCCTAGGATTCCAAGTTGAGACTAGATTTGTGGGCATATAGAATTACTATAAAGAAGGCCATTGGAAAGTAACCTTTTGAGCTTGTATATGGGACTCAAGATAGGCTTCCTTTGCATAATTTACTACCAGTTTGTAAGTTTATCTTTCAAGAAAATCTAGACATTCCTAAGCCTATGGAAGAAAGAATAGAAGAATTAATGGAGCTTGATGAGGCCAAGAACCAAGCCCAACAACACAACATGAAGAAGTAGTTGGAGATGAAATACCTGTATGATAAGAAGGAAAAAGGTATGAAATTTTAGATAAATGACATGGTTCTCATGTGGAATGCAAGGAGTTAGGACAAAGGAAAGCATGGAAAATTTGAGGCTTTATGGTTAGGACCATTTGTCATTATTGGAAAAGTTGGTGAAGACTCATATTATCTTCAGAACATGTCAAGAGAAGAGCAAGAATTTCTAGTGCATGGAAAATTCTTGAAGCACTTCTTTTCTTAAATCTTCCATGCACAATAGTCTAGGGGAAGGTCAAGGATTTCCAGTGCATGGAAAATTCTTGAACAACCTTCTTAAAATAAATCTTTTTCCATGCACAATAATATAGGACTTCATATCATCTCCATCTCCCACCATTCTTGAATTTCCTCCATTTCCATTCATCATAAGACACTTGGTCTAGTCTCCTAGAGACACAGATTCTTGCTATACCCACAAGAGGTATACATCCCCAGATGGAGCCACTGTTGGAACTGTAAAAATATTTCATTTTTCTAGCCTTTACTCATGTTCCCCAGGAAGTTCCCACATAATAATTTCATAAGTAGTATAGATTGTTAATATTTGTGTGATGAGATCCATCCATGTTCACCAATAATCTCACCAATTTAACCTTTGATACATGAGCATTCCTCTGGAAATCATTGAGCAAGAGTTTGAAACTACTGGTCTATATCGACACGATCAGGGAAAGTCTTTCTAATCAATAGATCATATCCTCTCAACTTGAGCATCTTCTACATATCGGTAAGAAGTGAACTGAGTTACACCGATGAGAGGTCATGGAGAATGCATAATTGGTAATACAATGCTTGTCGTCTTACCAATGAAAGTCATCAGCAAGAACAAGGCATTCAAAGTGAATTTTCCATGTCAGGTCGAGCTCTTAACTCACACTGATGGAAATTGCATTGGCGAGACCCAATTTTTTTTTCACTGATGGGACAAAAGAACAACTATCAAGAAGATTTGTGCAATCAGAATGAATCACACAGACCTCGTCGACCATATTGGTTATGCTGATAATGAAAATTTTGGGAGTCTTTCTGATCAATCTAGACAAAGTGAAGTGGTAGATGGAGCTTATCAGAGTTACATGCACAATCAGAGTGAGTTTTTCTATTCTTTCTGACCTCACATATTACACCGATGAAGGAAGTTTCTAGGAAAGTCTTGCCGACCCATCCAAATGAAATATGTGGTAGATAGACATATCAGAGAGACCAAATGACATTAGAGAAATGTTTCATTCTCTTAGCGATGGTTTTTTTCATGCCAATGATAATACAAAGGGATCAATATTATTTGGAGTAACACTGGCCGATGATGGAAAAGGGCTTCTAATGATCCTAATTTTTTTTAAATCGGGGTAACTTTACAATGATCTCCTTGAAGTAGTACATGTTGGAAAACAAGTAAGGGGTCATTTGTGTAGCATCGATGGAAGAATCACTTGGTCTTCCCAACCAAGGGGAATAAATCAAGGGTTACTCCTCATCGAAAAGACATTCGGTTATGTACTGGCGATCAAATAAAACAAGGGTGGCACCAAGATGATACACAGATAGGCCAAGAACCAAAGGAGTCTCACCGATATGATCTTGTCATTCTAACATTTTGAAATTCAAAAAACCTCTTGCATTCACTCACAGAGATAGACATTAATGGCCACATGAATGTGCATTATGTACATATATTTTGATTGAAAGAAGAATAATCAAAGGGGATTTTTTAGAATTTGAAATGAGAAGGATGGAAGATTGGATAGAAGGAAAAATTTCAGTGTGGACAAAGATTCACAAGTAAGTTCACAAAGTATCTTTGTAGTTAAAATTCTAATTCAATTCTATTATATTGAAATATGGAAAGGTCAAACTCTGAGAAGATAAAGGGTGGAAAACAACAAGGTTAAAGTAGTCACCCGAAAGGTAAAAACAAAGAATTGAAATTGGTGAGGAACCTAAAACAAAGGATAGGAAATTAAACCAAGACCTCATTGACCAATTGCCTGAGTTTGGGCCAAAGGCTAGAAGATCTACGCAGTTAAGTGCTGATGTAGAGAAATTTGAGGATAAATGTAGACACATAGGAGATGCATGGAACCCTGTTAGAGGCTATGAATTACTTATGTTCCACTACCATAGGAGAAATCAGTTTCAACCAGTGTGCAACCCTTGGAATTACAATTTGGGAAAATTGGTCATTCTAAATGTGTTTGAGAATGTGGAACTGGTGAAACTTTTGGCCAAAAATTATAACCCAAAATTGAAAGCTATATGTAATTTACAAGGTGAGCCCTTTATACATGTGTCAAAAACCGCACTTTGTGAGGTCTTTGACCTAGATGAGACATATGATGAGCCAATTATATATGAGAACTTGGAAAGGGAATACTCGAGGATGGACACAATGTACAAAGGCTAGAGGTTGCCCTTCCATAGACCAAGAAGAGATGGAAACCTTATTCCACTTAAGGAAAATGATGGGCCTCCTCTCCATGTGGATTTGTTTGAACCCTACTTGAAGAACACATATTTATTGTATGTCAGGTGTTAGGGATTGAAGCTTCTGATTTTATGTTAATTGGACCAATGGTAATTGCAACAAATGTTTAATGTCACAATCCAAGGCCATTTGACTATGCCTCACACATTATCACAAAAATTGATTCAAGGTTGAGGGTAATTAAAAATGACTCTCCCAAACTTCACTTCAAGCACTATTCCCTCTTGATGCACATGATACTATAATATGGCTAGGAGATTGGGATGTGGCCATGGAGAACTAAAAATTTCTCAATTTGACAAGGAAGGTCAGTCACTACCGGTGCAATTGTGGACTGTAATTTGTGACAGTAGATTTGTGAGTTCCAGTTATATCCATTTTGAAGAATATTTTGTTAAGCTATTGTATAGATTTTGCAATCACCCTTGTGATTATTCTCTGACTGATGAAATTAAGAAATTTTTGAGGCTTAAAGATTTCGGTGGACCAACAACTGTTAGTCACAATTGGGGTGACTGGTACTATTACATTGATGCCACAATGATTAGGGTGTATGGATTTGAAGACACATCTTTCCTTCTCCCAAAAATAGTACCAGATAGAATTGCTTATTTCTAAATTGTTGGACAGTTGGATTATTCAGGTGTTATGAATCCGATTTCTTTTGAGAAACAATCATTCATGCCCAGCACATTATGTTTTGGAGACTTCACTGTCTTGTCTAAGGAGGAATATGATTTGATTTTAAATAAATTATCACAATTCAATTTGAAGAAAGAAACACCAAGAAAAGGATCTGATCTTGAGGGCTTCATTGATTTTGCTAAAAGGAAAGAAAAACTGGATGGATATGTCCATATACCCTATCCATATGATGATATCATTAGAAATATGGAAGAGAGGGAAGGAAAATTGGTCATTGATGAATATAACAAGAAGATATCCTCTAGTGATGAGTCTTCTAGAGAATGAGAACCTCAAGTTCCAATTGAAAAGATTCCTAAATTAATAATTGAGAAGTGTCAACCTCCAAACAGAGAGAAATAAATTGATGAAGTGTTTGATGTAGATGCAAGGAAATTGGCCTATCGGTCTTTTGTTTCTGATGATGAGTTTATTAAGTCTTCTAAATTTAGGTCATTTTTGTATAAGCAAAAGGGGAAAGCAATCAGGGAATCTATTGCAAATATTACTCCTAACAATGAGGCACAACTACTAAAGACCTTGAAGTTAGATGTGGAGAATGAAATGAAATACATGACTTTGGAAAAGGGAAGGAGGTTGCTAGAAGAATCTGGTGTTATGATATTCCCTGGTTTGGTTTTAAATTCAGCTCTTGTCTTTGACAAATTTTTCAACAATAATGGTGCAATACATAAGTTAAGCCTGAAAGGAGTTACAAAAGTGTACATAGGGTCAAAGTATAGCCCTGATGAAAACTCTCTCATGATATGGGCTTTGTATCCTCTACACAAGAAATCAATGATAATTGACACAGAAAAGGTATTTGGCCATGTGATGACATTAAAGGTTAGAGAAGTTGACCCAGTTGCAACTGCTGATATTGGAATCAATGTTGCCAAATTGAATAAATCACAAATTCAAATGTTTATCAAAGAAAGGGATATGTACAAAATGAGTAAAGAGAAGATTCTTAAGGAGAATGATTTTCTAAAGGAAATTGTCAAGGGTACAAGGTTATTGACTCAAGGAGAAAGTTCCAGGAAAAAGGACAAAAGGGAAGAATCATATATATATGCTCAAGCCAAATTTGATACACTTTCTGCATTATTCAAGAAAAGGCATGCCAATTTAATGGTTTGGATGAGCAAGTTCTGGGGAACTCATTTAAAGAGATATGCTACAATTCAAGAGCACAAAAGGATCAATGAAAAAATTTAGGAAAATATTCAAGAAGTTCAAAAAAATATCACTTCTGATAGTGGAGCCATCACAATTGCAAATGAGCTGATGAGGAATTACCAGGGCTACTACGAGGAACTTCGAGTAGACACAAAAGAGTTCATTGATTCTGCCAAGGAAGGAGTACCTATATTGTTTGGAAATGATGGAAAGTTAAAAGACAAGACAGAATGGATTGAAGAATGTAGGTTGATATTAGATAAATTATTGAAGTGGCCATAAGCAAGGAATCAATGTTGGATCGGGCATGTGAGCAGATTTAAAAGATGGTGATCATAGGGAGAGCAGCCAGGAACACCTCAGAAGATGCTAACACCCATTCAAGACTGGATTATTTGGATCATTTGACAAAAGTCCATTTATAGCTAACTAGAGCCTAATTAATTATGTTTAATTGTTGTTAAACTCAAAAGACATTTATGAAGGGGCATGTCCTCTTTAGAGTATTGATATATATATTGGACATATAGTGATAGGATGGTAAGAGCGAATAGAGAGGAAATAGGAGATATAGTAGAAGCATTTTTAGAATGTTAGTCATATAAGTTATACTAAATGGACCATGATGCATGTATAAACTTTGGTTGAAATCAATGAAAGATTTTTAAGTCTGTGTGGTACAATATTGGTATATGTTGTTTGTTGATCTAAAGCAATTGCTTAACTGTCTCCATATTGCTACTTCTATGTTATTTGAAGTTGTATATCTAATTTGATGTTTCAATTCCATCAAAACACATTTTTTGTTGTTGTGTGGTCAAATTAATTGGTTTCTGTTAAAGAATTAAATCCTTTTATTTGACTACAGTAACTTTGGGGTAAAAATTGGATCAATAAAGAAGAGTTAGGTAGTTGATATGACTGTCATGTTGTCTCCAAATTGATGCTATCATGTTATTCAAGTTAAGGTTAAACGTACTTGTCAATACACATTTGTTGATACTATGTGATTCTATTGATTGGTTCCTTCAAAGAGAGATTAAAAATACTTTTAAGAGATCATAGTAATTTAGTAGGGTCAATTGAATTATTAAGAAGAGCCCATTAGTCACATCCTTGCAGGTTTGTACAAAGTACAGACAAATTAAAGTGCCAAACAATTAGAATTAAAACAAGAATCTACCACTAGTTAGAGGACTACATTGACTCTACACACCCAACAGAGCACTGGTCCATCTCATTCATACATTACTTATTCAATTTCACATCTTAAATTACTAGTTATCACATTACAAGTAGATTAGTTAGTAGGATTTCATCTATCCTACACCATTTTCCACTATGGATAGATTAGTCAATTCAACCAAATCATACATTCTTCCAAGTTGCTTCATTATAAAGGTATACCCGCCTAGGTTTGTAGAGCCTGAAGTGCAGTGAGTTATCAAACACATAAGTTAACTCCATTCATTAGTTCAAGAACATTGCAAATCTGATCATAGAGCTTGGCATCCTCTTAGGATTTGCAATCTACATTTTTGAGATCCAATAGATTGACAACACCTTTTTGACACCTTGCTCTTTGACAAATCTGCATACAAGACCTACAAACACACATGCAAAGAGAGGAAAAAGGGTTAAGGGTTAGATAAAAGGGGTTTACCTTGGTCAAACCCCAATTTGGTAATCAAACCCTAGATAATGAAATGAAATAGAAAGAGAATGATGAATAAACAACATGCAATTCCACACACTCACCTAACCCTTGATGTTGAAATATGAAGATATGCAATGAAGTGCTCCAATGGATGACTTGATAATGCTTAGAGTGCTTGAATGCTTGATAATTGCTTAAATAATGAAAATGGAAATTAGAAGATTGTAGGAGATGAAAAATGAAGGGAAAACCCTTTATTTATACTTGATTTTCTAATATTTCCCAAAAATAACACATCATAGGCCGACCTTAAGGTCAAGAGAATAAAATCCCACTAGAAAATTGAAATTATTTTTATTTTTGTGTCGAGTGGGACTAAGTCTCCCCAAGTGGAAAATTGGTCCCACTAGGGAAATTTTACTATGTGTCATGGATTGAAGTGTATTTAATAAGGTTTAACAAGAATATTCTCAAAAATACACTTAAGTAGGGTCAGAAAGTGCATTAAGGGGTCATTTAAACATAAGAAAGGGTTGAATTAGTGATGACAAAACTAGAAAAGCATGAGTTTGATACAACTCTTTACAACACTTTGAAATAGGAATTGGTAAGTGATAAAAGGGGTTATTTAAGTAAATTATAGTGAAAAGGTCCTAGAAAAGTGTGAAAGTGGGTTACAACACTTCATAACACTTTTACAAGACATCCTAGAATTCTTAATGATTCCCAAGGGTCCAAGACCTAATGTGAATGTGTTGACCACATAACAACATTAAATCTAGGTAGAATCAAGCCAAAGTTCACTAAGAGGGCCTAAACATGAGAAAAAGTAGAAGGGTTACTTTTTCATGTCCACAATTAGCCCCCACTTTAGTGAGAGGATGAACCTACTTCAAACTCACACTAAAGTAATCGAACATGAAATCAAGAGGGGTTTCAATGAAAAAAATATTAGTAAGATGAGACAACAATAATCAAGAGGGATGATCAAGCCCCCAGGATGAAGATCCCATGGAAAACTAAACATGAGTGCAAGAAACACACGTGAGCATGATGTAAATGAAGAGGGAAAGAGGGAAGTCAGATTAAGCTTCAATCATTTGTCCAACCCGTTGTGGATTAGATCTAGGCTATTTTTCTAGAAAAAGAAATGTATACTCACTCTGAGGTGACAAAACTCATGGCTATCCGCCAGGTGAGAAGGGAAAAAAGGTGAGAAACATACACTCATGGTTGTTATGCACTCACACACACACAAATGGCTATGGGGAAAATTCATGCCTTAGAATGGGCTTCCTGCTCAACCATACCAAAGTTATACCTCCTGATAACTTTAATAAGGTGCCACAAAAGAAAATGAAATTTTGAGCTTCATGAGACAAGCAAAACTTCGTATGCTTAGAACTGATGAACAAATACGATGGAACTACAGGCATGCAAGTTGTGTTATGCAAGGTGGCCATATAAAAAAATGTAAAATGCAACATGTAAAAGAATGTTCAAAGGATTCTTTCTTAGTTCCTGCAAGGTCTTTAACTTAGGGAACATTGTGTTTAATGTCTCCAAGAGAGGACCAATCAAAGAATAGAAGATTCACAACTTAGGGGATGTAGTGTGTCACATCAAGCCACTAAGAGGAATGTAATATGCTATGATAGATCATGCTCATGAAGGACATCACACCCAATGTTATCCACAAGGAGAAAAAATGCATTGTATGAAGTAACAAGGCTACACTAAGAACCAAGAAAAAGAAAAAACTGCAAAATGAATAATGCCAATGTATGCTCCCACTTTAAAGGAATTGTTGCACAACGTATTGTGAGCAATTACTTTAAAGTAGAAAATGATAAATGATAAAAGAAAGAAGAAGACATGAGAGCCAACTCAGAAATCCCTTATGCCAAGTCATGCGTTTCTGAGTAAGGCTACGCCATGTGAAGAAAAAGAAAAAGGAAGGAGTTTCCCCCAAAATGAAAACACAAAACACATAAGGGATCTATGGATTTGGGGTCAGTATGTTCTTTGATGCAATTTTTTGTAAAGAGCTCAGAACTATCATCATTCCCCAAATACGTAGAACTAGAAGAAAGACACAAAGAGAGCGAAAACAAAGAAAAAGAAAGATCTATTTGGCTCAACATGGAAGAGACATAGGGTGTCTTGATGCTTCGCATCGTCCCCAAAATGAAACAAAACAAAAATGAAAATGAAAAGGCAAAAGAAAAAGAAAAAAAAATTGGGTCAAAATGAGAGAGACATTGGACGTATCAACACTTTGTGTCATCCCCAAAAGGAAAAAACAAAACAAAAGTGAAAAATAAAATAGAAAGACCTTTTGGGTCAACATGGAAGAGACCTAGGACATCTCAATGCTTTGCATCATCCCCAAAAGAACACAAGAAAAAGATAAAAGGAAAAAATTAAAGTGATGTATGACATATAGAAGAATGAAGGTACAAATAGAAGAATGCCACAAAGATAAAGAGAACATAAAACAACACATCATGGGGGAACATGATACACACATGAAAAAGAAAAAATAAAATGGAAAAGACTAGTAATGCAGATGCAATTCAACTGTCAAGAAAGTCATCTGCCTCTCAATATCAATCGGTATAAGTGAAAGGTAAATAATGCAGCTAAGGGACAACGAGAAATGAATCACTAGGGCAAGGCTAAGAAATTATTTTACCCACTAAGTGCAAGGCGAGAATGAGCCAAGATAGGTGATGGGAAAGGTCATACAATAGTGAGAATGAAAGATTCTACAACTATTTCATGATAAAGGGTTGGTAAAGTGTACTTGTTATTCAATAAATTCAACAGGTTCAAGGATGTTATACCGATCCAATATACGCTATAAATCATTACAATGATTAGTATGATGTCCAAGAGTTCGGTGATAGGAACAATAATTTGTGTTGTCTTTTACAAATTTGAGTCTAGAGTGGGGTGGGAGAGTAATGAGACCATGATGAAGAAGCAATTGTAATGCTTTTTCATTATCAGATTTGGGACAAGGAAATTGAAAAGGTATAACTGGGATTGAATGTGGCAAAGTAGGACCAAGGATGATTCCATCGTCCTTGTCATTGTTATCATGTAAGGGTTATTCACATGGAAGGAGGACATTCAAATCGGGAGGGGGATCAAAGATTATCATGTCATCATCATGAAGGTTCCAATACTCTAAAGGAGGCTTGATATCATGAGGAGGATCTTGATATCCTAACCCTGTTGTGTTATCAACATTTGGATTTTGTTCTAAAATTTGATGAATGTCACGTTCAGTTGTTGTGTCACATCCTTGTTTGCTCAAGATGGTAAAACCTTTTCCATAAGTTTCTTCAAGGTTAATTGGAGTACTAGTGACTTTGTTATCATAGTATGGTTAAGGGGTTGCTTGTGTAGAAGAACTAGGTCCACCTAATGGAGGGAACTTAGGTTCTTCAGTTGTTTTAGGATGCAAATAACCAATCATATCAGGAGGTGAGACTGTAGGAAGGCCTTGTTGTTTCATGGATGGATAAAAGGATGCATTGGCTTCGAGGTTTTCAATACATTCGTTTACAAACTTATTCATGATATCATCATCTTCTCCAATGATGTCAACATCACGAGGACATTCATGAGGAGTTGAAGGAGCATCAGGAAGCTCAAGGTCATTAGGATCAGTTTCAAAGGCACAATTTGGCATGTCAACTAAAGATTTTAAGGACATCCAAAACTTATTAAAATAGAAATCCATGATGCAAATGTATGAAAGCAACTAAATGCAAGAAAGGGAATGAAACAACAAATTTGGGAACTATGACAGAATGCAATAAAAAAAAATAGAAATGTTGAAAATATGTAGAAGATGCTAGAAATTACAATGCAAAATGTGCAAAAGGACTAAGTCACCCAGTGTGGCAAATTAGTCCTAGTGATGATTTTTTTGAGTTTTTCAGAATTTTTGAATGCAATTTGATGTTTTTCAAATTTGCAAATGCAACTATAGTATGAAGATGCAAAATTTTATTATTTTCTAATGAAATATGATGCAAAAATGAAAGCTATATGAACTTTTCACTAATGCAATTTTTCAAACCCTAGGATGCAAATTAAACAATGCAAATCCTAATGCAATGTTGATGCAAATTAAACCTAGGATGCAAATGCACTTGAAATCAGAAGCAAAAATGTTCAAAAGTTGGGTTCACCAAAATGTAAACAAATATTTTGGCACCCAATGGCTTTCTTATACTTCTAGGGTTTTTCACCTAAAAGGAGAAAGATGGGCCAAAATGCAATGTAAACACTCAAAATAAATTCAAGGATGGATGCAATATGCCTAAATAAAATGTCTAAATGCACTAAAATAAAAAAGAAAGATGATTATTAATGTAAATCCTAAGAAATGCAACTTGTTTGAAAACATAGTGATGTATGCAAAAACACCTAAGAATGCAATTAAAAAATAACATAATGAAACAAGACTAGAGAGGTGCACCTGGAATATGAAGTTTGATGTAGAGAGGCTTTGGAATCCTACAGAGTTGACTAGAAATGTTGAATAGGACACTTATGCCAAGCTGGGTGACTTAATCTAGTTTCGGGGAAATTTTGTCGGAACATGAATCTACCAAATGGGTATCCAGAAATGTAGAAACCACTTTTCAAGCCTGGAAGTGGGACTAATTCACCACAGGTGGTAACTTATTCCACCTAGGAATCTTGAGAAATTTAGGGTAGGATTATGTAACTTTCGGTCTACACTTCGCTTCCTGACAGGTGTCTAGTTCAGAAATTGTAGAAAATGGGTTGAAAGAGGTATCCAAGCTTCAATTAGGGATTTGTTGAATTTGATGGATTGGAAACACCTTTTTGACACCTTTCTCTTTAACAAATCTGCATACAAGGCCTACAAACACACATGCAAAGAGGGGAAAAAGAGTTAAGGGTTAGATAATAGGGGTTTTCCTTGGTCAAACACCAATTTGGTAATCAAACCCTAGATAATGAAATGAAATAGAAAGAGAATGATGAATAAAAAACATGCAATGCCACAAAATCACCAAACCCTTGATGTTGAAATCTAAAGATATGCAATGAAGTGCTCCAATGGATGACTTGATAATGCTTAGAGTGCATAAATGCTTGATAATTGCTTGAATAATGAAAATGGAAATTAGAAGATTGTAGGAGATGAAAAATGAGGGGAAAAAAAATTATTTATACTTGATTTTCTAATATTTCCCAAAAATAACACATCATAGGCCGACCTTAAGGTTAAGAGAATAAAATCCTGCCAGAAAATTGAAATTATTTTTATTTTTGTGCCCAGTGGGACTAAGTCACCCCAGGTGGCGACTTGGTCCCATAGGGTAATTTTACTGCATGTCAGGGATTGAAGTGTATTTAATAAAGTTTAATGATAATATTCTCAAAAATACACTTAAGTAGGGCTGAAAAGTGCATTAATGGGTCATTTAAACATAAGAAAGGGTTGAATTAGTGATGACAAGCCTGGAAAAGTGTGAGAGTTTGTTACAAATCTTTACAACACTTTGAAATAAGACTTGGTAAGTGATAAAAGGGGTTATTTAAGTAATTATAATGAAAATGTACTAGAAAAGTGTAAAAGTGGGTTATAACACCTCACAACACTTTTACAATACATCCTAGAATTCTTAATGATTCTGGTCTAAGACCTAGTGTGAATGTGTTGACCACATAACAACATTAAATCCAGGAAAAATCAAGCCAAAGTCCACTAGGAGGGCCTAAACATGAGAAAAAGTAGACGGGTTACTTTTTCCATGTCCACACTAGGTATTGTGATCTTTCATTGACGAGTGGTGACATTACACTCCAGAGTCTTTTTGATGGTGATGGTATTAACATGTTCATCGACAGCTCGAAGGTGATTAATTATAGGTCCACTTGAGTAGTCAAAGGAAATACGAGTCTAATTGGCTCTGTTGTTAATATTTTGACCTGACAAAGAGGCATTACCTGAACCATGATATTGCAGTGGATTTTTGTGAGTCGTATTATCTAAGTTAGAAGGAAATTGTTGATCATCTATTTCAATGACACGACTTTCAATAAGGTCTTGTATAAGATTTCTCAACTGTCTGCAAGATGAGATTTTATGTCCTTTTATTTGATGATAATCATAGAAATAGACACGACTTTCAATAAGGTCTTATATAAGATTTCTCAACTGTCTGCAAGATGAGTTTTTATGTCCTTTTATTTGATGATGGTTTGAACTGCCCTGGGTCATACGGTTTAGGGTCTTGCAATGTTATGATGTTGGATTGGATGAGTTTCTTGATTTTTTTGAATGGAATTTGTTGTAGGTGTTGGGGTGGTCAAAGTATCATTTTGTGGTTGAGATCCTCTAAGTGTGATTGCAGGACCCATTGTATTTACTGCTTTAGTATCGACAACGCCATCATTGGTAATATGTTTGTTTTTGACCCAATATTTTTTATTATCATTAGTTGGGTTTGTTTTTACATTCTTTCTAGCATGTTTAAGTTCACATTTTGCAATGAGGGCCTTTTCAAGTTGAACTCCCTTTTCTACAAGGTTTGTGAAGGTAGTGCAACAATGGACTTGCAAGTTGTATTTCAATGGTCCAACAAGATTTTGAACAAAAATATTTACTTTCTCCTTTACAGGTATCTCAATGGGACATCGACTTGCTAGAACTTGCCATATTTGGAAGAACATATTGAATGTTTCACCATTTTCTTCTTGGGTTCTTTTACATAATGTGGCAATAGTAATGTCAGTGTCAATGTTATAGGCATAATTTTCCACAAATTTATTGGCGAGTTCATTCCATGATTTTATCCCTTTGGGAAAGAATGTGAACCAATCAAGTGCAGGACCTACGAGACTTCTAGGAAAGTCTCATAAAATAAGTGTGTTTGTATGCGACATCTACTCAATTGGTCGTGAATTCTCTTAAATGCTCAATGGGATTGGTCTTTCCTTTGTATTTGGAGAAATTTAGTACCACATATCCTAGAGGGAATGGTGGCATGTGTAAGCTTGTGTTGAATGGATAAGGGCATAAATGAAAGGATGTGTGGGTTTTCTTGTTTGATAATTGCATGTCCTCCACTTGTTTTTGTAAGGCTGCAAGTTGGGTTGTTAGTGTATCTACTATAGGATTGTTGGTGGTGTCACACATGCTGGTAATTTGTATCCCATGGGTTCCCTTTTGTTGTGATGGTATGTTTTGATTTGGAATGTATTGTGCATTTTGAGTTGGGATTTGTTGGTATTAAGCATTTTGAGTGGGAATTTGTTGGTATTAAGCATTTTGAGTGGGAATTTGTGGTTTCGTATGAATATGGGATGCGTATGTGGGAATACGTGTTCCAGTAGTGTAAAATTGTATTTGAGGAATTTGTTGCTCTTGAACATTTTG
The DNA here is from genome assembly GCA_007258455.2 of Sequoia sempervirens. Classification (NCBI taxonomy): domain Eukaryota; kingdom Viridiplantae; phylum Streptophyta; class Pinopsida; order Cupressales; family Cupressaceae; genus Sequoia; species Sequoia sempervirens. Next base: position 438,844,056 of record VDFB02000003.1, read on the forward strand.
ATGACCAAATGGATTCATGTGTTGTGTCACTTGGTTTCCTTGCCCAAATTGATAAATATGGCCACGCCTTTTGGGACCACCAGTGTTGGTATTGACTTGAGTGCCTTGTGACGAGGTATTGACATTGGGATGAGGTCCTTGAATAGTAATTCATCTTTTATTTCTCCCAAAAGGGTTTGATGAGGTTATCCCCATAGCATTGGATGATGACCCAAGTAAAAGGTTTGATGAGGTTGTCCCCATAGCATTGGATAAGGACCCAAATGTAGCCCCAATAGTTTGTGATGCAATTTTTTATATTTGTGGCATTGATTGTGATATGGTTTGTTCTATGGTTGATGTCCCCAAAGTGGATGTTGTGTTGATTGTATTGGTTGTGATTTGAGTTGTTGTGCCAATGGAGGTAGTGTTGATTGTGTTTGGGGTATCTTGAGTTGTTGTTCCAATGAGGGTGTTGCTAGCATTATGTGGTGGTGTTGAATTAGGTTGACTAGTTTGTGTGCCATTGTCAGGTGATGCTGCTCTCAAGGTATTAGTATTGAATCCTTGTCACAATTTAGCTCCTTGGTGTAGAAGCATGGCTAAATATTGTTCTGAATCTTGTAAGAGCAATTCTTCTACAAAGGAAGCCACTTCAGGGTTTTGGGAAGCAATCTCTACGTCTTCCATGAACACTTGTCCATTTTCATCTCTATGTATGAACTGTTCAAAGGGATTGTTGCATGATGAAGATACAATGTTCACGTCACTAAAAGGATTGATGAAATTTGTCCGAGTATTGGTGTTTAAGTTCATACCGCTAGGATAGTTGTAAGGATTATTTTCTTGTCCAAAGGGATCCATTTCTCTTCTGTTTCTTTGTATTCTAGTCTCAACCATATAATAGTTGCTCAAATAAAAGAGGGACAATGTGAATGACAACCAATTCTATGCATGAAAATGATATGACACTAAATCTATGTTTTTTGGATTTTTGGTTATAAGGAGACAATGCTAATGCAACTATGTTTTTGGTTTTTTTTGTTTTGAATAAGGAGTGCAATAATGTATGGTGCAAGGTGATAATGTTGTATAAAGAGAAGGTCCAATGCAAAGTGATATTGAGGACTAAAAGGAATGACAAATGATGGAAGACTAAAGTATTTTGGGCAATGTTATGACAATGCAAATGCAAGGTACAAGCAAACTCTAAAATGTAATCAATTTTGGGAGATTTTTAGGATAGGTTGACTAACCATCCAAAGTTTGGCCAATGTCTCAATTTTTATGACAAAGTGATAGTGACAAAGTGAGTTTCCAAAACTAGACTTATGAGCTAGAAATATCTCACATAAAGGAGTGATTTTTGACTTGGTCCAATGAAAATCTACTTTTGGAAGCAATGGTTTCACAAAGTATGGAAAATTCACCTATTATAAAGTCTACAAAGTGAAGATCTAAGAGTTTGTCTATGCTGAAAATGATTGTGGATCCTAAGATGAAACTAGAATTTAGTAATGGTAAAACCTATGGTAAAAGCTAAATGTCAACTAAAAGGTGTAAAGATGGAAAATTTTGAGCAAATCCTTTCTAGTTTTTGAACAGAGACCACTGGGAAAAGATGTTTAGAAATAGATTCAAAATGTTTGGTTTTGGACTAAGACAATAATAGTTATTTGCCTAAATGATAGGCAGATGTAGTGTTTTAGATAGTAGTTGCATTGCAGTTTTATCAGATGCGTTGTTTCAGACAGCGAATGTGATTCACTAAGTTAGATGTGTTGTTTTATGTATCAAATCCTATGGATGGCAAGGGCTATATTCACTGGATTCTTATTTGGACTTCTCCAGCCATACTTATTCTTAGCAGATGACTTAGAAGCTTGGCCACACTAGCTCCCCTCTATGGTACTCACTTTTTTGGGTCAACCAAGCTTCGATTTCTCAGGACTCTCCCATGAAAAACTCTTCATCTCTACTAAGAATTGTGAGTATGTGGGGTGGCTTGGGAATGACTGTTCCTACACCAATGAATAGAAAGGGATTTTGGCAGCTACACAAATGGTTTTTAGTCAAGGAACCCATTCAGGTGGCCACACATTAGGCAAGATTAGATCCAATAAGGAGGTTTCCCAGCCTGCAGAGGTTACGATCTATAATTTTTTATGCACCATGTGGGTACTGAGGGAATCACTTGTTTGTGTGACACATTCACACCTGTAATACTAAGTTTTCCAATAGCATTCACATTTATATATAGTTCGGGAGTAGCTTGGCTTTAGCTCATTTTTCAGTTGGGTCATTCCCTTGGGTGAGTGCTTTTTCCCACAAGGCAGGCCCTCCTAGAGTTAATAAAAAAAATTCATACACCCAAGATCACACAAGTTCGTAAGGGGAGAGGATACTCTTATTATTAAATTAGGATTAAACAAAAGAGAAATGAAAAATTTGTTTTTGATCATCCAAGATCACACAAAACCATGAGGAGAGTGCATACACAAATATTTCATTCCACACTCACAAAATTGTTCATTTTAATGCCCAAATCAAAATATATGGGTGGAAAAGAAACACCCCCTAAGTGTTTTAGATTCTCCAGATCACAACAAGGTGCAAGAGAAGTGCATACACACTAAGGAGTTATCACACCGCAAGACATCTCAAACACTTGTTCATTTTATCCCAAATTATTATGAGACAAGCAAAGTTCTTCTCAATCCAATGCTATGAGAATGCAAGTAAATTTTTAACCTTGATGAGTGTAAATGCAAGTTGTGTTCATTTTAATCCCATGAGTGTGAATGAAAGTTCATTTTAAACCATGAAGTGTGATATGCAAGTTGTAATTGTGGTTGTTTGTTTCTTTAGAGTTGAAAAATGATTTGTAAAATCAACAAAAAAACAAGGGTTAGTATCTCCTTCCAGCTTTCCACATGCTTCCAACAAAAGATTGGTAACCAAAAAGCCCTAACCTACTAAAGCTAAAAAAATAAAACTAGAAAATGTTGCCAAAAACTTAAACCTGCAATAGGAAAATGTGTCTTTCTATCTGTCAAATGCGGCTAAATCATGAATGTGTCATTCGAGTTGTTAGATGCACTACAATGCATCAAATGTTTCTCTGCAAAGGTCAAATGCATCTCGGCTCTACGGATGCATCGTTCTCGAACATAGATGCATTGTGATGCATCAAATGCGTCTTAGAAAATTGTGTTTGTAGCTTTTTGTACCTGTACCTACAAAAAAGGATGAAAATGTTGTATGGGAATTGCAAAATGTGTTTTTGGCATCAAGTTCACCAATGTAACTAAGGTAAAATCTATGTTAGCATGAAATAAAATGCATAAAATAAACCCTAGCTAAATAATGAAGCACAAAGGAGGAAAATAGCATAAAAGAAAGGAATAATTTCACCAAGCAACCTTCATGCCCTCCATGATTAACCTTCATTTCCCTTCTCCATTTTCTATAAAATGATATTTTCCCTTAGATTTTTGTGAGATATTATGACCTATGACAAAGACCTAAGAAAATATTGAAGGATTTGACTCAAGATAACAAGTGTACTCCGAAATTACAAGTATGAAAAATGTGCAAGCCTAAAGTTTGAAGCATGAAGTCATGAAGTCAAGAGATGTCCAAATGAGGTTGACATTGCCTTTTCATAGAAAATTCAATTTTGGATGAATGGCCAAGATTGTCAGTTGAGAAATGCCCTAAGAGGAAAGGTTGAAATTGCATGTGACAACTAGCAATTAGGGTTAGGGAAGAATTAGGGTAAAATTTGAAATGGAGGGCTATGATTTGATTTTAGGAAAATCAAATCAAAGATCAAGAATGCATGTGACAAGAGGATGTTGGGCACGAAAAAAGAGATTGCTTGAAAATCAAATAATAATTTAAAATTATTTGATTTAAGAGGCTGAGTTGACCTTTTGAATTAAAAAATAGTTTAATTCAAAAGTGGTGGGGTCATGTGACAGTAAATAATTATTTCAAATTATTTACTTGGTGTGAAAATAGAAAGTGGGGGAATTTAAATTAATGACTATTTAAAGTTAGAAGAAAAATCAATAAGATAATTAAATAATTAATAATTATTATTTAATTATGGAGAAAATGGATAAGGTGGTCAATGATTAAATAAATCATTGGAATTTAATTATAAGAAGACATAATGAATTAATGACATATGTAAATAAATAAAGTTTATTTATTTAAATATCTAGGAGGAAATAGTAGACAAATAATAATTAAATAAATTTAGGAATTTATTTAATTATAGAGAGACATAAGAAATTAGCGACACATTTAAATAAAATAAATGTAATTTATTTATTTAAATAGTCAAGAGGATTAAAAGCTATGAATTAATTAAATAATTGAGAATTATTTAATTAATAGTTGAAAAGAAATATGGAGAAAGATAAAGTTTCCAGGCCTAGGTCAATTTTATGTGTCTACAACATCAAATCAGAGAGTTGAAGGTGTCTCAACATTAGATACACAGTTATGAAGATCCAAGAAAAGTAAAGATCATCTAATCATCATGAGAAGCTTTGGGTTTCTTAGTTTTCTTAATTTATTTGTTGATTGTGTAGGTACAGGTATAATCTTATCATACAAATCAATAGAGAACTCATAGTATGGGAAACTTATGAAGACAATATTAAATGTATACAAAAGAAAGGACAATCACTTGCCAATATTAATAAGGAAAATATACTAAAGATGATAGTGTCATAGCATTCATGAATATAGTCTTATGAAGGTAGTCATCACATCATGGTCACATTCATGAATATAGGACAAATAGGCCAATTGTGGGCAGTCATATTGAAGCAATCACAGTGATGGATTTATGACTCTGAATACCAAAAGGTGGTTGTGCAAGATGGTGGAAAGATTAAATCAAAGTCAGTGGTATGAAAAAGGGAAATGATAAAATATTGAATTGATATTCTAGCACAGTCACACATCAAAAGGGTGATAAAGTGCCAGTGTACTGTCATAAAGGAAAAAATGGGAAGGAAGATCAATGATAATATATCTGCCAAATCAAAAGAGGACAATCACTTCAAAGGATCAAATTTTAAGAGTTATAAAAGAGAGACAAGCCACTAATTAATCAACTACAAGGGAAGAGTCCTTAAGGCCCTAAAGGGAAGTCACTAGAGTCAAATGAAGATAGTCTTATATAAGAGAGGAAGACAATACAATGAATGCAAATTATAATTGTCATGAATATAAGGACTACACAAGTTAAAGAATATCCCTCATTAAAACCAAAGGGACAATCATAAGGGTCGTCAGGTCAGTCATACCCCCCATGACTGTAATCCAGACAAATAAGAGGTGAAATGACAGTCTCAGTGAGGTAGAGTTAAATAAGGAATGATAATAACAGTCATATCTTAAAAATATTTGGGCAGTCATGAAATGCAAAGGTTTCACCATGAAATGTAGGTAATGAAAGGAGGAAAATAAGGAAAAAATTACAAGAGGAGAGTGAGATAAATGATAACCTTGACTATTCAATGAATATGAGTGTCATACATAAAAGGAGCAACTCCCAACACCATAGGATGGTGACATGGTTTTGGCAGAATACAAATAGATAATAGGTGGATGTTTTGATAAATCTCACATGCAATGCAATGGTATGGAGGTCACGTGATCTCAAGTTGAATAATATTAAAGGGTTGGTTTAGAAAGGATGGAAACCTTTATGAATGTTGTAAACAAGGCGATTTCAGTATCATAGTTTTAAGATCATGCAAGTGCCACACATCATTGACCCTTTTAAAATATCTACCTTTACTCAGGCAAGTCAATGACAATCGACCCTTCATAATTGTTGAGAAGACTCTCAGTAATGAAAATTGAGGTTTGTTGATATTGCATCAACATATCCAAGGACAAGTCAAAGAAATTTTCAATAACGACCATGGATCACCCACTAAGGAAAATGGGGATTGATTTCAATCAAGCTCTTAGTCATTTTCAAAACATTAAGACACAGTTTTGAAGAAAGGTCAAAATATATCTGTAAAATATTTTAGCAAATGCTCCTTTACCCACAATCAGATTTGGCAAGGATGACTTCTACAATTGAGTCGAAGGTATTGAACTAAGGATGACCACAAATGAATACTCGAACTTACTGTCTTGTTGATCTTCATTGGAGCATAGGATTATTTGAACAACAGAATACAAATAGATGGTAGTGAACATTTATTTAACATCATACAGGAATCCATGAATAGAAGGTTGAGTTCTTTTAAACCCAAGCAGACAGTGAAGTTCATACCCAACACAATAATGGCCATATGCATAGCAAAGAGAAGTAACATATAGAATTTTTAGAGGAAATATGACAAGAAATAATAGTAGTTTCCATCATTTTTTTGTCACAACCAGAGCATATGCAATGTTTTCTTTCACATATATGAAAAGAATCTCAACATTTTCATTCAAGGGAGTGACTTACCAACATGTTGTCCTAGTTCCACCATTACAGAAAATACTTAAATACTTCAAACCCTCGGAAGCAACAACATGAAACACAAGAAAATGAAAATGAATGCAAAATAGGCTCGCGGGTAGAGTTAGAGGTTTCTTTTGACTTTCACAATGAAGCCCGAATTTTGGCCAACCAAACTATGTTATTTTTCACTTTTATTTCATAAAATGCATGATGATTAATACCTAGGCCCTAGTCAAGAATTTCTTAACATTTTCCTAGTGATAGGTGTGGAGTCCACGAGAGTTAGGACAAAACAATGGATTAAATTTTCCCCTTGTATTTGTGCATGAGGCTAAGACAAAAAAAAAGTATGTAAAAAAATATTAAAGGTGAAAATTACTTTAATATTTTTCATGTAATGCATAAAATAAACAACTACATAACACTTATTAAAGTAAATCATAATTGATTTTCTTTAATATTTGTTCAAATAGTTTATTCTTGTCCAAAAATCATCCAAAAATAGGAGTAGAACTGAAGTATAAGATCATGCATGAAGAGATATTTTGAATTCTATATTTGAAATTAAGTCAAACTGAGGTATTTTAGTAACAAAACCTTTAAATTTCTATCTCATTAATGGTTACATGTATACAAAAGTAGTCAATCATCATAGGTCATAAGTTGTGCAATTAATTTATCTTATCTTCCAAGTTGTGAAAGCATTGTTTTCCTTAAAAGAAGATAGATTTCTCAAGCCTTTTTATGAAGTGTTTATGTGATTAGATTTCCTAAACTAAGCTGTCTAAATAGATCATTTGAGAAGTAGTTGTGAATCAAGCTACAAGTTATTTACATTTTGGTGCATCACTTCCTAGAATTAGCTTTTCCCTTTTATCATCTATTCTTATTCCTCTTTCCCACAAAATTCATTAGTTTCTAGAAGATATAAAGGGGAACCAATGCATAATATAGAAATTCATCTTCATCACGGGCAACCCATAGGCTCGAAGATGTTTCCATGTTTCAAGGGATCACTGAGCCTCTAAGCTTAGCATCTAGATGCAATCCTTCATTAAAAAAGTCCTATTGCTAATACCCTTGTGATATGTAGTTGTAGACTTATGGCATCTCACATTTTTATTATATCCATTGTGGAGCTTGAGTCCAACAACTCTTTAATGCAAGGTATTGTTAATACCTAACTCATTTTGGACTCCATTCCTAATCCTACAATACCTATAAAAACTTCACAATCAAATATCTTTATGGACATTGAGATTACTTTTTCCCATATTCCTGATGAAAAATTAAAATAATTGGACAAATATTTAGAGGGATTTCAAGACTACTTAAGCATGAAATATTTAGTAGGATAAATGGTCCCTATTGTGGTTAAACTTAATGATTTGATCAATGATGCTCAAGGAATAGCAGTTTTGTATAGTATAGCTCATATAGTAGATGCTAACATCCCCATGGTAGCTAGTTGCTACCAAGCATTAAAAAATGATCAAAACTTAGGAGAAAAATAAGTTTTCCTCTCCACAAACATACCTTCTATTTGTACATTTACACCACCAACCATAACTTCAAAAATATAACACACGAATGGCCTAACTCCAAGCTTAAGGCTTCCTAGTGGGAATCCTTATAGTTTTATAGCATCACACATAACACCTTAATATTCATCACCTCTCATAAACATGCAACATAGTGGTCTACCAAATACTTACACAATCCTACCATACTACCAAACTCTCAAAACATGTCAGATAATGATTCAGTTATAAACCAACTCTTGCAAAATGTGACATCACTTCAACAAAAAATCTCCACATTGAATCAAACTCAAAATGGGAAGCCACCACAATATCTCAAAAGTATCCCATTTTCAATTGATATCCTAAAAATCTTGTATTGACTTTTATTACATTGTGTAGTGACTTAATTTTTGAAGATAAGATCCTAGTTAATATGTTTCCTAGATCATTGAAATATATGGACTTGGAATGGTTTTTCTCATTGTTGAATAACTCCATAAATTCATTAACTAAACTTGTTGATATATTTCTCCAACATTTTCAAGAAAACATTGGTCCTCAAGTAACATTAACTAATTTAGTGCATTGCAAAAAAGGACGTAAGGTAAAGGTAATAGATTTTATAGGATGATGTAAAATAATTTACTCATAAATATCATATAGTATTCTTGATGGTGATGTTCAAAAGTTTTTTATAGGTTACAACCTAGCATTCAAGATAAGATATTGTTGATGAAGTACCTATCCTTTACACACTTGTGTATGAATCTTCATGATTATCAAACATTTATTAGGAAAAATGAGGGAAAACCTTCATCGTCTCCTCCTAACCAATCTAAATTTTTTCCTCAAAATAATTATAAACCATTCAAGAAGAAAAAAACAATAATTTTCTCAAGATAAACACGCCTCAAATAGCTAATAACATTGAACTACAAGTTGTAGCCGTAAGTTCAAATCCTTACCAATTTAGGCCAAGAGATATATAATTTACCCAATTGCATGGTACACTCTTCATGTGATCATGTTATATTTTCTAAGTAAGAACCTAATCCAAGTACATCTGATTAGACTTATGGACACGACTAAGATTTTACCTTCAAACTTCAACTCGAAAGAATTTTGTCAATATCATCTTATGCCTAGACATGTTACAAAGTGATGTATGTATCTTAAAAATTAAGTGCAAGGCCTCATTGATTCTCTAATCACATCTAGTTGGCCGATGTTGATGATAAAGGAAACAAGTATGTAGCTCCACCTAATCAAAATTTACAAATTTTCACAAATACAATTCTAAATCATACATCCAACTTTGTGCAAGCTAGTGATAATATGAATGATGATGATGATGGTCTGGATATTATGATTAATTCAAGGGATGTCCAACCTCGTAAGGGTTGAACCACCTTGTTACTTGAAATTGATTTCACACATATTGATGCATCTATATATGCACCAAAAGGTCCTCTCTATATTTCCAAACGTATTAATGGCAAACCTACACAAGGGGTACACATTGATCCCATGTGTCTAGAGAATGTGATCACTAAAGAATTATTGTTTGTGCATGAAATTTATAAATATTCTTATGAATAACCAAAATCATGATTAAAAACTCATGATGGTTTCACTCACCCTATGATAGGTTTGATAAATCTTCCACTTAAAGTTGGACCAAAATAGCTAGATGTGTCATTCACTATCATCCTAACATTGAACCAATTCCATGTGAAGCTAGGATATCCATGGCTATGCTCCATGAATTTCATCCTATTGGTAATCCACAAGTGAATAAAGTTCCCATTTGAGAACCAAATATATATAGCTCATTATAGTGGGTTTAAATTTTTGGCTTCCCATGGAAACTTTTCACTGGAATATTTTTGGCCTCAACCTATGGAACCCATTAAGCTTTGTGAATATTTCTTTTTCAAGTCATATAATTTTTTGAAGGAAAAGCACATAATTTAATTATCACTTAGAAATATACTACATGAAGACGATCATTTTATAGTGCCTTCTATGGTTGTTACTCCCACCTAGTAGGTCATGAATGAACCCATGTTTGAGGAATATCCTCCCAAATACAAAAGTTATTTATTTTATAGTTCCTCCACTAATATCATATGTCATAACCCAATTTTATTATATATTTATTTAAATATGAAAATTGAATTATTGATGAAATTCAATTATATATTAAATGTAGATTCTAGAATATTCAAAAATTGAATGAAAGGAGTTGACTGATGTTGACTTTGTGAATTTTTGAAAATTATTTTATATGTCATCAAGAATTGAATGTTACTGATCAATTTGCAAGTGCAAGTGCAAGTGTGTGTAGTTGTAGGGTGATAGGTTGTGTTAGTTTTTAATAATCAGATTATATGAGCAGAATTTAACTAAAAATCAAGCACATAAACACAAAAGATACCCTAGGAAAACCCTCCTCTTGAGGGAGAAAAACCCAACAACAAATATCTTTACAATGAGGCCACACTCAAGGCCTAAATTCTACACCAACTCAAGATGCAATTGCAAACAATAATCTGCACTTCCTTGTTCTTCAAATCTTCCCTTGAAGAATTCACATTTGTATGAAGGAAAGACTCAAACTTGATTGATTTCCAAATGGACTGAAATGACCTTCTATACATACATAATGATAGAGAGGTCGCACCTCTTCAAGAACTAGGTCGACCACTATAAGAAAAGATAATTACAAATACAAGGAAGGTCGACCAAGATGAAAATAGAAAGGTCATCCAAGAGAAAATGTAATGTTGCCAAGTGAAGCACCTCTTCACTTAATTATCTCAATAAAATAAAGAGCCAAAGGCTATATGCAATTTTATGTCTTCACACATGGCTGGAAGGATGAGCCCATAGCTGCTATAACATCAACAGGTTGAAGGACGAGAGCATAGTTGAAGTAGGATTGTTTAGATGGATCAAATGGTAAGCCAGTTGGAATCTGGGTGCAAACACTATATCAATGGGTTAATTTTAGATAGGTTAGCGTATTAGATTAATAAACATAAAACCCAAAGAAACTATAGAGCACAATGAAAGATAAAAACAAATAAAACAATTATACCATATCGCTTGTGAAGCCTCCATGATTCACCTCCATAGCACCTTCTAACTTGTTGATTGTTTCCCTCAAATCGATTGTGTGAGCAATTTGATAACAAAGACAATGTCCTAAACAAGCTTTGAAGGATTTGAAGTGACTAAATGAAGTGTAAATGCTTATGCCTATGAAAAAATGACTATAATGCTTAAGCCTAGAATTAAGTATGCCAAAATCATGAATTACGAAGAAATGCAAGTATATGTGTCGTTAAAAATGTGAGCAAAACTGGCATTTTATAGAAAATGGAATATGAGATGGACGAATGAGATTGAAAGCTGACAAAGCCTAAAATAAGTGGATGATATTTCATGTGACAATCCCTAATTAGGGTTAGGAAAAAATTATTAAATGAGTGGTTCAAATGTCATTTGAGAAAATCGAATCAGCGGTCCAGAATAAATGTGATAATTAGTTAGAAAGATAAAGATTTTCGAAAATCCAGAAGATAAAGACTGCTTGATTTGTGAGATTCAAAAAATCAATGAGATAAGAGTTGAATTGAATTAGAGATTTGGAAAATCAAGAATTTGCTCAATTACTTGATTTTTAGAAGAAGATTACCATTTTGAATTAAATTAATTCAAAATATGGATTTTGTGTGACAGTAAATAATCAATTTTCATATTATTTACCAAAATGAAGTGACAATTAATAAATGTGAGGCCGTTTTAAATAATTTATTTATTTAAAATGAGATAAATGTTAAATAAGGCAATTAAATAATTAAATATAATTATTTAATTTTGAGGATTATGACCGATAATTAAATAAATTAACAAATTCATTTAATTATGAGAATTAGTGACATATTAAATAAATAAATAAAATTCATTTATTTAATAATCGAGAAGACATAAATGAACAAAGGTAATTAAATAAATTAAGACATTTATTTAATAGTAAGAAGACAATAGACCCTTAGTGACGTATTGAATAACTAAATATAATTTATTTATTTGATAATTATGAAGAATAAAAGAGATATGAATTAATTAAATAATTATGAATTATTTAATTAATAGTTGAATGTGGACCAGGGACATAATTAAATGTCATAATTATGCTAGGACAAAAGTGGTAAAATAGAGCTTGTAGGCCTAGGTCATTTTCATGTGTCTACATTTTTCCCCTCTTTGTCATAATGTAGCATGTCACATTGTGACAAAGAAAACAAGTCAAAGTCATGCCCCAGTGAAGGTACATAGTATTGATGCCCCCTTGGGAGATTTTTTGAATTTTGGCCAGCGAGAAAAATTTGGAAAGTGTCCCGATAAGTCAATTTAATGACCAAAAAGATAATGGAGTAGACGGTTTCAGATTCTAACATGTTTAAAGCAACCAAAAGGGTGGTTAAAGTTGGTCAAAGGGGCCTCCAATAATAAAAGAGTTGAAAAATGTCATTTTGACCCTATAAATAGGTTGACAAAGGGGTAAAAGTCAATTCATTTTTACTATTCACCTTAGCAATTTTGAGAGCTCAAAGCAAGGAGGACTTCGATGAGGATGGTGATTCCAATCATAGAGCATCGTGGGGAGATCATGCAGACTTTTAGGTAGCTAGAGGGTTCAGAGCCGACATTATGTACCCCTATCCCACTTTGTCATTTTCCCATTTTTCATGCAAAATTAGGGTTTTAGGGTCAACAACAGATGTGTTGCGATGCATATGTGTGTGCATAAGCCACATTTTCCTTTGTTTTCAATGCATTTGATGTGTCATGACACAAGTACACAAGGTTTATAGGATAGATTCACTGATTGTGTCGTATTCGCAAGAAATCATGATGCATTCACCAAAGTGAGTCGCAATTGAGGATTATAACGCCGCATATGGAATTTTGTGATGTATGCATTAGTTTTAGCAACACATTCGAATGGAGTGATGCATGTGTAAGAAACCATGATGCAAATGCTTTGTTGCGATGCAAATGCAGGATAGAATGACACAATTGAGGTATGGAGCGACACAAACGCTTCTTCATGATGCATTTGTAGTCAACGTGATGCATTTGACTTTGACTTTGACTAAGGTTGATTTTGATGAGTTTCAAACTTTGAATTCTTTTGAGTGACACAAATGATAATGATGATTGTCTATAAGGTGTTGATGCATTTTTTGACCATGTGCAGAGACAACTAGCGCCCATCTATTCTTGGGAGAGCAGGCCATCAACCTTTAAGTTTTGAGATCAGCTGATTCTGCGAGAGTGACGACGATTGATGCAGTTGGGTTTGTATTATGTTTCCTATATGCCTGTTATTCAGGAAAATAGGGGACTGCTGACTGCTTTGTTTGAGAGATGGTGTTTAGAGACATGCTCATTCCATTTTCCGACAAGAGAGGCCACAGTTATGCTTGAGGACGTCTACCGTATACTACATGTGCCAATCTGAGGAGAGTGGATCATTTACGACCCTCAACATGGCTATAAGTCCTTTACCTCTTACTATAGGGAAGAGGGTGCATGACTTGGCATCGAGGGATACGGGATCCACTCAGAGTTTATGGTGAAGCACTATGGTCGATTTGATGTATTGTTGGAAACATTGATTGGCAGAATACTAATTCCTAACCTCCACAAACATGGGTTTCCCATTGGTTGGGGTGATCTTCTAGTGGGCATGAGGTAGGACAGGACTATTTATGCTTGGGGGCCTTGCTTGTTAGGTATGCTTTACCGTCAGCTCCACGAGGTGGCTTATAGGAGGGCACAGAGCATTGGGTGTGGTATGAAACTTCTGATAATATGGGTTTGGAAGCATGTAGCTATATTCTGACCTCCTATCCAAAGACCGCAACTAGCAAAGGGGATGCCATATGCTTATTACTATGTCAGTGCTCTACAACAGAAAAGAGTGGGAGAGACAGGTTGGTGGCCCTATCAGATCGACACCATGATTTCTTTCATTTGGAGGCCTTATAGAGGTTGCGAGCAGTGGGATGATGAGGATGACCATCTCAGCTTCTATAGATAGTACAGTTATTTGATTAGAATGATAGTGTAGATTCAGCTCATCATAGAGATGTATCTGCCACAACACGTACTAAGATAGTTTGGGGACCAATAGGGTGTACCGGTAGGCACAACTGAGTATGCCAGATCTTCCAGGGAGTCATCTTGGGGGCCACCGATTCCTATACCATTTTCCATGCAGTAGATTGATGGGATAGTGGTGCAATAGTGGGGATGGAGGGGTGGGATTACAGATCCAGGGATGACCGCTAACTATGACTTGTGGTGGTAGGCACATTGACCAGTGCCACTGACAGATCTGGATGGGCAAGTGTTGATTGATAGGAGATCAATTATACCATGTGCTCCATGAACTAGGTGAGGGGGAAAAGGCAGTGACAGAGGCAGAGGTAGAGGGAGAGATGGAGGTTGGGGTGGAGGGAGAGATGGTGGCAGAGTGGGGATGATGGGCATGATGGAGGGGATGGCAAGAGGAGGAGGAGAGATGGCCAATGACAGGCCATGAGGGTGAGACAACATGCAGTGAGAGAGGCACTGGATGCTATCATAGAGATGTTCAAGGAGGGGGAGAGGAGGATGAGGAGCTGAGGTAGGAGCAGGAGGAGGAGAGACAGGAGGAGCATGTGGCCGAGGAGGCCAGAGAGGAGTAGGAGGTTGAGATGGATGTGGATGTGCCCTAGGATGAGGGATTCGATGGCGAGGTCGTAGAGGAGGAGGATGATGATGGAAGAGATGATGATGAGGCTATGGATGAGGCTGAGAGGCTCTTGAGATGGAGGATGGTAGAGGGTGAGGAGGAGATACCGTCTAGTTTTCCATTGCCACATGACGCCATGATAGATCAAAGGGTGGTTGACTTGCAAAGGATATTGGATGCAACCATGGCAGAGGTCAATTCCCTATGATCAGAGCTCAAGGTGATGAGGGTAGAGTGGGATCAGGTAGTGATTTGTTAGCAGGATGCAGCACAGTGGTGCACAGAGTTTGCACGACTATGTATTGGACCATCTACAAATTTGGCTTGGGTGATACAGGAAGTTATATGAGAAATTCGTGCCAACCAAGAGGAGAGATCCTACTCTAACGAGGAAATAGATGAGGACAGGCAGTAGCAGCAGGTTAGATAGTGGTAGTGGCAGTGGCAGTCGAAGTAGTGCAGGGGGCTCAACCTCTTCAGGGCATACTTTGAGTCACAGGTCCCATCATAGACACTCTTCCAGTCACAGGTCAGGGAATTCACATGGGTCATTGGGTTCAGGCCATAGATTAGTACTTGGTCCGCCTCTAGTGATAGATCCTTCAGCCTCACAGAGTCACACTGTAGTGTTGTCATAGATGCATGTTACTGTGGAGATGATGCCATCAGTGTCATTTCCATTGGGTTCATAGAAAGAGACTGCTGTAGTTCCCCCTATTACCTCAGTGCCAGGCACAAGTCCTTAGTCACCACACTCTTCCCCATGAGGGGATGAGGAGAGCATTTCATAGGGACATGCTTACTACATTTGACTTTATGTTTTAGACTTTATGTTATGGCATGCCATGTATTAACTATCGAGCTTGCGAGCTCTATTTTTGAGATATCTCTTGACTTTATCCTATGACATTATATTTTTGAGATGATGCTATATATATGATGCAGCTTTGATGCGGCCTACATGTGTGTTATGTGATGTTATTTGATTTATGCATTATGATGTATGAAGGATGATTTATATGGCTTGCCATGTATGTTCTATGATGGTTTTCTTATGATGTGATACCATGATAATTCCATGTTTATTTATATATCATGTTGATATTATGCCATGGATGATGATGATATGCATAATGTATTTATTTGAATGGATTTCATGTTTATGATTATGTTAATGCATGACTGTGTAAAATGCAATATGTAATGCAATGTTTACGATTTTATGATAATTTCAATGACGATGTGTGGACCTAATGCAATGTCTATATGATTACGTATGCACTTTTGTTTTTGTATGTCACAAGATATCATTGTGAGATGGACGAGAGAAGATGACCAGAAAGAAGGAGATGCATGTTAGTTCCTAGACCAAATCCTTCAAAACCTTACCATAGGACTTTAATATTTATTGCTCTTAATCATCATTGGGCAGATTGTTGTAATGACCAACAAACACCATGGTATGACATAGACTAAGGTGTGTAAGGTCGTACCATCACATGAGACAAACAGTCATAGACAAGGATGATCATAACTCATACTAAGGGAACAATTTCCTGAGTCTTTTTGTCACATCCAACCACAAGCAGAAAAAGACAAGAAGGACAAGTCATGAAATGTCATTGTTTCTCTAAATCCTATTTCTAGGACATCCTTGAGAAACTAGACACATGATTTCCAAAAAGAAAAAATAGAGCCATGATCATGATACGTTGTTGCTTTTCTAAATCCCATAGTCAAGACATCACTAAGAAACTAGTAACATGTGTGTCAAAAGATAAGACAAACGTCATGATATGTCATTGCTTCTCTAAATCCAATTGTCGGGATCTCACTAAAAAACTAGTAACATGATAAAAAGCCACAGAGAAATGCCAAGTGTTTGCCAAGTGTGTATGGATTCCAAGTGTTTTAATGTCAAGGTGTCAGGTTTGATGATGTCAAGATGCCAGGATGTCAAGGTTTTGACGATGCCAAGATGACGAGTGTCAAAAATTGCCACATTCAGGAAGGACATGTCCTGAATAATGTTGATGTCAAGAGGATTGATCCCTAAATGTCCAAAGGAATCCCTCAAAAGTCCAGTGGTAGTGACGATGCTTAGGAAGGACACATCCTAAGGCATAGATGATAGAGTTTGTTCTTCAAAAGGACAAATCTAAAAGATATTGATGTCGAGAAGAGTGATCCTTACATGTCAAGAGGATCCCTCAAAAATTTTGGATGACAGTGACGATTGATAGGAAGGAAACATCCTAAGGCATAAATGACATAGGCTATTCTTTAGAAGGACACATGTGAAAGATAACCAAGAGTTGACAGTTTGACTGGTTATGATAATTTTACCTGTTTTGACCAAATTTGATTGAAGTTGACTAAATTGACTTGTGTTGACTACATGTCGATGTTGACATGTCGATGTGATTGTCATGTTTATTAAGGTATTGCTAGAGTTTGTTTTAAGATTTTTGCTTGTTTTGAAATGACTTGTTTGACTTGAAGACATTTTGACGTGTGTGCCAGTGTAGTGCCATGAACCCTAATGGACTGACCTAGTGTGGCATTAGGGGCTCATCGACAGATGGCCTTCCCTATGTCATACACTCAGAGACCTCGTAGTTTGACACGACCAATGACTTTGTTTTGATGACAAAAGACTGAGTCATGATTTTATTTTCACTAACCTAAAAGGACTGACCTAATGTCTCATGGACTCAAAGATGAGTCTTACCTACGTAGCAAATGTGCAGAGACAACGTAGTTCAGACAAATGACAAAGATTGACCAATTTGATGGACTTCATAAGATATGACCTTTATTTTCATTTTTCTAGACATTGATTTGGATTTTTTTGTCTTTGACATGTTTCTATGTTTTTTAGATTTATTCAGGACATTTTTTTATTTTTAGGTCTTTCTTCAAGACATTTTATGATTTTTTTGGTCTTTTTTCAAGACTTTTTATAATGTTTTTGTCTTTTTTCAGGACTTTTTAAGCAATTTACAAAACCATGTACGATACCCATTACAATCACATGATCAAAATTTTCCCTTAGTCAAGTCCAAGACTTAGCCAATTTTAAAGGATGTGAAAGAGATATGCCTGGGATGTCAGATGGACAGTATGCAGGATGTGATGTTAACCGTTTGTCAACCATGAGAGGAAGGATATGATTTCATGGTAGATATCGTCGTGGCGACGAAAAATGTGTTGCGCCATAGGCCAAGACAGATAAGGTAACAGTAGATGGCCAAGCCATGATTGATTACGCATGGCGCCTGTTTGCTAGGTTTTCACCATAGTACTTATCCAAAGTGCCTGCTTGCTAGGTTTTCACTATTGGATGAATTATTTTTCTCTTTACCATTTTTGTCATTTTTCAATTTTTTTGGTGTCACCAAGATGCTTGTTTGCCAGGTTTTCATCAAGGTCACGATTTTTTTTATATTTTTCACTTTTTTTTAATTTTTTAAAGGTTTTCGGCTCGACTTTCTGATGCTATGTATAGAACTTGTGGAGATGTAGACTATTGATAGGCTCTATCAGTTGTTCACCATCTGGAGTAGCCAGCTAATATGCTCCATAACCAAAAGAGGATATGATGACGTAAGGACCCAACCAGTTTGGTTCAAACTTACCCAACTTTTCTCTATCTGCCTGATTCTTAGGGTACTGCATGAGGACTAAGTCACCAATGTCGAACTTCATGACCATGAATCTCTTGTTGTAACTACGACAAAGATAGTTCTGATACGCCTGTAGATGGTTCAGAGAATTTTGTCTTCTTTCCTCTAACATCTCCAGCTCGTGTAGGTGTGACTATCTATACTCCTCATCATTGGTCAGACCCTTTAGGGAGACTCATAAGGAAGGAATTTCAACCTCAATGGGCAAGGTGGCCTCAACTCCAAAGACCAGGGTGAATGGAGTGGCTCCTATAGGTGTATGAATGCTAGTGTTGTAAGCCCACACAGTAGGGTTGAGTTTAATATGCTAGTCACAGCCAGCGTCATTGATAGTCTTTTTCAGGATTTTAACAATGGTTTTATTTGACGCCTCAACTTGACTATTTGCTTACAGGTAATACAAAGAGGAAAAATGATGTTGGATATGGAATCGCTCACATAAATCATGAACGTCTTGGTTTTTAAATGGATGTCCATTGTCAGTGATGATGGATTGTGGAAGTCCATACGAGCAAATGATGTAGTTAAGAATTAATTTGGAGATTTGTTTGTCAATTATGTACGTTAGGGGGATGGCTTTGATCCACTTTGTAAAATACTTAGTGGCAGTGATGATAAATTTGTGGCCATTTGATGAGGTAGATGGATCTTTCCCACAAGGTCGAGTCCCCATTGTGCAAAGGGCCAAGGAGACATGATCGACCGAAGTTCCTACGCTAGAGCGTGAATCAAATTGCTGTGAATCAGGCATTAGCGAAAAGTCCTGACATATTCTAGTGCATCTTTCTCAATGGTCGACCAATAGTACCCAAGTCTCGTTATCTTCTTGGAAAGAGTAGGACCACTCAAATGAGACCCACATATACCCTCATGTACTTTGCGTAAGGTTGTGCATGCTTTGTTGGTGTCGAGACATCTAAGGAGGGTGTCGGTAACGATGGCATATCTTGCATATTTTCGGATAAAGGACTTACTTTGGTTATTTGACAGATTAGGGGGAAGGGTTTGGGATTTAAGGTAGTCATGAATGTCTTGGTACTAGGGAGAATTAAGACCAACAAGCTCGTAAACCATCTCCAATTCAGGAATATCATAGGCGGGGACCAACAGTTGTTCTATCAAAAAATCCAGTTGAGGCATGTTGCTTGGAGTGTCGAGGAGAGAGACAATCATAGCCATGGCATCTGCAGCCTTGTTCTGTGATCTCAGAACTTGCTCAAAAGTCACCATGTGAAAATATGTTTGAAAACTGTCAATCATTTGTTTGTAGGGCATTAGTTTCTCATCTTTTGTGTCATAGTCATCATTAACCTAGTTGATGACTAGTTGAGAATCCCCATAGACATGAAGTGTTCTAATTTTCCATTTTATTGCCATTCAAAGCCCTGTAACAAGTGCCTCATATTCGGCCACATTATTTGTACATGGGAAGGCTATGCAAAAAAACTTGGGAATGGAGTCTCCTTGAGGGGTGATAAATAGTATTCCTACCCTCGAGCCATGATTAGTATGTGATCCATCAAAGTATAGCCTCCAAGTTGACTTGGGTTTTGTGTTAAATATTGACTCATCTAGGAAATCTGTCACTAAGGGATGACCACTTTCATAGGCATGTCTGCTAGTTGATCTGCAATCACTTGTCCTTTGATTGCTTTTCTTTCTACATACTGGATGTCGTATTCACTCAAAAGCATGACCCATTTTTCCAGACATCCTGACAATGTTGCTTGACTTAATAAGTATTTGAGGGGGTCAATATTTGCTACCAACTGTGTTTGATGACTCAACATATAATGTCTTAGCTTCTAAGCTACAAAGACCACTGCTAAGAAAGCCCATTCAATTGATGTGTAATTCAGTTCATACCTGACCAGTGTCTAACTGATATAATATATGGCCCTTTCCTTTTCTTCTTGGTCATTATGTGTTAGTAATTCCCTCAGTACTGATGTAGTGGCCGAGATGTATAAAATCAAAGGTTTTCCTTGAATGGGAGGCATAAGGATGGGCGGTGACAATAGGTAGTCTTTTATTTGCTGAAAGGCCTCTTGGAATTTATCTGTCCACACAAAGGGGATGCCTTTGTGCAAAATATATTGGAATGGTTGACACTTTTCAGCCAATTGTGCTATGAATCATCAGATAGATTCCACCTTGCCTTGTAAGGTCCTGAGTTCATTGATTCCTCTCGAAGGAGGCATGTCCATTATGGATTTTACTTTTGTTGGATCAACCTCAATTCCTCTTTGAGACACTATGTATCCCAAAAAAATTCTAGATGTTATGCCAAAGACACATTTCTTAGGATTCAATCAAACTTTGTATTATTCTAGTCTCTTAAAAATTATGTCTAACACTTTTAGATGATCTTTTCTTGTTGCAGATTTAGCCAAAAGGTCATCCACCTAATCTTCCATTATCTTATGCATCATGTCGTGAAAGATTGTGGTCATTTCTCTATGGTATGTGGCACCTATATTTTTGAGCCCAAAAGGAGTGACATTCCAATAGTATGTACCCCAAGGACAAGTGAATGTTGTTTTATGTTGATCTTCGTTGGCAATACGAATCTAATTATAGCCTGAGAAACCAGCCATGAGGTTGGCTATGATATCGATGTTCAGAAAAGGAAAGTCATCTTTTGGGAATTCCTTGTTTAAGTCTCTGAAATCTGCACAGACTTGGATCATTCCATTTGGATTTGTTATTGGCACAAGGTTAGATATCCATTTGGCATAATCAATAGACCGTATGAACCCAACATCTAGAAGTTTCTTCAACTCAGCCTTGACCAATAGAGTGACCTAAGGATGCATTTTGTGTAGCTTTTATTTAATTGGTTTGGCATTTGGAAATAGTGGCAGATGGTGCAAAACCAGTTCTGGGTCTAGTCCTGGCATGTCAGTGTAGGACCATGCAAAGTTGATTTTATGTTCTGCAAAGAATTTGTGAAATTACAGTTTCTCTTCTTTAGTCAGGGATACGACAAAGAGAACCATTTTGGGATCTTCTATTGTTGATATGTTGTCTTCTATGGTTTCCTCTATGAGCATAAAATATTTCTCTTGAGTTACAAGAAGAAAGTCTAGTCCTCCATCTTTGGATGCCTTAGAGAGGTTTTCACCTGCAGATACGTCCTTTATTTCTACTTTTTTGTCATCAGAAGGTGCCTCTCAGTTTTCACCTAAAGACGTTTCATTTTTTGTTTTATTCTTATTTTTAATTTTGTGACTGGAGGACGGAGTAGTCTCGCTAAAGTAAGCTGCACAATCTAGGTCAATGGTGAATCCTGCCTTGTGATCACCACTGGGTATGCCGTCATGTAATCCCATAAACTCTACAAGGGCCTCATCATTCTGAAAGGTGTCCAGGACTGATGGGACTTGTTGGTCCCAATCGATTAGTTGAGGATAGACCAGGGTAATGCCATCGTCGGTGTTGGTGAATTGAGGGGAGGATGCATAAAACATGCATATGGGTTCAGAGATATTGAAGATGAAATTATCATCATCCAATTCTACATTGGACTCTATCCAATATTCCCCTTCACTTGTCTCATATTCGTTGCCAAAGTATGGGCTAAATGACTCAGATTTGTGGTTGTCAGTGTCATCTATAAATTCAGATGTATTCATCTTATGGTTATTAGATTCAGATGGTGGGGCTTGTATGTCATGGGGAAGGTAAATGGGACTGTGACTATTTGGTGCCTGATCAATTTTAAATGTTTGCCAAAAATTTTGTTCAGAGGTAAGATCCCTAGCTTCAAGGAACAAATCATCAAGGCAATAGTCACTTAAGGATCGTTGGGAACCAAATTCCCACTCATGGGAGTCAGTTTTGGTGAAGGTTTCCTTAGAAGTCTCGACACTTTCCGAAGCATGCACTCATTCACTCGAAAGTCCATTAGTACGTCGGTCGTCATTATCAGGCAATCCATACCCTAACCCAAGATACTTTGTTATTTTGAAAGGTTCTATGGGCTCTCTTCATCTAGTTTTATTTTTTCCTAGGCCACTCATTCCATCATAGCCCTTAGCCTTCATCATGTCATATCCCTTTCCATATTTCTTAACTGGTAATGGGGGTAGGTCTGCCATTTCTTTATAGAGCCATCTAGTAATATCAGCAAGGTACTCATTGCTCATGTCTCCCCATTTGATGAAAATCATTTTTGGTGGAACTTTGAACATTTCTTTGGGTTCCATTCTAAAACATGCTCTACCATACATCTTTGGCAACTTAGGTATTGTCGCGATGTTATAAGTCGTATGTAGTTTGAATTCTCCACAACCTAGGTCCTAGATCTTGATAGTGGGCTGAGCCTTAGGAAGTGTAGAAGATGGTGGCATGGTGGAAGATGATGCTAGTGTAGATGGGTGAATGTATTTAGAAGAAGAGGAGCTAGGAGCTTCTCAGTTGATGGGCACTCAGTTTTTGGAAATACCCCTTAGGTTGGTGCAATATTGAAAAGGGTCAAGGTCTCCATATATGGTGATGTTTGTGCCATCAAATACAAATTTAAAGCATTGGTGATATGTGGAGGGAACAATTTTTAGGGAATGAATCCATGGGCGGTTGAGCAAGATGTTGTAAGGTATTTCTAGATCCATGACCTGGCAAGTTGT
The DNA here is from genome assembly GCA_007258455.2 of Sequoia sempervirens. NCBI lineage: Eukaryota > Viridiplantae > Streptophyta > Pinopsida > Cupressales > Cupressaceae > Sequoia > Sequoia sempervirens. The sequence goes on from VDFB02000003.1 coordinate 438,867,170, forward strand.
ATCTTTAATGACTGGTCCCACTCTGATAGGAAGAGAAATAACACCTCATGAAGAACGTTCTTCATCATCATATGATTTTATGACTATAATCTTTGTAGGGTCTACACATGCATCAAAAAATCCTAGAGCTTTAACCAATTTTAAGGAGCATATGTTCAATTGTGCTCTGCCATCTACTAAAACTCTTCTGACCTTGTGCTTATGGATGAAAGTTTCAATGTGTAATGCATTGTTATTGTTGGTCTTGGACGACAAATAATCCTGATCAGAAAAGGTGGCGTGATGAGGTTTAGTGAGGTATCCCACCATGTTCTCAAATTGGTTGAAATCAATATCCTTAGCAATAGATGACTCTTGCAGGGTTTTATCCAAGATATCCTTATGCGTGGGAGAAATACGAAGTAGCTCAAGTATGGAAATCTACGTAGGAGTTTTTCCTAATTGATCGATAAGGTTAAACTAACTCTTAGGTTTCCACTGCTTTGTGGATGAGCCGGTTTGCAGTTGCTTAGGAGATAGACTAGGTATGGTGATCTTAGGTTGCCTACTAGGAGATGGACTGGCTATGGTGACTTACAACTTTGAGTAGTAGCATTGCATTGAGGTGATCTTTTGATTGTGATGGTATTGACACATTCATTATCAGTTCGGACATTGTTTATAGTAGGTCCACCAGAATAGTCATACTTGGAGTGGGTGTAATTGGCTTGATTATTTTTTATCTTAGAACTTGACGTGGAAGCATTATTAGAACCATGGTCTTGCAATGGCTTCTTATGAATGGTATGATCTGAATTAGAGGCAAATTGTGGTCCACCTACCTCAATGATACGATTGTCGATAAGGTCTTGTACAAGATTTTTCAGTTGTCGACAAGAAGAAGTCTTATGCCCTTTTGTTTGATGATAATCACAAAATGCATTATCGTCCCACCATGCTAGTTTGAATTGTCCTTGATTGTATGGTTTTGGGTCTTGAAGTGTGATGACACCATTCTGAAGGCATTTCTTGAGGACTTCCTCAATGGGCTCACCCGAGGGAGTGTATGTGCGACCCTTGGGGAATTTTCTTATCGGACGGTATTGTCCTTGATTGTGACTATTTTGACCATTTTGGTTGTTTGAAGTGACATTGGTAGGGGGTGTCAATATTGTTGTTGGTTTTTTTTGCGGTTGAACCCCTTTTAGAGCTAGTACAGGACCCATAGTGTTTACAACCTTGGCATCAACAACACCATCATTGGTAACATGTTTATTTTTTACCCAATACTTGTTTTTTTTAGTGGGAGGATTTGAATTTGTGTTTTTAGGACCATCCTTTAGTTCTCCTTTTGCAATAAGAGCTTTCTCAACCTCGACGCCCTTTTTGACTGGGTCTGTAAAAGTTGTCCAACAATGAACTTATAATCCATATTTCAAGGGGCCCATAAGTGTTTGAATGAAAATCTCACCCTTTTCTTTTTTAGGTATGTCGATGTAGCAATGACTAGCTAGACTTCTCCATCTTTGGAAGAATGGGATAAAATTTTCACTTGCATCCTCTTGCGTGAGAGTACATAGGCTAGTAATAGAGGTGTCCATGTTAATGTTATATGAGTAATTTTTTATGAACTTGTGTTTAAGTTCATCCCATGTTTTGATATCCTTTTGAGTGGAGAACCATTCAAGGGAAGGACCTACAAGACTTTTAGAAAAGAGTATCATCAAGTACATGTGTTCATAGGCGAAATCCATATAGTTGGTTGTGAATTCTCGGACATGTTCGATAGTGTTTGTCTTTCCTCTATAGTTGGTAAAATTTGGTGACACATATCTTAGAGGAAATGGTGACATGTATAAGTTCATGTGAAAGGGATATACGGATAAATCATACGACACTTCTAATTTCTTTCCAGATATTTGAATTTTTTCTATGGTCTTCTCTAGACCCATCAACTTTGCTTGCAAGGAATGGATTATAGGGTCATTTGTGGCACCATACATTGGATTGATTGGTACACCATGGGTCCCCATTTGTTGTGAGTGGATGTTGATGTACTATTGAGGGATGTGTTGTTGTGACATGTATGATGTGTTTTGGTTTGTGTGTTGGTACTAAAATTTTGGATTGGGGATGTGTTGATGGGTATGAATATGGGATGAATATGTCAGAATGTGTCCCCCAGCCATTTGGGTCGATATTTGGGGAATATGGTGACCAAGAATATTTTGGTGTTTGATAGATTCCATAGATTGTGTGTTTTGATTGCCTTGTGGGGGTTGTTGGAATTGTCCTAGAGGAATATTCACATTTTGTCCTTGGGATGGGTTGGTATTAAAATGTGTTGATGTGCTAATATTTGTTTGTGGTCCTTGAATAAGAAGACGTCATTTACCTCCTCCCAAAGATTAATTAAGGTACTAATGAGAGGATATGATGAGGATGCATTCATGGTACTAGATGTAGTCATAAATGGAGGATTTGAATGACTTGATGATGCTCCCAAGGAATTTACCGAAGTGGTAAATAGAGGATTGGAATAACTTGCTCACATTGTCGAGGACCCAAAGGTGGCTCCAGCCGATTGTGACGATATTGTGGATAGTGTAGGAAATGTAATGAATTGTGTTCCTCCAATGGATGTAGCATTGATTGAATTGGAATTGTTGGAGGTAGCACTAATGGTAGTTGTGACAGTTTGTGAGGTAGCATAAAAAAAGTTATTGTTTGTGTTGTTTGGAGGTTGACCACTATTGGACATGTTATTTGTGTTGTTGACATTATGGTTAGGAGATGTTGGTCTCAAAGTATTAGTGTCGAACCCCTAGGGTAATTTAGCTCCTTGACTTAAAAGTATGGCTAAATATTTTTCTTTGTCATATAAGACCATTTTTTCTACGAAGTAGGCCGCCTCTAGATCTTGTGATGCTACCTCTAGGTTATCCTCAAGTATTTGGCCATATTCATCCTTACGTAAGAATGGTTCAAAGGGTCTATTTGATGAGGATGGTATGGTCATGAGAGGTTGACTATTTGCATTGCTAAATGGGTCGTCAAAAGTCCAATTTGGGTCATAAGTGTGATTAGTGACATTGGAATTGGAGTCTTGTCCAACTTTTTCCATTTTTCATTTCTTTCTTTGGAGTATAGTTTCCACCATAAAAGGAAATTTCTCAAATGAAGACTAAATGCAAGGATGACACTAACATCTTTCTTTTGTATTTTCGATAAAGGATGGTAATGCAAGACTATGTTTTTGGATTTTCGACAATAAGGGATGACAATGCGAAAATATTGTCTAAAGAAAAATGGCTAATGTAAAATGATGATTAGGATGAAAAGTTATGAAAAAATATTTGTATTTTTGGAATAAAGAATAACAATGCAAGGTGGTGATGACGTTTGTCTAAGGAAATGATTAGTGCAAGATGACAAGGTTGTCAAAGCCAAAGTGTCAAATGAGGACTTAGATGATAATGTTGACGAAAGACTAAGATGATTAATGCAAATTCTAGGTTCAAAATGAGGACTAAGATGACCAATGCAAAGTCTAAGTTCAAAATGAGGACTAAGATGAATAATGCAAAGTCTAAGTTCAAAATGAGGACGAAAATGGACAATATTTGGAAAGAGGTTTTGCTAACCACTCTAAGCTTGATTTATGTCACAATTTTGGTTATCAAAAGGACTTGCTAAAGGGACTAAATGACAAGGTCAAAATGATGAGTGAGCCTGCCTAACTAGATTGTTGAGTTGGAGGTTCTCACAAAATGACAATGACCGAAAAGAGGAATAATGACTAAGTCCCAAGGTAGCCTAGTTTTGAAAACAATGGTTTTTGCAAAGTGTGGAGATTTGGCCTAATCCAAAGTTTTCCAAGATGAAACCTAAGGAAAAATTTATGTGAAAAAAAATGACAATTATGATGCCTAGGGAATGCAACCAAAAATTTGGAAATTTTAAACCTATAGTTAAGATGTGAGCTGATGAATGCAAATGATGAATGTTTTGAGCAATTTCAATTCTGGTTTCTGATAGAGACTTTTGAAAGATGTTTGATAGTAGGCTAAGATATTTGGTTTCTATCAGGTGATTACATCGTTACAGGCAACAAATGTGTTGTAGTTATCAAATGCGGCTCCAAAAATGGTAAATGTGGTTCAATATTGCAGATGTGGCTTTACAGATGGAAAATGTGGTTCAGTATATGCAAATGCAGTGTTTGAAGCAACAAATGCATTTTAGCAGAGCAGATGTGTTACGAAGGTTGGAAAATGCGGTGTGATAGAGAGATTGTGGTTTAACAGATGCATTGCATAATGAAAAAAGTAAAATTTCTGATGTTTGTGGTCAAAAACCCAAATTGTTTAAAGTTTGACTGATTGTTTTGAGATGTTTGAGTGTTGTTTGTTTCATTTCAGTAACTAGAAAACACTTGGAAATCATGATATTTTGAAAAGTAATTAAACACATAAGAGAACAAGTATGATCCTATGGTTAATCTAGGACAATATTCGCTAGACTCTGCATGGGTTTCCTCGGCCGCATATCAGTAGCGAGTGAATCCAGTAGCTTGGCTGCACGAGCTCCCCCTTACAGTGCACTCTCTTCTTAGGCCAACCAAGCTTCCAACCCCCATGAAACTCCCATGGTAGATTGATCACCTCTACTAAATATTGTGAATACGTGGAAGGCTTCACACCGACCAGTGTTGTACTAGAAAATAGAAGGTTTTGGGCTTACTACACAAGAGTTTTTAATTTGGGACCCATGTTCAAGTGGCCATACATGGGGTGCAAGATTAATCTCCATTTAGGAGGCACTCCACCCTAAAGAGGTTATGCTCAACAGGGTTTTGGGGAGTACTACTTGGTCCGTATGACACATCCACACTCATAATCTTAGGTTTTCCCTTAAGATTCACATTTATATACCAGTCGGGGGTAGATTGGCTTTAGCTCTGTTGTCGGTTTGAGTTGCCTAGAGGTGATGAAATCCCCTGGCAGGCCCAATTTCTAAAGGAAATAATCATTTCTCTTACACCCAGGATCACATGACTGCGCAAGGGGAGAGGATTCTTTGCTTATTACATCAAAGTTACACAGGGATAAAGTGGGTCTGGCTTTTTGATCACCTAGTTTGCACAAGGTGAGGGAATATTTGCCTACCACTTTCAAACACAATCAAACAAAATGGAAGACATGTTCATTTTAAGTGCACCAAAAAGAAATATTTTCTATTCTAAAAATAACAAGCATGATGTTTAGAAGTGAGTCTTGGACACTTGAACCTACAAAGTCACAAGTTAGGAGTTTGATTAAATTGTCTTGGACGTACGAAGTCTTGGTGCCACACACTATGAACAAAGATTAGTAACCCCAAAAACACCTATGCTAATTAGAATGTAGAAGAAAACCAAAATTCCAAACAAAAAAGAACAGAAAACAAAAAAACTCGAATGCAAAAAAAAGAAGAAAAAGTTACCAGGAAAATACGTCACAGCAGAGAAAATGTGTTGCTCTGTGCATCAAATGCATCTCGGTCCCGCATTCTGGTCTGACAAGCAGATGCATTGGTTGAAGCTTCAAATGCGACTCAGTATGTCAAATGTGACGTTACACATTGCAATTGTGGTTCATTAGAGAAAATGTGGCGTTGTGGATTTCGAATGTGTTGTGATGTAGCATATGTGGCTCAGGAAAACACAAATGCATCATTCTGTACCGGTACCTGCAAAAATGGCATAAAACAAAAAAACCATACGAAATAGAAAATAAAGCAGTCAGGTTCACCAATGTATCAATGGGTTAATTTTAGATAGGTTAGTAGATTATATTAATAAACATAAAACCCAAAGAAACTATAGAGCACAATGAAAGCTAAAAACAAATAAAATGATTATACCATATTGCCTGCAAAGCCTCAATGATTCACCTCCATAGCACCTTCTAACTTGTTGATTGTTTCCCTCAGATCGAGTGTGTGAGCAATTTGATAACAAAGACAATGTCCTAAACAAGATTTGAAGGATTTGAAGTGACTAAATGAAGTGTAAATGCCTATGCCTATGACAAAATGACTATAATGCTTAAGCCTAGAATTAAGTATGCAAAAATCATGAATTACTAAGAAATGCAAGTATATGTGTCGTCGTCAAAAATGTGAGCAAAACTGGCATTTTATAGAAAATGCAATATGAGACGAACGAACGAGATTGAAAGCTAAAAAAGCCTAAAATCAATGGACGAGATTTCATGTGACAATCCCTAATTAGGGTTAGAGAAAAATTATTAAATGAGTGGTTAAGATGTAATTTGAGAAAATCAAATCAGTGGTCAAGAATAAATGTGATAATTAGTCAGAAAGATAAAGATTTTCAAAAATCCAGAAGATAAAGACTGCTTGATTTGTGAGATTTGAAAAATCAATGAGATAAGAGTTGAACTGAAAAGCAAATTTGGAAAATCAAGAATTTGCTCAATTACTTGATTTTTGGAAGAAGATTACCATTTTGAATTAAATTAATTCAAAATATGGATTTTGTGTGACAATAAATAATTGATTTTCAAATTATTTACCAAAATGAAGTGATAGTTAATGAATGTGAGGCCATTTTAAATAATTTATTTATTTAAAACGAGAGAAATGTTAAATAAGAAAATTAAATAATTAAATATAATTATTTAATTTAAAGGATTATGACTGATAATTAAATAAATTAACAAATTCATTTAATTATGAGAATTAGTGAATATTAAATAAATAAATAAAATTCATTTATTTAATAATCGAGAAGACATAAATGAACAAAGGTAATTAAATAAATTAAGACATTTATTTAATAGTAAGAAGACAATAGACCCTTAGTGACGTATTGAATAAATAAATAAACTTTATTTATTTAATAATCATGAAGAATAAAAGAGATATGAATTAATTAAATAATTATTAATTATTTAATTAATAGTCGAATGTGGACCAAGGACATAATTAAATGTCATAATTATGCTAGGATAAAAGTGGTAAAATAGAGCTTGCAGGCCTAGGTCATTTTTATGTGTCTACACACACCACAAATGACATGATAACTTGCATTTGAACTAATTTGCAAATGTAAGAAAACAAAATTTCCTAACTCAAATTTTCTCTGTTATTGAAAATAATGGCTTGTAGACTTAAAATTTGTCTACTCAAACTTGGTGTTGGAAGAAATGAAAGAAATTTCCTTATATATATATATATAAATATATATGCACATTATTCAAATATATGGTAAGAATGAACCATTTAAATGCATATTGAAATATATATATATATGGATGCAAATTCAAATTGAATATCAAAATCAATTTGATAATCGATAATATTCTAATATCGGACTTGTTGAAAGGTGCAAGACAATTGAGAGGGGGGGTGAATCAATTGTCACCAATAGAAAACTTCAAAACTAAAACACCTATTAACTTCACAACCACTTAATTCTATTATTAAGTATGAACATGCAATGCAAATAACATAAAGCAATATCAACACAAGAAACACCAGATTTACGTGGAAAACCCAATAAGGGAAAACCCACTGTGAGGATTAACTCACAATATAAAGTAGTTCCAAAACCAAATACAAAAAGGCTCACTACCCGAGATAGGAGTCACTGCCTAGATACAAAAGCTCACTACTTACAAAGAAATTGCAATACAAAAGTGGCTTCACAACCAGAATGACCTGGTAAGAGTACACCTAACAAGTGCTAATTCAATTCCAGTAATGCTTAGTAAACAGACTTGAAACACTTCATCTTCACATCCTGCACACAATATTGCTTTCACTTCATCCTATCCACACGCATTGCTCAATCTCAAAAATATCAAATATATATATCCGATTCATCTACAAGCATCAATTAGGTCATCCTAATTAGATGCAATCTTTATTCAACAAAAAAGACTAACTATCGGCTCCAAGTTAGTACAAAACTTCTCCAAAAATAATCCAAGAGTGTAGCACACTACAATATGTTAGCATGGACCAAAGATAGCTCACACATAAATCCGCAACACAAATTAATCCATTACAATATCAGCTATACATTAGGTCGGCTAGGGATAGACCTAATAACAAAATGCAATCAATAGAATAATGCCAACTTGCCATACGATCACATGAGCACACAATATTTCTAACTCAAAAACTTCCAATATCCATAAACCATCTCCTGAAACTGCATGCAACAATAATCATTAGTGGAGGATTGCGGACCAAAATACCAACACTAGTCTGTGTTTCAACTAGGCAACATTGTTCCAATCAACATTGTTATACTCATAACTTCTGCTATAAAGATAAAAAACCATCTGCAGTTAGGAACATAGATGTATATATATGTAGTGAACACCATATATAAACCATAGGGATAAATCTTATCTATACTATATATGTAGACCAAAATACTAGAGGGTATAGACTGGTTCTTCATACTATTTCAGAGTATTAGATCAAACTAACGACTCAATCAACATGGTGACATAAATTAAAACACAAAGTCTGCACAACTAGATGTCTTATTCATTCTTCCAACTGGACTATTGAGAAATCAAAGAAGATTGTGCAGGATGTGGCCTACCACAATAATAATGGAAATATTTGAATGTGTAGTGGTTGGTGGAAAGGAAATAATGCTTTTTCCAGAGGCTTGCAAAAGAGAAGATGTTGTTTCCATTTTGAACATACAAGAGTGGGAAAAAAATCACAGAAAGTACATTGTTGGGAAGGAAAAAGTAGAGAAATCTCATGGGAAAATCAAGAGATAAGCTCATTCAAATACAAAATTTGAGGTAATCTGAGCACTTAAGAAAACAAACTTGATCTCCTTTGTCTTTTCTTCCTCATTTTCATCTAGTATTCGTTCATTTTATATTTTGATTCATTATTCAAACAATAAGTTTCATTTTGATAAATGTCAAGGCCTTGGGCCGAATGGCATAGCGTCGACCATTGATGGGTCGCTTGGCCTACATTATATTGCATGAGTTCTCTTTTTTGTGAGAAGCCTTCCAGCTAGCTCTTTGAGCTACGCCGAACCTTAGAGTACTAAGTTTAGGTTGTCCTTAAAATCACACTCTTGTGCAAGCCACTCAATGGCAATCAAAATCTCTATTTTGATTCACTGTAAATTATGATGAACAAAAATTATTATGGATCGAACAATGATCCATTGAAAGAAGGTTTATAACCTTGTGTTTTTATTTTAAAAAGGTTTTTTTTCCATCTTATCAGCTAGCCGAGGAGCTTTAAAGGATCAGTCATTAACTCTTTTACATTTAAATTTTCAACCCAGAATGGCTATAAGAATTTATTCCAATGATAGTGTGTTTGTTGCCATTATTCCTTATGTAGGATCGAGTACAATTTGGGGAGGATAGGTGAACCCTCTATATATTGTATTTTCTTGTATTTTATCAAAATATTGTTATCGAATGGGATGATAATAGAAAAAGGGGGCTTTGTTGAATGTTACTTAAACCTTGGAAATGTATGTAGGTTGTCATTTGGTGAGAAACTGACCCCGATCAATGAGAATGGTGGCATGAAATCCATGTTTTGGATGCAAAAAAAGTATGTGTGTAGAATATCTCTACATGCATGGTGTAAAATAGTAAGCCCGCATGGGTGATTTTCATATATATTTGAATTTTTTTTTAAAGGAGAAACCCAACCATTTGGATTGGTTGACTCAGAGCAACCATAGTTTGTTATTGCAACCTAAAAGGCATGAGTATTGTTTGAATATTAGACATATTTTCTATAAGTATGAAACAAGGAAATTTTGACTTGATTATTTTTTGTGCATTGTGGAAGAATCATTATATATTTAACAATGAACAAATGCTTGTAAAGTGATCATTTCACAAGTAAATAGCTTGAGATCTACAAATAGAGTAAACAAAAATATTTGACTTTAAATGCAACTATTCAGTTGAAACAAAAATGTGTTGATGTAAACATTGGATATTATTTTGTAAACAACTATGTTTTGTTAAAAAGTTATCTTTATATCTGAAAACAACATGTTTTATAATTGTTTAGTAGGAAATGATACATGTTTTGTTTAAACAATGAATGTGCATAAGTGAACAAAATGTTTTATAACTGTTTAGTAGGAAACAACATTTCTTCTATTCAAACAATGGATGTACATATGTAAACAAAAAATTTTACAACTGTTTAGTAGGAAACAGTAATTTTTTTGCTTATACAGTGAATGTTCATATGTGAACAACTGGTTTTATAACTGTTTAGTAAGAAATGATATTTATTCTATTCAAACAATGAATGTTCTTATGTAAACAAAAATGTTAGAGAAACACAATAGTGAGAATGCTAAAACAGTATGTTTGAAACTGTTAGCATAGAGTTGTTCTATTTTCTTTATTTTGACAATGGAACATCAATTAGAATACTATTTAAAGGTTGCAATATGAATTAATGATTATTTCATAATGTATACACAAACTTAAACAATAGTAGGCACATATATGTGTATGCACATAGACTTCATCTATGTACATACACATACTTGTGACATACCTTCTTTTGTTTTTAGTACATTTATTTAAAAGAAAAATGCTTGAGATAATAAGTAGAAAATAGTCATAAGAATGATGTGACTGCTTGTTGAATTAATCTGTGAATCATAAATCTAATTTCATTTTAGAGTATGATTATCATTTTGTTTCTTCTTTTGAATACATTTTAGAAAGGATAATTTGAATATCGGAACAAAATAGTGATACGTTAGTTGACTAGAGCATCTATGGGTAGTTGTTGCTAGAGGGTAGATAGTTGTTATAGTAGAAAGTTACCTTCTGGGATGGGTGCCGAAATGGAGTTCAGAGAGTATAGGTTTGCTTTACCAGAACCTATTGTTTGTTGTTATTGCAACACACTCATTATGCTTGGCCAAGAAATATATTTCATTATGTATGTATGAATGAAATCTATGATTTCACTCTCTACCATTCCTAGCATAGATCTCGCACTTTATTTTCTAACTTGTAGATAGAAATTGCATGTTGATGTTTGGGCACACACTAGATTCCACCTTATAGATTTTTCTCTTGCTAAACTTTTCATGCAAGGTTAGGAATTCTTCAAGTCAGAAGAATATTGGGGAAGCTTAAGCTTCGTGGTTAGGTTGTAATTTTCTTCAACCATATTCTTGTCCACCAGTGGAGGCGAGCATTGAAGAAGAACCTTAGTTGTTCACCAAACTATTATACTCTATGATGTAACTTGATGTAATTCATTCATGTACTTGATGAGAAATGTACAATGTAATGACATTGTGGCCTTAGGTGCCAAGTAAATCTTGATATTGTAATTTGACTTTTGAAGTGAATATAAGAATTTTTGACTCATTTTAAATGGACATGTGTAGTTATGATTGACTTTAGCCACTAGTGATATATTTTAAATTTGGAGTATATTCATGTGTCATTTACAATAATATTAATTAAGTAATAATTTGGAATGGGTTATTACATTTGGTATTAGAGCTTAGGGTTTAGCTCTAGGCCTTTTGAGTCTACCATAGTTGACTACGGTAGTTGACCCTTGACCCAAAATTGGAAGTCCTGAGAATTGACCAAACCTGAATTGAATATAGGAATGGGAAGGTAAAAGGTAATACAAAGGAAAGGGAAAAATGTTAGAATCCCATGTAAGAATGACATAAAGGGAGGAAATGCCAAGATGGAGGTTCCATCAGAAATTTCCGATGATGAAACTCTAGCTCAAGCTCTTACACGACTCAATCTAGAGAGAGGCTTGAATATTGAGGAGAGGCAAACACATAAGATCAAAAATCCTTCCACAATCTGGGACTGGCCTCTAGGGTGTCGATCTAATGCACCCTTGTTGACTAAAGAGGAAAAGGAGAGCTTGTGTGCTCAACCATCCTCTTCTATAAAGTTTGATGTAAACTCGAATGATGACCCGAAGGAATGTCCTCTATCTCATGCTGAGAATCAAAATGATGTAACAAAGAAGCCTGTTGTAAATAAGGGTCTATTGATTCACCTTAAATATAAACAAAATCAAATGACATTTTAGTGTGTTCAATGAGAGACTCTAAAATGTGTGTGTTATGCATGAATGCGTATTTATTCTATATAGAGGGATGTATGCATAAGAAAATTATGTGATATAGCATAAGAATGTTTATTTGTAGAACCTTGTGTTGAGATGCAATGAACGTGATTGTGTTGCAAGATAAGTGTGAAACAACATGGTGACCACAAGGAAAGATGAGGGTGGTAGTGGTTTCAATAACAAGCCAAACAAGAGACTAGAGAAAATTATAGAGCTTCTAAATTGGAAAGAGTCTCGCATGGATCATATAGAGCAAGAAGTCTGAGTGGCATGTGAGGAACATGACCACAATAATGCAAAAGGAAATCAAGGAGATGGTGGTACAGGGGCAGATCCAGGAGGGTGAATTGAGGAAGAGCTAAGGAAAGACCTCAAAAGAGTAGCACCACCCAAGTTCGATGGAAAGGATATCATAACAGGAGCCAAGGATTGGATTATATGATATTAAATATGCTGCAAATACTTGATAATAACTAAGAATAAAAAGCCACTTTGAGGGGGAAAACCTCCAATTATCTCTAATGAGAACACACTTCACCACTTGATCATGAAATAAGACTCACAACCTCCTATATATACCTATTTATGCCAAGGATATCACCTAGGCCGACTTAGACACACCTATATAAGACTTAGGCCGACCTAAACAACTAAATAATAATATACTAATGATAATATGACTTAATAGAGAGTTAAGATAGCCACAAGCCGACTATTCATAACCTGATGTACATGAATATTAAGGGCGTAGCATGCCCCCCTTCTTTAAAGAAGCATTGTCCTCAATGCTAATCAAGTTTGGACACTTTTGAATGAACTCCTCATCCTCCCATGTGGCATCTTCAATTAGAAAATATTTCCTTGTAATGAGGTAACTTGGAATTGTTGATGTCACCAGCTTCTTCATGTGTGTCTGGAAAATTAACTTCAGCTCCAAGATGTGTCTTCCATTTGCATCAAGCTCTTGATGGCAATGAATGTGTTTGTCCTTTACTTGAACATTTTGATGTGTCATCGAGGAAGAGGTGAGGAATAATACATGGTACCCTTGCATTGGTTGAATAGCTTGATTAGGAACTTCTTCTTCTTCATTGTCTTTTTCTTTTTCTTCTTCTTTTTCTTCATTGTCTATTTCTTTTTCTTCTTCTTCTTCTTCTTCGTCTTCTTCTTCTTCTTCTTCTTCTTCTTATTCATCTTTTGCTTCTTTGTTTGTCATTGCTTCTTCTACTTCTTCATATGCTTCTTTTTCTTCTTCTTCCTCTTCTTCTCCTTCTTCCTCTTCTTCTTCTTCTTTCGCTTCTTCTTCTTCTTCTTTCACTTCTTCTTCTTCTTCTTCTTCTACTTCTTCTTCTTCCTCATTTGTTTCTTCTTTTTCTGGTTCTCGGCTGCTTGAGACCTCCTTTCTTGGTTCATTCAGAAAGGCGCTTAACATGCTTCGTATGACTGATATATCTCCTCTTAGGTCACGCATATCCATATTCATTGAGGAAATGTCTTCCTTGACCTTATTTATTTCCTCATTATTAGTAACATCCTCGATTGTTTTTCCATCCTTATCAGGAGTCTTCCCCAGAGTGACAACATTCTTTTTACCCCTTGTTGCAGGCCCCGTCATGATGGAAACCACTAATGTTGAAATAAATCACACAAATGAAACTTATATTCTCTAAAAATTTTACTGTAATCTCCTTTAGTATGTCTTCAAAAACCCAATAAAAATTAGACTCCAATTCAACAAGATGTGTGAGATATGTAGATTCCAAAAAAATAGTGTAGAAACCCTAATTCTGCAATAATTCGCTTAATTCTGCTCCAATTCTTTTGAAATCTGGACTGTAGCTTCTTCAATATTTTCTTCAAAAACCCTTTAAAAATAAGAAAAAAATTCGCCAAAATCTGAAATATATGCTCTTCCCAAAATCGCCTCCAAAATTGAGAAAAACCTTGCCTCTATGGTGCCAAGATCATGCTCTGATACCACTTGTTATGAAATAACTTGCACAATAGAAGAATATGATATTAAATATGCTACAAATACTTGATAATAACTGATAATAACAAGCCACTTCAAGGGGGAAAACCTTCAATTATCTCTAATGAGAACACACTTCACCACTTAATCATGAAATAAGACTCACAAACTCCTATATATACCTATTTATGCCAAGGATATCACCTAGGCCGACTTAGACACACCTATATAAGACTCGCGCCGACCTAAACAACTAAATAACAATATAATAATGATAATATGACTTAATAGAGAGTTAAGATAGCCACAAGCCGACTATTCATAACTCGATGTACATGAATATTAAGGGCATAGCAAATACTTTGGGCTCTGTAACCTTTCTGAACAGACTAAAGCGACATGGGCTACGTATCAACTCTCAGGTGAAGCAACGACTTGGTGGGATAATGAGAAGTTAGAAAGAAACCTATACCCTACTGAGATCACTTGGGAACTCTTCCTCCAAGATTTTAGGAAGAGATGGTTATCGTAGCTTTTCTTTGACAAGAAAGTGACATAATTTCAAAACTTAACCTAGGGAAATATGACTGTGATTCAGTATTGGGAAAATTTCACCAACCTGTTGAAGTAAGTGCCTCAATATCAAGGGCATGAATGGTTTCGTATCTGGAAATTTATAATGGGACTCAAACCCCACATAGGAGTTGAGGTGGATATGCATGAACCTTAGACCATGAATGAAGTCTTTCAGAAGGCTACCAAATATGAACAAAAGTTGTAGTAGTTATCAAATCTTCACAGCAATTAAAGTTCTAAGTCTCATTATGGGAAGAAAAAATTTCATAAGGGAGACAAGAGCCATTTGATTCGTAATCTCAAGAGGGGAAGTGAATTGCAGGAGAAGGGTGAAGATGGTAATGGTGGAAAGAACAAGAAAGCAAACAAGGGTAAGGGAAAGGATGACCATAAGTAGAAGGGCTTTAGAGAGGACAAGCCAAGTGGTTGCAAAGGGCCTCGTGATGGATGTTATACTTGTGGAGGTGACCATTATGCCTCAAGTTTTTCTCAATGGTTGAAGTCATAGAAGGAAGTCGGCTAACGAGTAAGTCCTATGGCCAATCCGTCTCTATCTTAATTGATACTGGAGCTACTGAATGTTTTTTAGATCCTAGAATAATATCTAAGATACCCATTAGACCTAGGTACATGGAAAACTCTTCGACAGTCCAATATGGTAATTGAGTAGAGCAGAGGGTAGATACCTATCTCTTTTGTAGTGAGTTAGAAATTCCAACCTTTTAGACTCAGGTCAACTTGTATTTGACACCCTTAGGCTCATATGATGTAATTTTGGGAATAAATTGGTTAAATGAGCATAAAGCTTTAGTGAAATGTGACGATAAGGTGATCAACTATTTGGATGATTATAGAAACCCAGTTGAGGTTTGTGGAATGCAGAGACCCTTAGATCTTAGAAAAATTTCTACAATACAGCTCAAGAAGTCTTATTGAAAGGGGTGTGCAATTTACGTAGTGCATGTTAGTAATACTGACAACAAGGGGCCATATTTGGATGATTATCCTATTCTCAAGTAGTACCAAGATGTATTCCGTGATGAACTTACGAAGTTGCCTCCGAAGCAGGAATTCAATTTTTCTATTGAGCTAATTCCAGGAGTTGAGCCTCAATCCAAGGCACCTTGTCAAATGACCAATATAAAACTCTATGAGTTGAAGTCCTAGTTAATGAAATTTTTGGATAAGGGACTCATAAGACCTAGTGTGTCTCGTTGGGGAGCGTCAATTACTTTTGTGAAAAATAAGGATGGAAATTTACATCTATGTATAGATTATTGGATGTTGAACAAGGTTACCATCAAAAACCGGTATCCACTCTTGAGGATTGATGGATTGTTTGATCAAATGAAGGGAGTGACAATGTTCTCCAAGATAGATCTAAGGTCAGGGTACCATCAATTGAGGATTAAGGAAGAAGATATTCTGAAGAATGCATTTAGAACTCAATATGGACATTATGAGTTCACAATGGTACCTTTTGGTTTAACTAATGCACCAACAACCTTTATGAGCCTTATGAATAGTGTATTTAGTGGCTGCTTAGATGACTTTGTTCTAATCTTTATTGATGGCATTCTACTCTACTCAAAGACTATTGAAGAACACGATAGACATTTGAGGATAGTTTTCCAATGATTGAAAGAAAGGAAATTCTTTGGGAAGTTGTCCAAGTGTTCATTATATCAGGACGAAGTGCACTATTTGGGCTATATTATTTTAGTGGAAGGAGTTTCTATAGACCCCAAAAAGATCAAGGAAATCATGGAATGGTCAGTGCCTTAGAATGTATTAGAAGTTTGTAGCTTCATGGGTCTCACAAGATACTATAGGAAGTTTGTGCAAGGGTTCTCCTAGATTGCATCTCCTATTACCTCACTCCAAAGGAAGGGAATGCAGTTTGAATGGACTAAGAAATGTAAGAAGGAATTCCAACTCCTGAAGGAGAGGCTCATGACAACACCAGTAGTAACTATCCCTAATCCTAATGGGAGATTCATAGTAATCACAAATTATTTTGGAGAGGGATTGAGAACAATATTAATGCAACATGGACAAACTTGGTAGCTTATGAATCAAGAAATCTCAAGTAGCACCAAGTGAACTACACACCTCATGATTTGGAATTGGTAGCCATAGTTCATGCCTTCAGATGTGGAGGCATTATCTTTTGTGAAATCCATTTGAACTCAAGACATAACACTTAGGGTTGAGATACATATTTACCAAGCCAAACCTTAATGCATGACAGAGAAGGTGGCTAGAATTCCTTAGTGAGTATGAATTTGGAATTGAATATATAAAAGGGAAAGAGAACATGGTGGTTGATGATCTTAGTAGATAAATATATATGGAAATCATGATCTCAATGTTGGTGTAATTAATTATTTAATTACATTTACATAAGTTTATGGACATAAGATTGTTTCTAGAAGTCTTAGTTGGCTTTTCTAGAACTTATCTTATCTAGCTAATGCATCATTTCCTAGGTGATTAGTTTATTAGTTGTCTCATGTCACAGGATTGTGATATTTTTCAACATCATGTTCATTACTACATTTCAACCTTTCCTATATAAGGAAGGTGATTGTACTCATTTGTATCATACTTCATACCTCATCATTTGATAGGTCTTAATATCAAGCAATCTCTTTCTTGTATATCCTCTTGTAGAAGGTTTTCATTGTTTTTGCAAGTTGTCTTGGGTGTTGAGCTAATATCTTAAGCTCTTACATGGTATTAGAGCCACATCTTGCAAAACCCTTCTCAGATTTGAGGGTGGAGCTATTGTTAGTGAGAGATCTTGATTTGAGGTTGTTTGTCTCTCCATAGGTGGGATTTCATAGAAAGTTACTTTTGGCTCATGTTGGAGGAATTTTGAGCTCAGATTTGAGTTCAGGGCAGCTGAGAAAGTTATATTGACTTTTGTTTTTCCTAAATCTGACATTTCTAGCCAAAGTTTTGGAGGTTTGAAGATTTGCAAGATCTGAAGGTTGCATAGATTCAGGTGCATTTTCAAGTAGATCCAGCATTTCCATCACCTTTAGGAGGCTCGAGAGATGAAAATCAATATATAAATCACCCTATTTTTCCTTCAGTTGTTCATGAGGAAAAAAAATTTACTCGAGGTGGTTGTACGACCCCCAGGTATAGGGTAGGATATTTGATTATTGTAGAATAAAAAAATTAATATTTTTTGTATCTTTTGTATAAATTATTTTCATCAGGAAATATTTATCATATTATTTGGGGCATTAATATTTATTTTTGGGCATATTATATTGGGGTTTGTTTTTAATTTTTTGCGGACTGTTGGTACTATTGTACCAAGCCATTACATCATCGGCCTCACCTGTCCCTCCGCCGGTCGGATTCTCTACACTGTCGGCAATTTGTTCCCACTGTTGGGCTCTATTTTCACCATTGGTTCTATCTTCCCAGTTCCCATGGAAGCTCCCATCATTAGTGGACGAATCTTCATTACGATGGGTATTGTTGTCTCATTGTGGTCAGCACTATCTAGGTTGGTTGTAAGAATTCTTCAAATGTTTTCTCAGTCGGGATTTGAAGATCGGGTGCTTATTCGTCAGCCTATGTACTCTCTACATTTATCAAGCAATAGTCTTCATGCAGCCCACGGTACTTGTCAGGACAACACCATCATCAACGGTCTGGTAATTAACACATTTATTCAATTTTTTTTTATCGGATTTTATATGTGTAAAAAGTTTTCAATAAACTTTGATTTGACATCTGATGAGCTGATTTTGTATAAAGAGTCATTGTATTACCTAAAGCTGACCAGGTATACCAGCATATCAAATTTTTTATTGAGGGCTTGAATGGTCATATGTAGTGACCTAGGGTTGATATTTTGCACCCATTTAGCCTATGAATTTTTCCCCTATTTAGTATTCAGATTTGGCCCCCAAAGTGCCTTCATATAGGGCTTTTTTTAATTTTTGTGTAACTTTTCACCACGATCTCCAATTCCTTCAAATGAGATATCGACTGAAATCTCTCTCCGAGTACTTCACAGTGGTGTAGGTCTTTTTTTACATATTTTGCTATAGGTACAATTTATTTACAACTGAAGTCATATCACCCTTTTGGACCTCCATGCTCATAAATTTCTGCTAGTTTCTCCAATTTTTGTGATTCAAGTTGCATTTGGAAGGTATTGAGGAGCTCTTTGATTCATTTCATGTACTTTTTTCAGTTTCAACCCCAAGTGTGAGATATTCATATTTTTGGATATTTGTGTTCTGCTTCATAACTTGGACATCCTGATTCTTGGAGAATTTTTGTTTGTGGGTGGGGACTTTATTTTTAGTTGTATTATCATATTTTGGAGTTTTTAATTCATATTGAAGGTCAATGTCTTTGTAATTGTGGGAATTTATCATAGTTCATTATGGGGTTTACATATTATCCTTTTCTAATTAAGTTGCAAAAGGGAAAATATAAACAATGGAGAGATGGAATCATAGATCATCTCCAATCTCTTGAATTGTTGCCACATTTGTATGGTATTGTTCCCCATCTAGGTCAAGGTATTCAAATATTTTCTTGGAGTTGCAACAGATATAATGTTTTAGGGGTCATTGCAATACATGTTGATGATGATATTTTGAAAGGTATTGATCATCTTGATTGTCCTCATACTCTTTGGACTAAGATTTGGGAGATATATGGTGATCTTCATACTCCACCATTACTAGATGATTCAGTTTCAAAATTTCAAGTTCCCCTTCATTCTTCAGACAGGATACCCTATGATGGTGATACTATGCAGGATTTTGATTGTTTGGAGTGCTTTGAATCTTCTAAAGAGGTTGACAAGGGTTCTTCAGATGCTCCTTCTCCATCAAAGACAATAGATGTACCTTCACCTTCAGTGATTCCTTGTGTAGAGTCATTGAGTGAGGCTCCTATCATTCTTATTCAACAAGAAAATTTTCATGGTGGTGAATCATTGAGTATGTCCAATGATTCATTACAATCATTACTCACTGTCTTCTTGATTGGGATTTCTATCTATCAAACATTGCATCCTTATTTGTGGAGTCTCACATTTCAGATTTGGAGGACACGCTTGAGGGGATATCTCTCATGTTTGATGACATCCATTGCACAAATTTTGTCAAACGATCCTAGTCTTTGGATCTTGTTCAACATCAGTTTCCACATAGTCCTAATTTGTTAGCTTCTACATTGATTGGGCATGTACCTGATTTGATAGTGGCATCTTCATCTTCAGTGGCAAAGGAGACACATGAGTAGTTTTTAAAGACAACATCATTATATCTATTCATGCTTCCTTCCTTCAATTCCTATCCAGAATGGGAAGCATACCTACATTTTCACTTGGTTTTGTTTCTTCCGAAAGGGAGACAAGTTGTTTGTCGACATTGGAGCATGTTTTGTCTTCAGACACCATTTTTGCAGGTGATCACACATTATGAGGGGGGGGCTACATAGTCTCTCTCTTTCCCCCTTATGGGGGGTATTTTTTAATGTATATATGTGACAGATGGTGTACTTGGGGGGTATCATGGAGTCCTCCATCCTTCCTCACATGATTTTTTTTCTTTTGTTTATTTTCTCTCTGTTGGAGAGGAGTTTTGTCCCACCAGGTTTTCTCCTTTTTTTTGGTTGTGAGAGATTTATTTTTGCATTTGTAAATGGGTACCTAACATGGCCTCGTAGTCGGGACCCATCATTGTATCTTTGCATCATTTGCATAATAATCTTCTCCCTAAGTTGCACTTATGGGGGGGTGTTGGTGTAATTAATTATTTAATTACACTGACATAAGTTTACTTAGGACATAAGATTATTTTTAGAAGTATTAGTTGGATTTTCTAGAACTTATCTTATCTAGCTAATGCACCATTTCCTAGGTGATTAGTTTATTAGTTGTCTCATGTCATAAGATTGTGACATTTTTCAACATCATGTTCATTACTAAATTTAAACCTTTCCTATATAAGGAAGGTGATTGTACTCATTTTTATCATACTTCATACCTCATCATTTGATAGGTCTTAATATCAAGCAATCTCTTTCTTGCATATCCTCTTGCATAAGGTTTTCATTGTTTTTGCAAGTGGTTTTGGGTGTTGAGCTAATAGATTAAGCTCTTACACTCAAAAAGGTTTTACTTGAGGCAATAGGTAATTCAAAATCTACCAGGGGATGAGCACTATGAGAAAGTGAAGAGTGCCCTATTAGTGAATCCTTCAGATCATCGGTTCGACGGGTATGAGATCAAACTGGATGGTATTTTGAGATACTAGAGAAGGATGCATATTCCTAACTCTAGAGAGCTAAGAAATCTGGTTTTAGAAGAGATTCACAATGCACCTTATTTAGGACACCCCAAAGTATCCAAGATGATCACAAAGCTGAAGATTCTATATTTTTGGCCTAAACTCAAGAAGGATGTAGTGGAGCATTGTAGGTAGATGCTTGGAGTGCCAATGAGTCAAGGATGAGCATGCACACCAGCCAAGTTATTTTATCATCATGGCATACCTGAGTATAAATGGTAGGTGATCAATATGGATTTTGTATAGGGGTTTCCATTGAGAAAGAAAAAGCATGATGTTATCTTGGTCGTGATCGATAAGTTGACTAAGGTTGTGCACTTCATTCTAGGAAACCTTAAGTATGGATCATTGACCCTGGCTAAGAAATTTGTTCAAGAGACCTTTCGTTTGCATGGAGTTCCAAAGACTATCATTTCTAATAAGGACATATGGATGACCTCAAGGTTTTGGACAACCTTGAATGTGGCATTTGGGACTAAATTGAATTTTAGCTCAACTTATCATCCTTAGACTAATAGAAAGATAGAGAGGGTGAATCAGGTAGTTGAAGACCTCCTCCAAATGTATTGTGTGGACCAATAGTATAGGTGGGAAGAATATTTTCCTTTGGTAGATTTTTCTTACAACAAATCCTATCATACATCCTTAGGCATGGCACCATTTGAATCCTTGTATGGTAAAAAGTATCATACCCCCATTAGCTGGGATCAATTGGAGGACAAAATCATAGTAGGACCTAAAATGCTTAAGGAAATGGAAGAGAAAATGAGGGTCATTAAGAGCATACTGAAAGAAGCGATAGACCGACAGAAGAGTTATGCTGACAAGAACCAAAATCTTAGACAATTTGTAATAGGGGAGAAATTTTTCTTGAGTTAAACCTCATAAAAGCTATATTCCTTTTGGAAAGTCTTCCAAGTTGGCCCCAAGATATGTGGTATCATGTGAATTTTTGGAAGTGATTAACCCAATTGCTTATAGAGTAGCTCTACCACCTGCTCTAACTTGAATTCATAATGTGTTTAATGTTTCTTTGCTTAAGCCATATTATCCTGATGTGACTCATGCACTTGATTGGTGATCCTTGCAAGTACATGATCTAGGAGTGGTGCTACTGGATCCCATTAGAATCCTAGATAGACACAATGTTAAGTTGTGGATCATAGATATTGCTCAGTTTAAGGTCCAATGGGACCAATACTCAGAGGAAAGTGCTACTTGGGAGGATTTAGAAGAAATAGAATGCTCCTTTCCACACTTGCTTTCTTGAAAAGGAACTCATTATTTTTTTTTGAAATTTTTGGATTGAGATACTGTGTGAACCCCCAATCTAGGTACCTACAAAACAACATGAATAAACAAGTTAAACTAGGAAATGCAAGCCTAAACACGGATTCCCCATGAGATTCATTAACATAGCTCAAATTAGGAAGAAAATGATGAACACAATGAAATAACAAAAACAAGATTGAATTCTAATTAAGCAAGAAAACTCTTAATCCCATGGGGGAATTGGTGCCAATTTGATGTGGAAATTTGGCCCTTTCCCAATTCCTATGATTGCAAGCTTCGATAGGTAGACTTGATGATGAACTTTGATCCACTTTTAATGATTAATGATGAAGATTCCAAGCCAAATTTGCAAAATAACCTAGCTAAGAACTCAAAGGTGTGAAACTTGATAGATATTTGAGCATGGTAACTTTACTCAAATCGTGGATGATAAAATGAGGAGAGGAGCTCTTCATTTATAGGATTTCAAGATGGATGAAAGCCCAAATTTGAGCAATGTGGGACTAACTTTCATCCAAGGATATGGTTCCACTTGTTAAGCTATGAATGGATGATAGTTGTGCAAGATTTGGGGTTTGTGCCAATAAATGCCAATATTTGAAATTCAAATTTGTTGAAATGACATGTAAGAGGCAAGGGAAAATGCAATAAATGCCGCTTGGCTCAAGGCAAAGGACATGTAAGAGATCTTAAATGCCTTGTTGGATGTACATGTTGACTTGGATCAATTTGAATTCAAATTGAGAGAATATTCCAAAAAGATGCCATGTGAGGGAAAATAGGGATTTAATAAATGAATTAAATCTATTTTCATGTGCAACTTGCATTATCTAGAGAATGTGACATGAGATAAGGTTAAATTAATCAAGGGTTTAATTAATTTAACAGGAGATTAGATGATGTGACTTATTTGACTCAAATTTATGGATTTATTTAAATCAGATAAGAGAGGAATATGATAAGAGGCTAATTAAATAAATATTTTGATTTATTTAATGAAAAAGGATGGTATTAGATTAAATCAAATAAGGTTTTAATTTATTTAATTCAATGGATAGACTTTAGGGATTTAATCAAATAAATTAATTATTTAATTAAATAGGGATAATTATATCAGATGAATTGATTTAATTAACAAGGGAAAGTGACTTAATTAGACAAAATGATTTATTTAATTAAGAGACAAATATTGATGAATTTAATCAGATAAGGGAATTTGATTAACCGGTGAGACCGAGGGATGATTTAGGAAGAAACGATGTTAGTAAGTCAGAATCAGATGCATGATGTCAATCAGTATATTTTTGATGTCTACATTTTGCCCCTTTTTTAAGCAATGCACTCGTTGCGTTGGTTCAAAGAATAAACTATCTCGATCAAAGCCAAAAATTTTGATATTTAAAACTTGCCCCACCGCTGCATGGTGAGAGAAAATATGCCATTATGATGCCCCCTCGAGAGATTGGACGAAAATTTCAATTTTTTGGGTGATCTTGCGAAAAAAGGTGACTAAGTGCCCGAGAGGTCCGAAAGGGGTCCGGGGGGTTAAAAACATGTCTAAACACAATAAAACGATGAAAAACAAGCCTCAAACGGATGAAAAACAGGTTCGGGAGTCCAAAACCCTAGCAGGACAGCCAATTAGGGCTAAAAAACCCTAATTTTTACGCTAAAAAGGGGCCCGAGGGGTCACTTTCGATTCATTTTCACACACCTCCGCTAGCGAATCTCGAGATTTAAGCTCTAACCTCTTAACAATATGGCGCAACGACAGCTTCTTCTACACATTTCCGACCGAGTTCGGACCTACCAGCGGCCACTAGGCATCGGTGCCCTAGTATGTGACCCTAACTGAAGCTTCGTTTTTTCATTTTTGTGCATTTATTACTAGTTTTAGGGAGAGCTCACCTCCAGCGGTGCTATTATAGCATCACTCGGTGTTGAAAGCGCGCCGCTTTTAGCCGTTTTGTGCCACAGCGGCACTGTTTAGTGTCGTAGTGGTGCAATTTGGAATTTAAAAATTCCACTGATGGGCTCGGGCTCGGCTCGGACTCGCGGGCTAGTTTTGGAAAATTGTGCCGCAGCGGCGCTCTTTTCACGAAAATTGCGACGCTAAGGGTTAAACTGCGCCGCGGCGGTGCTATTTGGGGAAATTCTGGGTCCAGCGTCAGAGTTTGAGGAAACTCAAACTGCGATGCCTTTACAAACTGCACTGCTGGGAACTAGTTTGAGGCATTATGTTAGGAATTTTCCAAAAAAAATTAACATGCTGACTTTGGTGATGCAGGACGGGCCTAGGGAGCTCTATTCTCGGGAGCACCAGTCACGGGATTTAGCGAGTGTTCTTCAGGATCTTAGCGAAAGAGACCAGGATTGACTGGGGGCTGGAGGACTTTAGCACATTGCTTATGCGGTGCCCGTGCGCACTCACCTTGGGATGTTGTCAGCGCTGGTGGAGCGATGGCACAGCGAGACGTCGACATTTCATCTTCCCACTAGTGAGGTGACCATCACATTGGAGGACGTCTGGAAAATTTTACAATTGCCTATTCATGGCCGCCAGGTGATCTATGACATGAAGGAGGGACGCACCTGCTGCACCTGAGTCCTCGCCACTCGAGACATCATCTACTGCAAGGGGCAGATCGAGCTAGAGAGGTACAGAGTGATAGCACCTCCCTTCCGCTGGGCGATTGCGGTGATCATCTCAGGTTTGGTTGCCCCAGATAGACGAGGGCGGTACTTCAGTCCCGGATGGGGATACTGCTGGGAGAGGATGGTCCAAGATAGACCAGTTCGGTTCGTGTGGGGGCCCATGCTGTTGGCCTCACTCTACAAAGATTTGCACGAGTATGTGTATGCGGATGGCAAAGCACTAGGAGTTGGAGTTACCTTGCTGCATGTCTGGGCGTGGGAGCACATCTCTGTGCTACATCCACGGGTGGTTCTAGTTCTGATGGGGGCAGAGGATGACCTTGGGGCACGATACAGAGGGGGTGTGTCTTTCACACACACTGGAGAGGATGGGATCCCCTACTAGAGGCGGGTCATTGATGAGATGCTCATTTTCACATGGAGACCGTACCTCGGTCAACCCAGATGGGCTGATGATGCAGACCAGCTTTTCTACTGCCGACAGGATAGATACATGTAGGGCCGAGAGCACACTATGATAGAGCGGTACCTACCCGGGTGTGTACAGCGTCAGTTTGGGGAGTCGCAGGATCGGCCTAATGACGGTTACGTGGCCATTTTCGTGCGCAACATGACCCAAGTGTCATGGGGGCCAGGTATTCCTACTGCAGAGGCGGTCGATAGTTTCTGACAGTTGGTGGTCTAACGTTGGGCGTATGATCATGGATTGGCAGATCCGGGCACGACACAGGCCTATAGAGACTAGTTTAGACCTCCTCTCTAGTTGACTATTCCAGGTGAGGACTCAGAGGCATACAGGGTCAGGGGCAGGGGCAGAGGATGAACGCGAGGGCGAGGTCCAAGGATCGAGATCCTTCGGGACCCACCAGAGGTGCCCCCAGTGCCACCAGGTCACGAGGATGTTCCCATGCAGGACCAGTAGCAGGATCCACCCGTCCCACCACCACGAGCTGAGGGTGAGGGTCAGGTTCATGCACAACCACGAGCATAGCCAGCAGGGCAGGCTGATGCATGAGATGCCTTGATTTTGTAGTTACAGGCACAAGTACAAGTAGTGACTGTTGAGCGGGACCAGGCACGAGTTGAGAGAGACCAGCTCAAAGTGGAGAGAGACCAGGCTGTACAGCAGCAACAGGTCACAGAGCTACAAACAGCTACAAAGTTGGGTCGTAGGCAGCAGATAGAGATCATGACAGCCACCTCATCATACCAGGGCCCAGTGTCGGTCCGATCTTACAGGGAGGTCGTTCGAGAGGCAGAGTACTATCGTCGGGCCTATCACGATCATGTTCCTAGAGCAGCCTGGGTTCCTGAGTACTCAGAGCGGGCTAGTCAGAGACCACCAGAGGGTCATGATGATAGGGGCGAGGGCAGCATCCATGGAGATCAGCCATGATCAGGATACCATGATGTATTTTGTACTTTATGGGCTCATTTTTGATAGCTCAATGGGAATTTTGTACTGATTGACACATATGTATAGTGATCCGATTATTATTTGTACTATGACAGTTGATGATATGATATATATAAATGATCCGATTTTGATGCGATGTAATGTGTTATTTATGCATGTATGATTTATTTCTATATGCTTTGCAATGATGCTTTATGGATGCAAATGATGTTTATGCAATGATGTTATCTATATGATGATTTATTTTATGTTAATGTAATATGCGGATATGGATTTGATCTATGGTATATGCAATGATGTGAAAACAAAATGCTTATATATGAGATGATTTATGGATGAGTATGATATGATGCAATGGCCGTAATATGATGCAAATGAAATGATGGTATGAGATGCAAATGTTATTATCTGAAATGATGATGTATGTTAATTCAATGATATGTTAATACGATGATTTAAATGCTTATTTCCTATTGTTTTATGATTATGAGATGTTTCTGTTCATGCTTATGTGATGGTTTATGTAATGCTAATGAATGTTTATGCAATGATTAATGTAATGCCATGAGATGTCATGTAATGGGTGTAATGCAATGTCATGAATGCACCTATTTTAAAATGCAATGTGTATATTTCCTATATGATATGCTTATGCAATATGCTAATGATTTCTATATGATATGCTTATTCCATGTGCTATTGATTAGCGGATGCAAGATCGATGACAATGAGGGTGATGATGATCAACTATCATAGTACCATATTAGTATGATTAGTAAGAAAAGAAGAAGTCATTTCAACAAGATGCAAGATGACACAGATGCAGATGATGATGATGATGATGATGATGATGATGATGATGATTACTTTTGAGGAATTGGGATTCTCAAAGGGCCAAATTTTCTTATGTTTGATAACACACGTGGTACGATGCATCAAGGTATAGGAAACCAGGATGGCGTTGTACTTAGTGTGATGGACTTTGACTTGACAAATAGATAGGAGTATTCTTGTTCACACCTGACATACGGAAACCTTGCTAGGATGTATTTTGGAAGTTTCAGACAGCTCGGACCAATACACGGAAAGGTAAACCTATCCATGTAATAGTCAACAAGTTTCCCTAGACCTCTTCCATATATGCCTAACAAAGAAAGTATTCGTTGAGGTTATATTGTAAGAACATCCAACAAGCACAGCAGACAAAAGATAATGATCATTGCCCCATTCCTATGTCTCTAAATCTGTTGTTTTGGGATATCATCGAGATGTCCTTGGAATGAGCGCAAATAAGATAAGTTAAAAAGATAAAGACCAAGTAAACAAACAAACTGATGCTCTTTAATACTGCTAACGGAAAAAAAGATATGTTTTCTAAGGATGATAACCGAAACTTATTGCCAAAAGATAATGCCCATTGTAGCAAGGATTCGTCCTAGGACATGTTAGTGGATGGCAACACGTCATTTCGTTTATCTAGAGTGTTCCTTCTGATAAATAATGCCCTGTGTAGGAAGGATTCATCCTAGGACATGATGTTATCAGATGATTGATATGGGACTATTTGGATGATGTGTTACTGATACGAAGAGATAACCAACTTGTTTATGTACTGACTTAGACTTATGACTTGACGTTTTAAGTTCTACCTGAAGATGTGCGGGACTTGTTTCTGATTGTTTTACCAAAGGTTGATGATGATGATCAGTTTATTATGAGTGATGTTTATTGCAGGTGCAAGCGAGATGAGGCAGATGGATTTTTTCAAATATTTGGATGTATTTTGGTGTTTTGCAATGTTTTGAGGTTGTTTTTGGTATTTTTTCAAGATTTTCAAATGTTTTGATTTTTCAATTTTCTAATGTTTTTGGGATTTTTTGAGATTTTGACCAAGATACTAACCTAACGGCCTATCCTAGGGGCCTCGAGGGTTGATCAATAGATTAGCCTTGCCTACGTTATACATGCAGAGACCACGTAGTTCGACTAACGACTTCGACTGATTTGAGATGACGATATACATGATGAAATGTCAGTTTATTATGACAGACTCCTATAGGACTGACCTAAATGTCTGGGGGGATGATCAAAGATCAACCTTGCCTACGTTCAAGCTCAGAGATGACATAGTTCGACTGACAACTTGACTAATTTACAAATGACAATATACATAATGAAATGTTAGTTTATTATGACAAACTCCTATAGGACTGACATAAATGTCTCAGGGGATGATCAAAGATCAACCTTGCCTACATTCAAGCTCAGAGATGACGTAGTTCAACAAGATGACCTTGTTTTTGGATTTTTGAATGACTTTTTGACCTATTTTTGGATTTTCTGATGTTTTGATGTTTTTGGATTTTCTAATGTTTTGATGTTTTTGGATTTTCTGATGTTTTGATGTTTTTGGATTTTCTGATTTTGAGGACTTGAAGATCATACATGAATCTGATCCGATGAGAACATGCCTCCGGCGTGATGCAATAGACTACCCCGATAAAGGCAGGACAAACTGACCTTGAGGATGGGCCGAGTAGTACTAAGAGGGATCATGATATGAACACAGGACCAAGCTATGGTGCAGATGCGAGTGGATGTGTGATGAATGGAGACCTGAATGCGATAGATGAAGGGATGATGTTGATCAATCCATAAAGATCCTGGTGGATGGAAAATGCTTATTTACACAAGGCGCCTATTTGCCAGGTTTTCACCAAGGTACTTGCACAAAGTGCCACCAACGTGGTTTTCACTAGAGGACAATTTTTTTTTATCCTTTTTTTGATTTTTTTGGATTTTTTTGTTGTTACCAAGACGCCTGTTTGCCAGGTTTTCGCCGAAGTAACCATTTTTTTAGTTTTTTTTCTGATTTTTTAGATTTTCTAGTTCTATACCTTGAAATATTTAGGCATAAAACTTTTTGAGATGAGAGCTATTCATGGGATCCTGTAGAGGTTCCCCTTCGGGTGTTGATAGTTGATATGCCCCTGATTTATAGCTTGTTGTGATGATGAAAGGCCCTAACCAATTGGGTTTGAACTTGCCTTTGCTACTGGGATTCGAGACATTCTTCTGATTTTCTTTTAAGACTAGTTCTCTGACTTGGAAAGTCCTGCTTCTGATCTTCTTGTTGTAGCTTCGTTTGAATCTATTTTGATAGACTTGCAAATGATTCAAAGCATCTATTCGTTTCTCATCCAGTAACTCCAGCTCGTTTAGTCTTGACACCTGATAGTCCTCATCCGTGATGAGGTTTTGCAATGATATCCTGAGGGACGGGAGCTCGATCTTAATGGGGAGTATGGCCTCTGATCCGTAGACCAAGGAGAAAGGGGTAGCGCCAGTGGGTGTGTGGATGTTGGTTCGATAAGCCCAAAGGGCGAGATTAAGCTACAAGTGCCAATCACGACCTGCGTCATTGACTATTTTCTTGAGGATTTTGAGGATGGTTTTGTTCGTGGCTTCTGCTTGGCCATTGCCTTGGGGATAGTACGGAGTGGAGAAGCGATGTTGGATTTTGAATTTCTCGCACAAGTCACGAACCTCCTGGTTCTTGAATGGTGTCCCATTATCTAAGATAATGGCTTGTGGAACACCGTAACAATAGATGAGATAGTTCAGGATGAATTTTGAGATTTGCTTCCTAGTGATATACATCATGGGTATGGCTTCCACCCACTTTATGAAGTACTCAGTTGCAGTTATAATGAATTTGTGGCCATTGGATGAGGTGGGTGAGATTTTCCCAATGAGATCAAGTCCCCACTGCGAAAATGGCCATGGTGTGATAATCGGGTGAAGCTCTTGAGCTGGAGCATGGATGAGTTCCCCATGTTGCTAACATTATAAACACTTTTTAGCATGATCATGTGCTTCTCTTTCCATTGTGGGCCAATAATACCCCATCCTCAGTAATTTCTTGGCGATGGCCATTCCACTCGAGTGTGAGCCACATATACCGTTATGAACCTCGGTTAGAGTGGTTAATGCCTGCTCAGCATTTAGACAACGTAACAAGGTACCTTCTATGCTTCTACGATATAAGGTATCACCTAGGATGACGAATCTAGATGCTTTTTTGATGAATGTTCATTTTAGGCTCGATGGTAGGTCAACGGGTATGACTCCTATGCAAAGATATGTGTAGATGTCATGATACCAAGGATCGCTAGGACCAACGATTTCACACACATATTCTGATTCCGATACCTCGAATGTGGGAACAAGAAGTTGCTCGATCAGAAATTCATATTTTGGCACATTGTGAGGGATGTCTACTAGAGATCTAATTGTAGCCATGGCGTCAGCGGCTCTGTTGTTGGTTCTTGGAATCTGCTCAAATGTTATGTCAATGAAGGATTCCTTGAGAGTCTCCACCAATTTCTTGTATGGAGTTAGCTTGTCATCCTTAGTCTGATATTCATCATTGATTTGATTTATGATCAACTGAGAGTCTCTGTAGACTTTGAGGGCTATGATATTCCATTGCACTGCTATCCTGAGACCTATAGTCAAAGCCGCGTATTCTGCTATGTTGTTTGTGCAAGGGAATGCTAGTGTGTATGACCTTGGTATGCAGTCCCCTTGTGGAGTGATGAAGAAGATACCAGCTCCTGATCCATGTTGAGTATATGAGTCGTCGAAGTATAGTTTCCAATGATTGGAAATGTTGAGATTAAAAATAGACTCATCTGAAAATTCTGAGACAAGAGGGTTCTCATAATATATGAGTGCTTCTGCTAGTTGATTTGCAATAACTTGTCCCTTGATTGCTTTCCTCTCTACATACTCAATGTCGTACTCTGACAATATCATAACCCATTTTTCCATTCTTCCAGTTAACATTGCCTTGGATAAGAGATACTTGAGGGGATCAATTTTCGCAATGAGCTTTATCTTGTGTGCCAACATGTAGTGTCTGAATTTTTGGGATGCAAATACTACTGCGAGGAAATATTTCTCGATAAATGAGTAATTTAGTTCATGGCCAACCATTGTCCTGTTGATATAGTAGATAGCCCTCTTCGTTTCGTTTTCATCATGCTGAGCCAAGAGAGCTCCTAGGGCTGTTGTTGTTGCTGACACATATAAGATCAATGGCTTTCTCGGGATAGGTGGCATTAACACTAGTGGTGTCAGAAGGTATTCTTTGATTTTGTTAAATGCATCTTCACACTTTGTATCCCATTTGTATGCTACCCCCTTGTGGATTAGGTGAGAATATGGATTCTGCTTGTTTGCCAGTTGTGCTATGAATCGTCGGATGGATTGAAGTCTGCCTTGGAGACCTCTCAGTTGTTTTAATGTCTTTGGTGCTTCCATCTCAAGGATTGCCTTTACTTTCGCCGGATCCACCTCGATACCCCTCATTGAGACTATGTATCCTAGTAGTTTACCTGATTGTGTGCCGAAGACGCACTTCTTGGGATTTAATCTGACTTTGTATTCCTCTAGTCTATCAAAGATAGCACCTAGGGTTGCTATGTGATCTTGTGTTTTTCTTGACTTAGCTAGAATATCATCAACATAGTCTTCGACTGTTTTGTGAATCATGTCATGGAATATTAGTGTCATGGCCCTTTGATAGGTTGCTCCTGCATTCTTTAGACCAAATGGCATCATGTTCTAGCAGTAGGTCCCCCATGGACAAGTGAAAGTAGTAGTATTATGTTGATCTTCTTTTGCTATCATGATCTGATTATATCCTAAAAATCCGTCCATTAATGATAGCATCTCATGCCCTGATGTCATGTCTACTATCATGTCAATATTGGGAAGTGGGAAATCATCCTTGGGACATGCTTTGTTCAAATCTCTGAAATCCGTACAGATTCTGATGGCTTCGTCAGGTTTTGAAACAGGTACCAAATTTGATACCCATTCTGGATAATCAATTGGTCGTATGAATCATGCGTCTAACAACTTTTTGAGCTCCATTTTGACTAACAAAGCAATTTGAGGATGCATTTTCCTAAGCTTTTTCTTGACCGGCTTTGCTTCTGGGTATACTGTTAAATGATGGATAACCATCTCTGGATCTAGCCCTAGCATATCAGCATAACTCCATGTGAAGTTTATTTGTCTTTCCTTTAGGAATGTGGCTAGGAGTTCCTGTTCTTTTGATAATAGTGATTCTGCATAGAATGTGATGCGGGGTCTCCTATGTTCCTAGGTTGACTGGATTGCATTTCTCAGCCAAGACTATTGACTTCTCCTGATGAATGGCTCTTAAGGGAAGATTGAATCCTTCATCCTCGGGCTCCTCAGAGAGGTTTTCACCATTGGATACGTCCTTTCTTTTTACTATTTTCTTGTCAAAGAATGCCACAGTGTGGTTTTCACTCAAGGACTTCGATATGATTCTTAGTTTCTCACTTTTGTGACTGAAGGATTCAATCATTTCCCCATAATAGGCGTGTGTGTCCAACTCTATTATAAAGCCTGCCTTGTGATCTCCATCTAGAATTTTATCCCTCAATCCCATGAATTTTGAGAGCGCCTCATCATTTTCGAATGTATCGAGAATTGGTGGTCCTCGTTGGTCATAGTCGATCAATTGGGGGTAGACTAAACGAATCTCATGATTTTGGCTATCTGGTTCAAAGGATATGGTACTAATCATACACAAGGTAGTATCTTCGAATAGCCTAGGTAGATTGGATAAAGTATCTTCGTCATCGCTACTAATATAGGGTTCAATTATAAAATTATGTGTGTCCCTACTTGTGACTACTGGTGAGTGTAGTTGTACTAGCACTGGCTGAGGAGAAACATTAGTGGCTCTAACCAGAGGACATCGGCCACGTATGGTTATTCTCGAAGTGGCACATCTAAGACCAAGATTTGTTATGGGTCGCGTCTTAGGCATGATAGGTATTATGAGCCCATTGTCATTTTGTCCCAGTCTTTGATTTCGGTCATAGCCCATTGCAAGCATCATGTGTAGGCCTTTGCTTCTTTTGTCCATTGGTAAATTAGCTACCGGTCTTTCATCTTGATACAACATGTGAGATGGATCTGCTTCAATGACCTCATGACCAAGGTCTCCCCATCTTGTGAATTCGGGATAATCCTCAGGATATGTTTGTGATGTGGAAGCTTGATTTTCTTGTGGGCGTCCTCATGATCTAGGAGATTGTGGTAACTCTCCTATCACAAAAGCACTGTTAGGGAGCCTGCAACTTCCACAACCGTCCTCCTGGATGATGAGCTTGATGTCGGAGATGGTGGGGTGGCGAGGATGGCGGGTGTCTCTGTCGCAGAAGTGGACGCAAGAGTGGTGGGATCGATGTATTGTGTGGATGGTCCCTCATCATTTTTTGGCACTTGGGGAATTTTGTAATACTTGGCTTCAAGATTCTTGCAATATGAAAATGGCTCAGGATCTCCATGGACGGTAACCTCTTGTCCATTATGTGTGAATTTCACACATTGGTGGAAGGTTGATGCTACAGCTTTCATCGCATGAATCCATGGGCGTCCTAGGAGGATGTTGTATGGAAATTTGAAGTCCAAGACCTAACATGTAGTTTCCATGAGTGTTGGCCCTACTTGGATAGGGAGCTTAATCGTGCCTTGAGACACTCTTTCTTGGTCATCATATGCTCTTATCGTGATGCCCTTTCCTTTGTCGATGGAATCTTCTGATATTTTCAACTGTTTGATGAGGCCAAGAGAATAGATGTTCAAACCTGCACCTCCATCCACCAAGACCCTTTTGATTTTGCTTTTGTTTGCAATGGCTTCCAAGTGAAG
The DNA here is from genome assembly GCA_007258455.2 of Sequoia sempervirens. NCBI lineage: Eukaryota > Viridiplantae > Streptophyta > Pinopsida > Cupressales > Cupressaceae > Sequoia > Sequoia sempervirens. Next base: position 438,901,302 of record VDFB02000003.1, read on the forward strand.
TGTGCGGTTGTGATATGGTTGGGCGAGCAAATCTTGGTCGAAAAATGTAAGGAGATTAGGTGTTATGATATTTGCGACCATAGCTTGGAAGTGCTTCGCATCGAGATCTACAGGGACAGTGGATGAGGCTAATGCTTCCTTAAGGATCGTTTTATGCACTGATGATATTTTTAACAACTCCATGATGGAGATGTGTGATGGAATTCTTGTGAGTTGGTCTACAACATTGTAGCTATACAAAACGGCTCTTGATGTAGGGACTCTATTTGGTTGGGATGATCCTGCAATGGTGACTTTGCTGCCTCTTGTGGTGACTCCACAATCTTTGACATGGGTGCCCTTGATAGTGATGACCATGCAATTTTCATTTAGGGAGGCAACGACTATTTCGTATACATGATTTACACTACCCTTCCCTTTATCATTTCTATTCCCTTTGTTGCCATGATTTGGCATCGGATTCGTGTAGATTTTAAGATCTTGATTTCCTGTGGGTGTTTCCACGTTTATGATTTTCTTGTCGATAGGATCCTGGATGATATTTTTGAGTCTCATGCAGTTGTTCGTGGTATGACCTTTGATTTTGTGAAATTCGCAAAGTTGGTTCTCGTTATACCACGAAGGTTTGACATTAGGTTCTTGGTATTTTTTGAATGTAGGAGGTTTGATAAGTTTTTTGTCAATCAATTTTTTCATTATGTTCTGCGATGGTTCCCCCAAAATGGCGTATTTATGTTTTGGATAAGTTTTGTGTTGGGGTGGTCCTCTTTGGTCAGTGAGGTTATTGATGGTGGGATTATTGGGTTGGTATGTTGTGTGATGAGTGTTTTGGCGTTGTGGTTGGATTTGCGGTGCGGGTGTATTTTGGCATGGACGACTAATGACCACCTTGGCATCGACGGTGCCATCATTAGTGATGTTCTTGTTTCTCACCCATGTACAAGGTTTATCATTGTAATTAGATGATGGGCGGTTGTTTTGCGGTTCGTGATATGACGTTGATTCTGCGGGTTGAGTCACAAGGGCTCTTTCGATGTTGAGCACCTTGGAGATCAATTGCTCATATGTGGTGATTCCCTGAACCTTGAGATGAAATGATAGGCGGCTTTCAAGGTTGGCTATGATCGTGTAGACTTGTTCTTCTAGCATGGTCCACTTTTTTTGATTGGCCTTGGATCGCCATCGTTGAAGGAATGAGGCGAAAGACTCATTCTTTCCTTGTTTGAGAGCGGAGAGTTCTTCGAGACTGACATCCATTGTAATGTTACATGCGTAATTCCTAATGAATTCATCTCTGATTTCTTGGAATGTTCTAATGCCTATGGGTAAGTGAGAGAACCATTCTATGGCGGGACCTACCAAGCTCCTAGGGAATAGCCGCATCAGATAAGTATCATCATATGTGACCTCCATACAATGAACCTAGAATTCCCTGATGTGATCTTCAGGGTTTCCCATCCCTTGATATTTGTCAAATTTTGGGATTTCAAATCCCTTAGGCAATGGTTTCATGTCTAGGCTCCTATCAAATGGATAGGGACACAAGTTGCTTTGCGTTTTAGTTGTTCGCCCAGATTGAAGGTCGAGCACCTGTTGTGAGAGCAACCTGAGTTGTGTCGTCACATCACTTTACGGATTAGGGGGTGCAATGAAAGTGTTTTTTGTTGTGGTTTGCATCATGAGTTGGGTGGATGGGTTGTTTGGTGCGTTGTTTGATGGTATCTGCATGTTATGTCGAGCGAAGTAGGCTTCTACTTGCTTTTGTATGAATGATGCCTATTGTTGATCCTATTGTTGTTGCACTAGGGTTTGGGCTTGTTGTTGCACTTGTTGCTGCTCCAGCAATGCTTGTTATTGTGCTTGCTGTTGTTCCCACAATGCTTGTTGTTGGGTTGCCAATTTTGTTGCTTCTTATTGCTCTTGGTATTGCTTCAATGCTTGTTGATATGCTTGCATTTGCGCTGCTTGTGCAAGAAGTTGTGCTTGGGCTTGTGCTTGTTGGGCTTGTGCAGCTTGTTGCTGCAATAATAGTTGTGCTTAAGCGACCCTTTGTGCTTGCAATGTTTGCGTAGCTTGGGCGGCTTGTTGTTGTTGTTGCAATAATGTCTGGGCTTGTTGTGCTTGTTGCATTTCTATAGCGGCTTGTGCAGCTCGAGCAGCTTGTTGCACGACTTTTTGTTTCTGGACTTGTTGGTATCCTCTTTGGAAAGTAGCTTGCAATGCTGCATCATATTGAGTTGATGTGGTGAACGTTGGTGGTGGTGGGGCTGGTGGTGGATTTGGAATGGTGGTAGGTGGTAATGTTGAATTGATGTTTTGTGTGTTGGATAATGGTATTGATGTGATGGGTCCTTGAGAGACTATGTTTTGTGATGGTAAGGGTGTGTTTGATGATGTAGCCATTGCTTGTATGTTTATCGTTTGTTGTTGCGATATCAACGAGAAATTTTGAGTGTTTGGTGCAATGCTTTGATTGATGGTTGGGATGTATGTTTGATTGATACTTGGTAGGGGAGGAAGCCCTAGACCAAGGAATGGTGCGGGTGATAATGGCAATGGCGGAAGAGGTGGGAATGTAAGGGGCGTGAGTTGTTGTGAAAACGTTGTGGTGTCAAATAAGCCCCCTAGTCCGAACATATCTCCCTCTTCTTGTGAGTTTGTGAGAAGAGGTGTTTGTGGTGTTGCGTGAAAAATTGATGATGATGGATCGTGATGGAATGTGAGAGGAACATTTTTGTGCAATGGGTTTTCAGGTATGCTTTGTTCCAAAGTGGTGTTTGTGTCCAAACTTTGATTATTAACAAGGGGATGTGATTGAAGAGCATTGAGAAATGTGTTTCCCTTGTTGACATTTGGTTGGGTTGGCGCAAACGATGTTGTAATTTGTGGGATGTTTTGTGTGATGTTTTGGGATGGAGGTGTAGATGAGATGGGGATGGTGGATGAGATTGGGGGAAATGATGTGTCCACAAAAGTACTTACATCAAAATTTGATGGCAACTTAGCCCCTTGTTTCGCTAATTCAAGCATGTACAACGAAGGGTTAAGTCTCATCATGATGTTGATGATTCGATGGTTATCTGGATTTTGAAGCATTTCTATCATTTCCTCGCGAGACATTCCGAAAGTGAGGTCCTCTCCTTGATTTTCTTCTTGGGGATGTTGTGATGATGAAAGGGTTAATGGGTTGCTTGATTCTGCCGGATTCATTTCTGCGTTGGTTTGACTAAGGTCACTTGAAGCGGGTGTTTCTTTGTTGGCTTCCATACTCTTCTTGTGTTGAGATCTTGTTTGGACCATAAAACAAGGATCAAGAATATGGGAGATGAATCTCTTGATTCTTTGGTTTGATCTTTATTTTATGTCCCAAAGTGAAAGTTTTTAGGATGCGTCTTGAGGATCAAAGGGGATGATATGGTAATGATGTTAGGAATGGATGATATGGATGTTCTTGTCTTTTGATGAATTTTGAATGAGACACTAGGCTTTTAGGACTTTGGATTTTGCTTTTGATTTTGAGATTTGGTCCTTGACTTTGATTTTGATTTTAATTTGGGATATTTGAACAAAAAGACCCTAAGATGTTTGATAATGATCTAAGGGATAGCTTTGTCCAAAGGATGATAATTTAAATATGTGTGAGAAGAAGGATGCATCTACCCACACCTAGTCAAACAAAATGATTGTTTCACTTAAGCATATGGAGAAGGATTCATCTACATACACTAAGCTAGACAAGATGTTTTTGATAACTTTGACTAAGTATATGCAAAAGGATGCATCTACACATACCTAACAAAAGGTGTTTTGATAAATGCTCTCAAGGACTTTGTCTTAATGATTTTGATGATGCTTTGGATTTTGCCATAAAGCCTAGTTTCAAGATTTTCCCAAAAGATGATGATGAGATGGATTTGTTTTGATGTTTTGATGGATGGATGAAAAAGGTTTTGATAAATGTTTTGATCCTAAGATGAACCTAAAAAGTTTATACTTTGTTTGCCAAGACCTAGGTATTGAAGAGCATGCATATGTTTCCTAAAGACCTTTGTGACCAAGAAATGATTTCATTCATTTTCAGATTTCCAATGATTTTTGCTTTGGGATTTGTGCTGTCCTCAACACATATGAAAGTTTATTTTGTTTAGCTGTGCTTAATGTCTTTATTTTACCAAAAAAACTCTCTTTGATTAAAGTTTCAAACTAAGATGTTTAATGTCTTAATTTCTTCAAACCCCACAAGTTATGTGGAAATTTAATGAATTTAAGACAAGGGTTTTCCTATTGTTTACTTAAGAAGACAAATTGAGGTGTAATCCAATGCTTAGAAACCTCTAAGGATGTAAATCTAAAGGGAAAGCAATAACATATGGATTGAGTCAATTGTATTTGTCCTCAAAAGGGTTTGAAATTTGGATAATGTTAAGTGTTTGTTTCCATGGTGTTTTCGAACAAGCAATGCATTTTGTAACCCAAGAATAAGTACAATCCTATGGATGTGAAAGACAATATTTGTTGGATTCCCACTTGGACAATTCCAACTACGCCTATCTCTAGCAAATGGTTAGATGCTTGACCCCACTGGCTCCCCTACATGACACTCACTTATACAGGGTAGCCAAGCATCAACACCCATGAAACTCCCATGGCATGCTTTCCATTTCTACTAGAAGACCGTAAAAGTGTGGGGTGGCTTTAGAACGACCGTTCTTGCAAATAGATAAAGGATTTTGGAAAATTCTAGCACATGGGTTTTAGTAAGGACTTTCCATTCGTAGGAGTTGACCCAACGTGGCAAGAGTCCCCTTTCGGATCCATCTTGTCGGAGTCAACCGCGTGATATTGGCATTTCTTCCAATATCCACATTTATATCCCAGCTGGAAATACTCTCAGGTTCAGAGTGTTACCGGTTGAGTCGTTCCCTTGGGTGATTACTTTTTCTCACAAGGTAGGCCCTCTAAGATACACAAAAGCGAATGAAGAACAAAATCCGTAACTCGATCAATCTTTGATAGCAACAAAGAGAGAGAATGTACGCGAAAATGCCCCCACTCACACTCGCACAATAGTTTGTTCAATTTTAAGCCCAAATTGAATTGTGAAGGTGATTGTTTTATCTTAACCCAAAGTCATGGAAAAAACCTTTTGATTCTCAAGATCACTATAAAGCGCGAGAGAAACGCATACGTCCTTTTCCAATGGTTTTAGTCTAAGTAAGCCCTCACGAAAATACAACTACACTTGTTCTTTTTAAACCCTCAAAGCAATATGTGAGTACATTTTAAAGCACCAAATGAAGTGTGAGAAATTGCCTTGTTCAATTGTTAATCCAAAAACAAAATCTAGTAAGTTGTTGATCTTAAGGTTATTTTTAATCCTTTTGCAAGAAATAAACAAGAAGGATCCTTTTTAAACCCAAATGAAAGCTAGTGTTCTAAAGAAAGAAAAGGATGACAAATTCTTGAAGAAGTGTTAAACAAACACTTAAGTGTTAAAAAACACTTTGATTAGACCCCATATCATCTCCATGCTTCTCCTTCCTTTGCTCTTGTCTTCCAACCTACAAAATAGGAAATAATCAGATTCTGGAAAAATACAGAAGTTAGAAAACTAGAAAACAGTAGATAAATAAGTCATGAATCAAAGCACGTGCTAAAAGACTAAATTCTCCCTTTTTCTGATTTCCAGCGTCGCAATTCGTGAAGGCGTCGCTATTTTTTCCTTCCAGCGGCGCTCTGTGTCGGGGTAGAGAGCATGATTGCGTCGCTCTTTTCGTCCAGCGGCGCGGTTCTTGAAAGCATCAAAGTTTTAAAAATTTTGAAACTGGGGGAGATCGGCGAGTCCAACGGCGCAATTTAGAATTTGAATTTTTTTGGCGGGATGAGCTCAGCGGCGCTAAAACAGCGACATTGATGAGCCCGCAATGCTGAAACAACGACGCTGACGAGCTCGCGGCGCAAAAACAGCGACGCTGACGAGCCCGCGTTGGAATTTTCTGTGTGTCAATAAAAACGCAAAATTTTCACAAAAAAGTTAGAATTAATGGAATGTCGCCCTCCTAGCGCCAAAATGTGAACCCTCAATCTAGGTACCTACAAAACAACATGAATAAACAAGTTAAACAAGGAAATGTAAGCCTAAACACAGATTCCCCATGAGATTCATTAACATAGCTCAAATTAGGAAGAAAATGATGAACACAATGAAATAACAAAAAAAAGATTGAATCCTAATTAAGCAAGCAAACTCTTAATCCGATGGGGGAATTGGTGCCAATTTGATATGGAAATTTGGCCCTTTTCCCAATTCCTATGATTGCAAGCTTCGATAGGTAGACTTGATGATGAACTTTTTGATCCATTTTTGATGATTAATGATGAAGATTCCAAGCCAAATCTGCAAAAGAACCTAGCTAAGAACTCAAAGGTGTGAAACTTGATAGATATTTGAGCATGGTAACTTTACTCAAATTGTGGATGATAAAATGAGGAGAGGAGCTCTTCATTTATAGGATTTCAAGATAGATGAAAGCCCAAATTTGAGCAATGTGGGACTAACTTTCATCCAAGGATATGATTCCATTTGTCAAGCTATGAATGGATGATAGTTGTGCAAGATTTGGGGTTTGTGCCTATAAATGCCAATATTTGAAATTCAAATTTGTTGAAATGACATGTAAGAGGGAAGGGAAAATGCAATAAATGCCACTTGGCTCAAGGCAAAGGACATGTAAGAGATCTTAAATGCCTTGTTGGATGTACATGTTGACTTAGATCAATTTGAATTCAAATTGAGAGAATATTCTAAAAAGATGCCATGTGAGGGAAAATAGGGATTTAATAAATGAATTAAATCTATTTTCATGTGCAACTTGCATTATCTAGAGAATGTGACATGAGATGAGGTTAAATTAATCAAGGGTTTAATTAATTTAACAGGAGATTAGATGATGTGACTTATTTGACTCAAATTTATGGATTTATTTAAATCAGCTAAGAGAGGAATATGATAAGAGGCTAATTAAATAAATATTTTGATTTATTTAATTAAAAGAGATGGTATTAGATTAAATCAAATAAAGTTTTAATTTATTTAATTCAATGGATAGACTTTAGGGATTTAATCAAATAAATTGATTATTTAATTAAATAGGGATAATTATATCAGATGAATTGATTTAATTAACAAGGGAAAGTGACTTAATTAGACAAAATGATTTATTTAATTAAGAGACGAATATTGATAAATTTAATCAGATAAGGGAATTTGATTAACCGGTGAGACCGAGGGATAGGAAGAAACGATGTTAGTAAGTCAGAACCAGATGCACGATGTCAATCAGTATATTTTGGATGTCTACACTATGATATTTCATGCTTTAAAATTTTGAAGTTGAAATAGACATTTATTCTTTGTTTTGTTGAAACATACATATATTTAGATGTGATGTTGAAATAGACATATATTTCATGTGATATTGAAATAGAGATATATTCTACGTGATGTTGAAATAGACATATATTTTTATGTGTTGTTGAAATAGACATATGTTTTGATAAGATGTTGAAATAGACATAAATATTCAAAATCTGATATGATGTTCTTTTATTCAACTTATTAGACATCGGGACAATGTCTCTTCCAAGAGGGGAAGGATGTCATAACCCAATTTTATTGTATATTTATTTAAATATAGAAAATTGAATTATTGATGAAATTAAATTAAATATTAAATGGAGATTCTAGAATATTCAAAAATTGAATGAAAGGAGTTGACTGATATTGACTTTGTGAATTTTTGAAAATTATTTTATGTCATCAAGAATTGAATGTGACTGATCAATTTGCAAGTGCAAGTGTGTGTAGTTGCAGAGTGATAGGTTGAAAGACGAGAACACGATTGAAGTAGGATTGGTAGTTGGATCAAATGGTAACAGTTGGAATATGGGTGCACACACCACAAATGACATGATGACTTGCATTTGAACTAATTTGCATATGTAAGAAAACAAAATTTCCTGAATAGAATATTCTCTGTTATTGAAAATAATGGTTTGTAGATTTAAAATTTGTCTACTCAAACTTTGTGTTTGAAGAAACAAAAGAAATTTCCTTTATATATATATAGATGCTCAAATTTGAATTTTAGTTCAGTATTGTAAGTAATAGTGTATGGAACTTGTAAGCCATTAAAAATAAGTTTATACATGAATGCATATATCTATATATATATATATATATGAATGCAGATTCAAATTGAATATCAAATTCAATTCAATCATTGATAATGTTCTAATATCGAACTGTTGAGAAATCAAAGAAGATTGTGTAGGATGTGTCCTGCCATGATAATAATGGAAATGTTTGAATGTGTAGTGGCTAGAAGCAAGGCAATAATGCCTCCACAAAAGGCATGCAAAAGAGATGTTTCCATTTTGAACATACAAGAGTGGGCGAAAAGGAACATGAAGAAGTGGATTTTTGGGAAGGAAAAAGTAGAGAAATCTCATGGAAAAATCAAGATATAAGCTCATTTGAATACTAAATCTAAGGTAATTTGAGCACTTAAGAAAACAAAATCGATTTCCTCTATCTTTTCTTCCTTGTTGTCGAATGGTATTCTTTCATTTTATATGTTGATTTCATTATTCAAACAATAAGTTTCATTTTGATGAATTCCATGGCCTTGGGCCGAATGGCATGGCATCGACTATTGATGGGTCACTCGGTCTGCGTTGTATTGCATGAGTTCTCTTTTTTGTAGAAGCCTTGTGGCTAGCTCTCTGAGCTAAGCCAAGCCTTAGAGTACTAAGTTCAGGCTATCCTTAAAATCACACTCTCATGCAAGCCACTTGATGGCAATTGAAATATCTATTCTGACTCACTGTAAATTATGATGAATAAACATTATTATGGATTGAACAATGATCCCTTGAAAGAAATTTTATAACCCTGTGTTTTTTATTTTAAAAAGGTTTTGTTTCCATCTTATCGGCTGGCCAAGGAGCTTCAAAGGCTTGGTAATTAACTCTTTTACATTTAAATGTTCATCCTAGAATGGCTATCAAAATTTATTATGATGATAGTGTGTTTGTTTCTATTATTATTTATGTACGTTGACTATGATCTGGGGAGGATAGGAGACCCCTCTATATATTGTATTTTCTTGTATTTTATCAAAATATTTTTATCGAATGGGACAATAAAAGAAAAAGGGGGCTTTGTTGAATGTTACTTAAGCCTTGCAAATGTATGTAGGTTGTCATTTGGTGAGAAACCGACCTCGATCGATGAGAATGGTGGCATGAAATCCATGTTTTGGAAGTAGACAAAGTCTATGTAGAATATCTTTGCATGCATGGTATAAAACAATAAGCCCACATGGGTGAATTTCATATATATTAAATTGATTTTTTTTAAAGGAGAAACCTGACCATTAGGGATTGATTGACTCAGAGAAACCATAGTCTATTGTTGCAGCCTAAAAGGCATGCGTATTGTCTAAATATTAGAAATACTATCCTTAAGTATGAAATAGGGAAATTTTGATTTCATTATTTTATGTGCATTGTGGAAGAACCATTCTATATTTAGTAGTGAAAAAATGCTTGTAAAGTAATCATTTTTTATGTAAATAGCTTGAGATCTACAAATAGAGTAAACGACAATATTTGAATTTAAATGTAACTATTTAGTTAAAAAAAAAAAAATTATGTAAACAATGAATATTCTTTTGCAAACAACTCTTCTTTTTTAAAAAGTTATCTTTATAGCTGAAAACAGTATGTTTTATAACTGTTTCATAGGAAACAATACACGTTCTATTTAAACAATGAATGTACATAAGTGAACAACATGTTTTATAACTGTTTAATAGGAAACAACATTTCTTTTGTTCAAACAATAAATGTACATATGTAAACAACAAGTTTTACAACTGTTTAGTAGGAAATAGTATATTTTTTGCTTATACAGTGAATGTTCATATGTGAACAACTAGTTTCACAACTATTTAGTAGGAAACGATATTTATTTTGTTCAAACAATGAATGTTCTTATGTAAACAACAATGTTAGAGAAACATAGTAGTGAGAATGCTGAAATAGTATGTGTGAAATTGTTAGCATAGACTTGTTCTATTTTCTTTATTTTGACAATGGAACATCAATTAGAATACTATTTAAATGTTGCAATCTAAATTAATGATTATTTCAGAATGTATGCACAAACTTAAACAATAGTAGGCACATATATGTACATACACATACTTGTGACATACTTTCTTTTGTTTTTAATACATTTATTTAAAAGGAAAATGCTTGAGATAATAAGTAGAAAACAATCATAAGAATGATGTGACTCCTTGTTGAATTACTCTGTGAATCATAAATTTGATTTTAGTTTAGAGTATAATTAGCATTCTTAAGATATTTGGGAAAGGATAATTTAAATATTGGAATAGAATAGTGATACCTTAGTTGACTAGAGCATTTATAGGTAGTTGCTGCTAGAGGGTAGATAATTGTTATAGTAGAAAGTTACATTCTAGGATGGGTGTCAAAATGGAGTTCAAAGAGAACGTTTTGAGCATTAACAATCTAAACCCTAGCTAGGGTTTCCAGTTTTGAGAAAAAAATCCATCTCTTGATTGGCACGATGGAAATTGCTAAAACTTTCAGTAAAGTTTTGTTTTTACGTATTCTAATGGTTTCCAATAGCTTAGCCCGATATCTCTTGGCCACGGTGAGTTATGGATGACTATCATAAAGAAAACTCTGTCAAAAAGAGAACCAAGCCTTTTTGTTTTAAGGTATGACAAGATTTTTACATAGTTTGATCATGGTTGGGCATAGAAACAATGAGATATGTTCTAAAAGAATTGAAGTGTCCAAGAACTCATATATGATGTTGTCCTTCCTTGTTGAATGCCTATTAGGCCACTATAGCAATGTTTCCAAGTTGAATTAGGGTGCACCAAGTCATGTTTGCAATGAGTCTTTGTATGAAATGTGTAAAAACATTCAAGTTGATCTAAGTTGAGTCCTTCATCTGCATCACTTCTGTTTGGTTTTATAATAATTTCATGATCACAAATTATGTTTGCAATGAGTCTTTGTATGAAATGTGTAAAAACATTCAAGTTGATCTAAGTTGAGTCCTTCATCTGCATCACTTCTGTTTGGTTTTATAATAATTTCATGATCACAAATTAGATTTGGATTCCATATGAAAAAAAAATTGGGCTAAAGAACATCTTGTTGCTTATGTTTAGTTAAAGTATTCAATGATATAATTGATATTGAATATGCACGGTTATTAATACTTAATTTTAACTCAAAAATTATGTCAAATTTCGTATCTATTGAGTGAGAAATTCTTGTATTACATCTTTGACATAGAGAGTAATACTACGACTTCTACCATTGGCAAACCATAGTATATCATTCTTTGCATTATGCTTCCACTTAAAGATTGCAGTAGCTGCAAAAAATTCTCTATTGTATTTACGAGTGCTAAAATATTGTAGCGTTGTTATGTATGATAGGAGATCATTGAGAAGATAAATAACCAACTTAAAATCATAAAATGAGCTTGAATCAGTCACTTATCAAACGCACAGTAACCTATCACAAAATTTAACTTTTCAATTGTATTAAAAAAATTACCTTGAAATGGACATGAAATATCATACAAACGTGGTCTCAACCCAACCATCAAGCTTAACAGATTCAAGATTCCCATTGCCATGATATATTATTTTTTCTTTCATAGAATCAAAGTGTCTAGTTACACGCTTTCAAACCACACTGTACATGTATTTATTCTTGTGTGCAATCTTTATTCTCCAAGGTTATTATTATTTAAGACTTGAAAGATGAATGCCCAGCCACTTTTCCGTTAGTTTGAGATGAAAATTGATGATTCCGCAAGCAAAATCTTTATATGCGACCCATTGTATCTTGAACATTGAGTTCCCCAAATGTTGTGCTCACAATTATCAAGGTACCTTTGCCTGATGTAGCATGTATTTGACAAGTTCGTAAAATGAAACTACAATTCCAACAGATGGACCAGCTCGACTGACACACGGTACTACACCAGTAAACAACCCCCGTACTCCTCCATCCCTGGAGAGAATCATTGTTTAGTTCTTAGGTGAAGAATGAAAAACTTTAGCAGCTAAGAGAAAACAAACTTGCCTCCAAATCTCCATCAATGTTTTCCTGGTACTTGTTTTGATTGCTTTTATTGGATCTTTCTGAAACAATGTGATTTTAAGTTATTTGAAAAAACATAGATTTCAAATTGGTTATGTAATCAACTAGATCATAACATCGTATGTTCAGAAGTACCTCCGTTTGTCTGCGTGTTTTGGCAACATCTAAAGGGCATGTAGCAGCTGCCGCAACCCCACCAGCTATTATGCCAGCTGAGAAATTTGCTCCTAAAATGCTCAATGCATTTGTCTCAGACTCAACCAACCCAAGTAGATGGCGCCTCAGCTGTGAAGAAACAGGTTTTTCATTTTTATATATATTTTAGCATATATATAAGAAAACACCGAGGACCTTTAACACAAAGAAAGCAACTAATGTAAGTGTCCCTAACCTGCAAATAAAGCTACAACTTCAAAGTAAGTAAATTCATTATCTGTTAGTAAGATTTAAATGGGCAAAAAATTAAGTCAAGGAAAGCTAACCAGATCCACAATCTAGGATGGTTTCTTATAAAAGTTTGGGTTCCCTTTCTTTGTTTTGGTTCTGCTTGCCTACCTTATGGGCAAAAATTATCATTCTTTTTCTTGCCACTAATGCTGATATCTGATAATGGTCTCCATATGGATAGATTTAAGTAAAGAGGAAGAGAAATAGTCTACTGTCATTTGAATCATAAGTTATTTGTTAAAAACTACATTTATACCAAGTTAAAACAAAAGTACTAAATAAGAAAATTCATTGAATTAGACCTATAGGTGACCATAAGCTATTGATGGGACAAATGATAACCAGGAAGAGAAAGTACATTGGGGCAGACTGGCAGAGACAACAGCATTTCCATTTTAACTGCAACCATCCAACTACACTTAAATGTCATCTAAATGAATCTTATGAATATAACTGGAGCCAAATCAATCTTTTGGCTTGAGGCTTCAGGGATGCATCAATATATCAAAGTACACAGCAAAATTCATAAGTATAACCATAGCAAAGCAACACTTACACGAAAATCACACAAAATGGCTGGAATTTAAGTGGATTTCAATTACATGAGTTATAAACACAAAATACTCACATAACACTTGAGAATTTAGAAAAAAACATTAAAGTTTGTATAGTTTCATGTTTACTCACCTGTAATTGAAAACCCACACTTTAATCACAAATTTGACCAGTTTATTCATGAATTTGATATTTGTTCCATCCAAGGAATCAAATCAGCATGGGAAATCCATCAGGCCAGTTTCAAACAGAGTAATCATAATTAACTTGTGGGTCCTTCAATGGGGCAAACTCTCTATGGGTAACATTTATGAGGCCATGGCTGGGGCCAAGGAAGCCATTAGAGCACTATATGATAATAGTGAAGAAAATTGTCTTCCCCTGTGGGCTATTATTGACAAGTGGAAACACTAGCTTCACAGGCATCTTCTTAATGTTTATGATGGAAAACCACTAGAGAAAGTCGAACTCCAACATCAAAACTATAAGAGGGCCGTAAATCAAAGGAAGAAAGCTCCTATTGCCAAGTATTTCACGTTTGACTGCTTCTATTTTTGATCAATTCTCCTTTATTGTTTTATTAAATTTGCATTGTGCCTATACTCTCTAGGTGTATGGTAGGATAGTTTCCATGCCCAAATTTTGATCTCTATGTTCAAAGTTATATTAAATCATTGTTGGGCTAATTTATAATTTAATTACAAAAGATAGGCTTAACTTATTAAACCTATTATAGTTAGTTTAATTAGTAGGCTCGTTAGGCTTGTTAGCTGGTATAGAAAATGGTTAAGAGAAGGGCAGAATGTGATGAGAATGTCCTAAGAAATGACACATGTATAATTACCTCTTCAAAAAATTTAAAAAAAATTACTATCAGATTGAAATTTATTGCTTCTTACAACTTTGAGTCTTCCCATTAAAATTTCGAGTCAATTATATAATCCCTTTGAATGTATGCACCATTGAAGTATGCTTGAACATATACATCTAAGACATCTAATAGATTGGTTTAAGAGAAAATAACTCAGTGTTGGTTGTGCTACAAACTTCAATCACACCACAAACAGTTTGACAGACACAATATGGAGGCCATTTGCGAGGGTGAAGTTCATTCAACATGGAAACTTAGGTTGCTTGGGTGTAAAGAAAGAAGCATAGGTGATTCGAAGGTAAATCAGTGGAATCACCAATTATACGTTCATGGATGAGGACTCGGGCTAGTTACAGCGGGCATTTATTCTGTTTTATTTTTTTTTCATTTATTTAATGTGTGTAATCCCTGAATTATGGACTATAAAAACCAATTTTGGAGGTTTATGTACAAAACAAAAATTGCAGTTTATATAACTGAGTGGCTGATAAATTTCACAAATTAGAACTTAGGTAAAAATGAATTTGTGTTTATGTTGGTTTGTAACATCCCTCTCCTAATTTTCCCTAGAATTTACCTACTGAACACCAATTGCAGCAACTAGGGTTAGGATTCACCTGACCAATTAAAATATATCTTCAATAATGCAATCTTGGGTTTGAATCCTGCAACACCATATGAACGATTGCAAATATATATGTATGATTATGAGGGTTAGACAATTACATCACATCCACAGATTATCAATAATGTAAAACATATTAGGATTTTGGGAGAAGGGACATGATGGGTCCACCCAAAGTCATATGCCAAGCCTAAGAGGGTGTATACCACAGCCCTCCCCCTTGGCAACTTGCATATGCTTTCCCTATCAATGTCCCAACCCCCTGAAGACACTTGCCACCTTGTGGAGCTAGGTGGGGGCCATAAGTGGGTAACTCGGCTCTCTGTGTGAGTGCCCTCTGGTTGGCTACCTACTAGCCTCGTTTACCCCTTTTGCTTACACCCTAAGCCCTTCCTACAAGGTGGGTTCCAAACAATCAAAGATATCTTCTATCCTATCATAAGAAATCACACATTAAATATTCCTTTATTATGCAGGACCATATTAATATAGATGTAAGATAATAAATGGCAGAAATACACCTGAATATAGGATATATCTGATATACTCCTGATTATGTATATATTTTTGATACAACTATCTGTTGTGCTGGATCGCACGGATTCCCTTTTGATCTAATGTGCTCTAGTATCTTCCTCTATATTCATTGTAATGTCCCCTTCTCATCAGTAATCAGTTTAGTCGCTCTTCAGCCTATTCCGGAGGCCTGTAGGCTCGTTGAGGTAAAATTAGGGTTTCCCTGCTTGGAGGTTTGAGGCTTTTTCTGGGTGTTTACTATTTATAGTAAATACTATGTTTAGCAGTGGTCCTTTTGGTAGTGCTTCAGTTGTTTCTTGTCTTGTTGGAGCAGTTGGCAATTTGGTTGCAACTTCATAATGCTGAAGTGATGGAATTTATTCAATAAAAGGCATTAATGTTATAATTTGCAGTTGACCCCTTGGCCTAGGGGAATAACTTCATGTTGTTCTTAAAAGGTGGACTTGAAGGGGGATGCCGTCATAAAAGAAATAATTAATTTTTATTGAAGTCTTAAATGCCTTGGAAAATGGACGCCACTTAATGAAGGATTTATATTTTATGGAAATTTGAAAAGTCTTTTATGTCTTTTGGCGTGCCTTGAAGGGAATTCGATGAGTCTTCTCCTTTTCTATAAAAAAGAAGCTTGCTCCAGCATTTCGGTATCCATGAATTTATGCTAAAGTTATGTTGTCGAAATGACAATTGATATTTTGCTTCGAGGAAAGCTTACCTCCTAGCCTCTCACCAATTTCGTGTTTGAAATACAACACCTAGTTGGACATTTGCTGCTTCTCAAATCAGACTAGCAAATTGAGCTCAACAGATGAAGATTTTTGATGAAATTTCCAATTTTGAAGTTGTTGATACAGTCACAGCTGAAGGGGGTTTTTGCATACAGCTTTTGGAGTGAATTTAATTTGTTTGTGGGTACTTTTCCAATCCATTCCTACACCCAAGGCGACCATCTTTGGAGAGTTTCTGATTTTTTATGTCAAAGTCACCCTCAAGGAAGGCCGTACCATTCTGGAGAGCTTTGGGATTTGTGCCAAAAATTATATGTGAAGATTTGATGCTGTTTTGTGGTCAGAATTTGGGTGCCTACCTCCTAGAAGGTCTCTGCAAAAGACATCATTTGATTCCGAGGTATTTAGAATGAGTTATGAATATTTTAGTGGGTTCACAGTTGCTGGTTCTTCATTTCAGTTTGCTGATTTTTCTTATCAGACTTTAGAAGTTCAGATTTTTTATTATTTATCAGCAGTTAGAGAGATAATTATTTGTATGGGATCATCCATTACTCATGTGCTTTGAAGCTATTGTAATTTACATGTAATTTGCAGCTCACTTCCTATTTGTAAGACTATTAATAGTAGTACTGTTTCAGTCCTAAATCGCTGTAATTAATTCTTCTTTCTTCTCACATTAAGTACCCCTGGATGGTCTATCGCCAGTGTGGATAATTGAATTTGTATCTCTCTTTGTACCCACTCTCAAGTGGTGAATCCCCACTCTTAAGTGGATGCCCGCCGCAACGGATTAATTAGATAGTTGTATCTTCATGGCTGGTTATCCGCCTAATTGTTTCAATTTCAATTAATAACTCCGTCATATGTTAGCACCTCACCCTCAGTGGGATCTTGAGTGCACATTCTTGACGTTGAGTTTGTTTCATTTCAGTTATTTCTTTAGTTTCTCCGCCATATGACAACACCTCTTCTTCCTTAGGATTGAGTGTGCATTCTTGGCGTTGAGATCTTTCAAACTTGGTTTTCAATTTTGGAGCTAACGCTAATTCAATTGGCGTAGTGTTGATTGTGTTGTGAAAATTTCAACGAAAAAATTGGTTGACATATTTCAATTCACCAATGTATATCTTTCTAAGAATCAATGATCTCCTACATTGAAGTGACCCGCTCTTCATACCTCCCACCACGGATGGACATGCCTTTTCATATTATGTATTCATTAAAAGACATGTTCTTAAGCCTTGACTAATTGCAGCCTTCCTTAGGATAATTAATTGTATTAATATTATCCTTGCTTAATCGCTGATCCTTCATTAGTTTGCTGCATGATAATTGTTCGTCTTTTAATATTAATTCAATTGTCCTCATATTTCTCCCTGTTTCTATTGATGTGGGTCGACTGGCATTTGATAGTGCTACGTCCTATTCATAACCCTTAGTCTTGAGCGATTGGATTCTTCATGCATGACCCAGCGATCTGGTCTATATTTGCGGGGGCATGACATGGTTTCACTAGAGTTCATTATTGTAGAGTTTACAAGAAAAACTATAATTTAACAATTCTTAAATCTCACCAAATGTCAAGTCAATTTTAACTCTTTTACGTGCCAAATCTGAGTTTGGTGACTAGGGTATGTATATATGTTCCTTCCCACCCTGGCTACCTAAGGGCAACAAATTTAACTGTGATTCCATACATCTCTACAAGTCAGATGGGATACTTTAGTTATTATATAACTTTCCGATGGTGTGGTGCAGGAGCACCTAGGCTAACCTCCATGGTTTAAGACATTTTGGCTTGTATCTAACATTAGCCAAGTCAAAGTAGTGTGTATTTGTTTTGGACCTTAGAAGGTCATTGTTGTGGTTGGGTGAATTAGTCATTAGGACTAAGATTCACCAAAGTTTACTCATCATTGATAGTTTAGCTTTAATTAGCCTTAGTAGCTTAAAATGGGATTGGAGTCTTAAATATGTTCTAAACACATCTATGTTGTTAGAAGATGCCAAGAGGCAGTTAAGGGAGTTGGATGCTCGGAATCAAGGAGTTAGAGGTCCTAGGAGTTAGGAAGAGAACATAATGATAAGTTGCAAAAAGTTGTTACAAAGTTGCATGACAACATTTGTCATGTTGTATGCAACTCGGTTAACTTGGATCCCCTAAAAGATAGGAGTGTGGGATCGACCAACATCCCTAAAAACATGGCAAAAGGCATCTATGAAAGGTGTGGCTCGAATCCAAGAAGAGAGTTCTTTTTGTAATCAAGTTTTGATTTTGGAATAGAGAGAAGACTCTGCATTTTCTGTGTTTTCCGAATGTTTTGAAGTGACAGTGATACATAGTGGATTGAATGTATTGATCTAATATTGGATTTGTGTTCATAGAGTAGTCTTAAGCATTTTTCATTTTGTAATCAAATTGTTTTGAGTTAATCTAGTGTGTTGAATTCATAAGTTAAGGTTTTAGAGGGTTTTCTTGTTCTGTTCAGACCAGTCAGTCTTTTCATGGCTCCCCCATAAAATCTAGCCACGGGGTCTTCCTGAGATTAGATGGATATGATAGGGGAGCCAATGATCTGTAAATACTTAGCAATAGGAGTCATGAAGAGTCGAGCATTTGCATTTAAAACCAAACCCTAGGCGAGTTCCAAATACCCGGTTAGAGGTTTGGCAGTGAAGAGTTGAAGAGATTAGGCAAGGGAAAGAGGTACCATACGAAACAAGTACAGTTCCAGGTGGGGCAGAGCCATATCTTAGTATGCTAGAAGGATTGAGGTTTCTACCAATCCATTTGAAATAGATTTGAATGAGAAATCAAGGAAACCCTAGTAATTAGGCCTTTTAGCCCTATTTGCCCTAGGTTATAGGAAACCAGTGTACGGAGGAGTCAGGGGTCTGAAACCCTATGAAACTTTTAAAGGCTCAAAAAGGGTATCTGAAAGTGAAGTTTGTTTTCTAGGTTGTTTGGAAGGTTTGAGCAAGAAAAGCAAAAAGGACACTGTCAAGGGCTACAAGGAATTAGGCCTTCTCAAGGCAAATTCTTGAAATCGGTAAGAGTAAAGATTGAAGACCATCCAATATGGATCTAATTGGATGTGAAAGGCATGTTTCCAGTATCTTTGACACCCTTGCAAGCAGTTCAAGGTGTTGTGTGATGTTGGCACTTAGAGTCTTCTAAGTGTAGGAGAAAGTTGCTAATTCAAACTGGTGTTAGTCTTCCAAGGTGAAGCACAAAGTTGAGAAACTCTTGGAGAGGAGTTGAAACAGAGCTTAGTTAATGAAGAGCTTAGTTAATGACCTAAGCCTAACCAGAACCTAGAAGCTATCAGGTTCCTGGATGAAGACAGGGAAACGTCTTCCTAGCTAGTTGTGCAAGCAAACCAAGGAACACTTACACCATGGTGTAATTATTAATTTGACAGTTCTGTAGTTAATTCAGCATACATGTCCCCAGGGTTGTGGGTCTTTGAGGTAGTCCTGAACATCTGGGATATCCCTGTCATTTGGTGAAGTCATTCACTTTAAGAAAATTCAGTGTATGCCTGCTGTCACTGGCATCTCTAAAAAGTTCCAAGAACATCAGTTTATCCCTTGTGGCTACCAAGTTGATAGTCAAAAACAGAAATAACACTCAGTCCCATGGCTGAAAAAGAAAGAGATGTTGGAAATATTGTCATTGATGTCAAAGGGGCATGGATAGTTAGACATTGGTGTCAAAGGCGTACGATGGCAAAGTTACATTAATGTCATGTCACAATGAAGGTAGAAGAAATTGCACCCATTCCAAGACCATTTTATCATCACAAGGCAGTCAATTATTTTTATTGTTGGTCGACTCCCTCCTACTTGGCTCTCCTCCTGAATTTGAAATTAAAATTAAAAATATATTTTTTATGTTGAGGCTGACCCCCTTATTGTGGTCCCCCATTTTGGGGATTCAAAATTTGTAAATAAAAAAATAATAAATATATTTTATAGGGGCCAACCCCTATTGGAGCACCCAAGGTAGAGATGAAGGGGTGCATATAACATAAGGAGTTGTATCCATTAGTAAATGACATATTTTCAATAAGTCGCCCCCTTTGGAGAAGCTATAAGAAGTGGTTGCAAAGATGTTTTAAAAGCAAGCAATAAATAGAACATCTTTCTGATTTTAAAAGCAGATTTGGAGGAAGAATAAAAGCAAATTTGTATGAAGAATATAAAAGATTATTCATAGCAGATCTAAGAGGACACTGTAACTGAGCAGACCTTTCAAGGTGAATTTTGTTGCAGATTTGAGGCAGATTTTGAGAAAGAGTTATAGCAGATTTAAGGAAGACTTTGAGAAAGAATTATAGCAGATCTAGAGGCTGATTTATAGCAGACATTTTGAGCAGATTTGTAAAGGTGAATAAGAGCCAATTCAAGAAGTTTCAAATATTTATTATTTTGCTTGTTTGGAGGTTGGTGCCTCGTAACCAAGGAGATCGGGAGGTTGGTGCCTCTCATTAGAAATTGGTATTATTAAATATTTTTGTCACTGATGTCAAAGGTGTGTCTGCTATAGTGTCTCAGTTTTGGTTTGCAAATAAAATGAAATTTGCAGATGCAAATGGACAATCAATTGTGTGGCGTTCATGTTGAGTCAGCATTGCAAGTGTTATGTCTTGTCAGTATTGTTGGTCAAATGAAATCATATGCCAAGTTAGTTTTTACACGTCAATGCCATATCAGCATGAGTATGAAATATGCTAACCAATTTTTTCGAAGAAGTAACACAAAATAACCAGCAATAGATGATTGGGTTAGCGTTAGCCTCAAACTGAAAATCTGAACTTGAATGGAAGATACTGAACTTGAATTGAAGAAACTGAACTTGAATGGAAGAACTACTCAACGTCAAGAATGTGCACTCAAGATCCCACTGAGGGCGAGGTGCTAACATATGACGGAGTCTAAGAAATTGAAATTATAAACTGTTAGGCGGATAACCAGCCATGAGAAACAATTCCACACTACCACCAAACAGTGGGGGGAAAAGATTACAATAGAAAGCAATTCATCCGCTGCGGCGGGCATCCACAATGCTGTGGGGATTCACCACTATGAAGTGGGTATAAGAGTGTTACAAATAGATTGTCCACACTGGCGGTAAACCATCCAGGGGTAATTTAATGATAAACAGAAAGTAAATTGCAGAAATGAAAGAATGGTTGGATTAGTAATGCTTAATCTCAACCTTACAAATAAAACTCTGCAAATTACTAAGTACAATTGATAAGGAATGAACCTTAGATACAAGTATGAACTTCTACAATGATATAACACTCAAATACTGAAGTATAAGCCAAAAAACTGGAAATTGCAACAGTCTGATATAAAAATCAGAATTCTGGAAATTATAACAGCAGACTGGGAAACAGTAAAATATTCATAACTCACTCGTTTCACCTCCGAATTGACTGAAATCTTTTGCAAATGTTTCTCAAGAGGTAGGCGCCCAAAAACCAAGCACCAAACAGCAGCAACTTCAACTTATTTTTTAACTTGCACAATTCCCAATGCATATGAGATGGTACGGCCCTCTTGGGAGGGGCGATTTTATTTAAAAATCAAGCACTTCAAAATAAAATCTCAAAACTTGCATGAATGGTCGCCCAAGGTCAGCAAACAGATTGGTTAAATACCCAGAACGAAATTCAAGCTGGAAAATAAGCCATGAAATAAAATCACTTTCAGCAGTTGATGAAACAGCAAACCAAAATTACCAAAATCTCCAAAATTCTTCAATCTTTGATGCTCAATCTGCTAGTCTGAAGTTGAGAAGCAGCAATGTAGCCAACTAGGTGTTATATTGCAAACACGAAATTGGATGAGAGGCTAGGAGGTAGACTTCCTCGAAGCAATTTGTCAATTGTCATTTCGACAGCATAACTTTAGCATAATTTTCATGGATCCAATGCTGGAGCAAAAGCCTTCAATAAATAAGAGCTCACCAAAACTCTTCAATTGCCTGAGAAGCAGCTCAAAAGACACAAGAGACCTTTCCCATTCCCAAAGACCAATCAACTTCTCAAGTGGCGTCCCAAAAGCCTCCAAGAATTTCACTTTATTCAAATAATATAAAAGTGGCGTCCACTTTTGCTCAAGGAATAAAGTTCTTAATAAAATTAATAAAGCTCTTTATGAAGGCATACCCTTCATGGCCCCACTTTTAAAAACAACTTAAGTTATCTCCTTAGGCCAAGGGGGTGTCAACAGTGAATTAAAACATAATGCCTTTAATTAAATATTTTTTCACCAAATAAAGCTCTCTGAAGACCAAGCCAATATAATAACAACTGCTCCAATTGAGAAGGACTAAGAATGGACAACTGCAACTGCCACAACTAGCATTTACTAAAAATAGTAAATAACATGAAATGCCACAAAACTCCAAGCCAAGAAACCCTAATTTCACCTCATTCCAGTCTACGGGTTCCGGAATAGACTGATGAATCAAAGAAGAGCGTATGGCCAAAATGGGGACATTACAGTCCGCCCTTCCCAAAATTGCTTGTCCTCAAGCAATGCCACAACACTCCAAACTGATCCCACCAAACATGTAGGATCCCGGGGTCCCAAGTCCATCTCGGAAAGGTTCCATCATGCTGATGCTGCTCTACTCTGATCACACAAATGAAATCACTGCACCAGAACTGCACAAACCATCCCTGCAACCTCAAGGAGATAACATGCCTAAAATTCAAACTGAAAAACATGGAAGGAATGGAATCAAAATGTAGCAGCATCTCCTGCCCAATAAACTCTGAGGAATTAACATCTGCGATGTTAATGTCAATCACCATCCTGAGAATAAAGAAGATTACTCTAAACAACTCAAATATATTCTCATCAACATCACTGCTCAAAGCGTCAAACCATATCACATCAACAAAGGTAACTCCATCATAGCTATTTGTAAAAGAATAAACAGCCCTTTGCATGTTCATAACAGCCGCATCATCAAAGCTCCTCAAGGATGTATAATGCCTCTTCTGAATAATTCTAATATATGCAAGAAAATTTATGAAAACTCCCACTAAAATCTCAAAAGTCTCAAATAGTTGAACCCAAACAAGCAAGGGTTCGCTGCCCCAAACACTAGTGCAAGAAATTGTATAGAGTAAATCACTGGAAAGGAACTTAAACACTATCCAAATCTGGTCCAAATCACTATGGAGCATCATTTCCCACTTTTGAGGCCATAAACCATTACTGAAAAAAATTGAGAAGAGGAAGAATGAATGTACCAGCTGCCTATGAAAACTGAAATGAACTTCTCAAAATCTGATTTTAAGAAAATCATCATGCAATGAACTGAACAGTTGCTGCAATACTGAAAATCAGCGTCCATAATAGAACAATTGCTCATGACCAAGGCTGAAAACATCTTCTCAAGAGACTCCAAACCAACATTAAACCATCCTTTGTTCGAAATATCTCTCCAATTCACCAGTTGATGAGCAAAAAGAACCTTCAAATGATTGGCGAAGATGAGGACATCATCGGAGGATCTGAAAATTAAATTCTTATCTCTCCAAAGATTTCTCTTTCTAGTTGTAACAATCTCCATCAAGCCATATTGAGGATTCCAAACATGGATACTCGACTGAAAATGTTTTCCAATGCATCTGAAATAGTACACAACACTTCTCCAAGTACTAATCAAGGCAAAATGCAAACTCAAGAATTTAGAGTCTTCTTTGATAAACCCATGCAGCCCACTCATGAAAACATCAACATTAATGGAGCGCAAAACAAAAGTTGTTCTTAATTCCCATTCCCTCAAAGGACTAGGATGGGCCAAAACATCACTCAACTCAAGAGATAGATTGTTAAAAAAGTAAATAATTTGTTTAGGTTCAACTTTCTCCCAAACTTTATGAGTAATAAGTCTAGAATCTTCGCTTGTTGCTGTTGCAATGGAGTGACCAGCAGCTACCACCAAATCAAGAATGAAAGACTCAACATTAGAGTTCAAAGAAATCTGCAAACAAGAGTAGGAACAACTGCTGCAATATTGAAAATCCACATTCATCTTGACCAAATTGCTCGAACACAAGGGTGGAAACACCCACTCTAAGAGTTCCATTACAGCAAAGAACCATTCTTTGCTCAAAATTTCTCTCCAATCCATTTGTTGGTAAACAAATGGAATCATCAAGTGGCTGGTAAGAAAGGAAAAAGCACCATTAATTTTGAATGTTTGATCCTTATCCCTCCAATGAAGCTTCCTACCATTCCCCAAAAGATTTTTCACAACAAATTCCTGAGTACCAATCAACTCCAATTGCACACCCAGAAAATTATTGACTTCTTTGGTAAACCATTGAAGTCTATCCAAGAAAGCTTCAAAAACAAGGGAGCCTGAAACAAACATCGTCTTCAAATCCTTCTCCCAAGACAAGATAGTGTGGGCATTACTCAATCCAAAGGATAAACTGTAAGGCATGTAAACAATATGTCTTACCAAAACATGTTTTAACACCTTGGTGTCAAAGATGGGGAAGTCGTCATGAATCAACACTTCCCATATGGAGACTGAATTCTCTAAACCTCTTATGCATTCACTTACAAGCAAGCTTGGAGGATTATCAATCACAGAATATATCTCGTCCCTACATTCTCTGAGAAGTTTGAAATCAACTAGCTGGTCTCCTACCTCCATTACACCCAACTGAACATTTGCTAACATGCACTTTGTTGATTTAAGCTCATGGCTGCAAGCTATCCCTTCTTGAGGCAAGTTCTCTTCCCAACTCAAGAGTTCACACTCTTGATTTACCTTCCAATTACCATCATCTTCATGAATCTCCTTAAAATTAAGCAAGGTTTCATCATTATGGAGTTCATTAATACCTTCAACTATTTGCTTGATCTCCATAATCCTTGTATCAGCTTCTTGTCCTTCAAGTGTGGCTGCAATAGGAGTTTGATTTTCTCCCTTGCATAAAGAGTGATGAGCTAAGGAAAGATCAAGGTAAAGATGATCAACCTCTTTCTCCTTCTCTTGGTAGGCATCATAGGTCTCTTCTGCAAACTTAATGGCATTATCCCTATCTGAGAGCAAATGCAAATAATCTATCTTTAATGATTCCAATGCTTCTTTGATAGTTTGCAACTTGGAAAGAGTGACTCCTTTAACTCCATTCTGTCTCTCTTCAAACTGTGACTTCCAGTAGAGTTCTTCAACAAAATTGTGTGTGCTATCAAACCTTGATAATGCTTTAACAATTTTCTCTTCTGAAACCATTAAGTTATCCTTCAAAACTTGCAGCTCTTTAGGCCCATGATCAAAATCAGCAAAGAAGCTTTGCTCATCAAACATCAACTTTTCTGATTTATTTTCTTTGACTTGATTCTCAAAATCAGCTTCCTTCTTAACAGCAATATTTTCAAACAATGAATCATTATTGATTGATTCTCTTAAAGTCTTGGTAGCAACATACTCTGCTTTAGTGGCTACCTCAAAGGAATCTTTATGGAGCTTTGCCAAACAAGCTTCTTCATCAAAGACAACGTCTTCTCCAATGACTTCATAGCTTGCAATACAAAATGAATTTTGAACTTTATCAGGATCAAAGGGAAATTTATCCCACTCAAGTTTTTTAACATACCTTGGTGCCATCTCACCAGGATCCCAAATGCAAAAGGGTTGATTATAATGATCAATAGGAACAAGATCTTCATGCTCCTCTTGGATTGTTGACTCATTGAATGAGTCACTCCTCATTCCATTCAAACTGAAATCTTCATTAGTAACTTCCTCCAAGAGCTTAGTTTGATGATCAAGCTCACTACCGCCTTCACCACTGTCATCATACTGGAAATAAGAGTCATCAAAGCTGGCTGCTTTGATTAATTTATCATTTTTATCTTCAACAACCCCATCATGAATAGATGTGTTGCTGATTTTATCATTAGCATCCACATACATACCAAAGAAATCTTCTTGGTCACTTGTCATAAATTCTTCATATGTATTCAAAATTGATGTTGCCTCCCTACACTCACCCTCAGCATGTGCGGACAACTGCATATCAATAGGTATTTCTTGAGAAACAACCTTACAATCATTGAGAAACAATATTTTATTTCCGACTTCTGCATTAATGACTACCTCATTTTTCTGCTCTATCTTCCTCATGTGTGGCTTCAATTTTCTATCACACTGAATGAACAAATCTCTGATCAACATACCAGCAGTAGAGGAATCCTTTCCTTCTTGTTCATGAATATTTAACAGAAAAGTTAAGACGGATTTTGGAATGTCATCCATCTCATTGATAGTTAAAATTAAAATGTTTCTCATTGCTGCAACTACATCCTCTTCTTGTTCACTCCAAGTTGAAATAAAGAGGTAATGGATCAAATAATATATTTGATCTTGCATACCCAATTCAACCAGCAAAATACTTGTTTTGAGTTCAGAAAACATCTTCAATATAGTAGCTCTTCTGGAGTATTGATTGCTATCAATTTCATCAAGGTCTTGAAAACTTTCCACTATCATATCTAATATGGTTTTCATAGTTTCGACCTCATAAGGCAATTGGGGAATTACAATTCTTATTATCTCCATGAAACAGGAAGAAATCAGTAGCTTGGTTTCTTCATCAGGATGCCCCAACCAATAGGGCTGATTCAAATAATTCACTGTAGGAGCTAGTGCCAACTCCATTTTCTCTGAAGGTGATTGCTTCACTTGTCTCAAACATTGTTCTAACAAATGAAGAATGTTTTGTTCATCTTCTCTTGACTGAAATTCTTTACCAAGTCTCTTTCCAGCCATAAAGAGAGTCTCTGCCAACTTCATCTCTTCTTCATTAGCCATGCCTAACTGCCAACTTCTAGATACCACAAGGAGCTGAACTAAAATCTGCTCTGACTATCGGTGTAGTACCAGAAATCTCTGTCACTCATTTGATACACAACTGCAAATTTTCCACAGGATGGCAAGGTCTTCTGCTCTGATACCACTGAAATATGCTAACCAATTTTTTCGAAGAAGTAACACAAAATAACCAGCAATAGATGATTGGGTTAGCGTTAGCCTCAAACTGAAAATCTGAACTTGAATGGAAGATACTGAACTTGAATTGAAGAAACTGAACTTGAATGGAAGAACTACTCAACGTCAAGAATGTGCACTCAAGATCCCACTGAGGGCGAGGTGCTAACATATGACGGAGTCTAAGAAATTGAAATTATAAACTGTTAGGCGGATAACCAGCCATGAGAAACAATTCCACACTACCACCAAACAGTGGGGGGAAAAGATTACAATAGAAAGCAATTCATCCGCTGCGGCGGGCATCCACAATGCTGTGGGGATTCACCACTATGAAGTGGGTATAAGAGTGTTACAAATAGATTGTCCACACTGGCGGTAAACCATCCAGGGGTAATTTAATGATAAACAGAAAGTAAATTGCAGAAATGAAAGAATGGTTGGATTAGTAATGCTTAATCTCAACCTTACAAATAAAACTCTGCAAATTACTAAGTACAATTGATAAGGAATGAACCTTAGATACAAGTATGAACTTCTACAATGATATAACACTCAAATACTGAAGTATAAGCCAAAAAACTGGAAATTGCAACAGTCTGATATAAAAATCAGAATTCTGGAAATTATAACAGCAGACTGGGAAACAGTAAAATATTCATAACTCACTCGTTTCACCTCGGAATTGACTGAAATCTTTTGCAAATGTTTCTCAAGAGGTAGGCGCCCAAAAACCAAGCACCAAACAGCAGCAACTCCAACTTATTTTTTAACTTGCACAATTCCCAATGCACATGAGATGGTACGGCCCTCTTGGGAGGGGCGATTTTATTTAAAAATCAAGCACTTCAAAATAAAATCTCAAAACTTGCATGAATGGTCGCCCAAGGTCAGCAAACAGATTGGTTAAATACCCAGAACGAAATTCAAGCTGGAAAATAAGCCATGAAATAAAATCACTTTCAGCAGTTGATGAAACAGCAAACCAAAATTACCAAAATCTCCGAAATTCTTCAATCTTTGATGCTCAATCTGCTAGTCTGAAGTTGAGAAGCAGCAATGTAGCCAACTAGGTGTTATATTGCAAACACGAAATTGGATGAGAGGCTAGGAGGTAGACTTCCTCGAAGCAATTTGTCAATTGTCATTTCGACAGCATAACTTTAGCATAATTTTCATGATCCAAAAGCTGGAGCAAAAGCCTTCAATAAATAAGAGCTCACCAAAACTCTTCAATTGCCTGAGAAGCAGCTCAAAAGACACAAGAGACCTTTCCCATTCCCAAAGACCAATCAACTTCTCAAGTGGCGTCCCAAAAGCCTCCAAGAATTTCACTTTATTCAAATAATATAAAAGTGGCGTCCACTTTTGCTCAAGGAATAAAGTTCTTAATAAAATTAATAAAGCTCTTTATGAAGGCATACCCTTCATGGCCCCACTTTTAAAAACAACTTAAGTTATCTCCTTAGGCCAAGGGGGTGTCAACAGTGAATTAAAACATAATGCCTTTAATTAAATATTTTTTCACCAAATAAAGCTCTCTGAAGACCAAGCCAATATAATAACAACTGCTCCAACTGAGAAGGACTAAGAATGGACAACTGCAACTGCCACAACTAGCATTTACTAAAAATAGTAAACAACATGAAATGCCACAAAACTCCAAGCCAAGAAACCCTAATTTCACCTCATTCCAGTCTACGGGTTCCGGAATAGACTGATGAATCAAAGAAGAGCGTATGGCCAAAATGGGGACATTACAGAGTATCAAGGGGTTGAGTCCTATATTATGGCATAATTGAACTTAGTGGTGGTGGCTATTGATTTTATTTATTCTAACTTCTAACGTATTTACCACTTTATGAGACAACTTGATATCTCTATTATTTTTGTCAGATGTGGGTGGCTTGAAATTCAATTTTGATCGTTTCACTCTAGGCCCGTCATGGCATTTTATAGGTCAAGAGGACTTTATTCTCCATAGTCATAGATATCAAAGTGTTTTCACTATATTACATTATTGTGTCAGCTTGCATGGAGATGGCTACAGGCTATGGGTGCGCATGAGAGCATGAAGTTTAATTTTAATATTTTTTTTACATTACTCATTTATATGGTGTTTCTTTTTCGAATGGAATATTTCCAAAGTTTGCAGGCGGTGAAATAATAATCAAGGATTGCGAATATAAAAATTTTGAGCCGTATTTACTCTGTAATGCCAAGACTCCAATTGATATTATAATCATTCATTTGAGTCGAACTCATTAAGAGACGTGCTATGTCGGTAGTTTCATAGATGTTATGGGGATTGACTACAAAAAAGAAAAAAATTGCTTAAGCTATCGAGCTTGAAAATATTGCAGTCTGTTTTCTTTTCAATTTTCTTCTAAGGAAGCCATTGCAGTATTTAAAGCTTTGGCAAACCACACTTTGTATGATGCTCAGAATACGAGGGTATGTGTTGTAGTCGTGGTTGAGTATTATGAAGGCTTTTGCAAACCATTTCCGTTGATGCAGAAAAAAAAAACATTAACGTGTTTAATGCTGCCTTTGTAAAAAGAATATAGATTGCAATTCCTTGAAGTTGCATTGATATAAGTATTTGTGTGCATGGCTTTGTATATGTACAATTTTGGAGGTAGCATCGAATAAAACCTATCTAAAGTCTGGATGAAAATTAAAATAATTTCATTATACTGAGAGTTGTGTATTTGAGAAGCGTGTGAGCCATTATTCCAATAATGCTTGTATTCATGATTCTACGGTGGACTTTATTCTCTTGTTTTGATGGGAACAGTGCATTTGAGTAATGCCTGTGTGGCATTCACATAATTGCTGACAACTACTTTTTACTGCTGCTGTGAAAATAGGTGTGCTGCTCTTAGCCAATGGGTGTCTTATGTGGATTGAAACTAATGGTACTTCTTTTTGCTAACAATGCAGATAAGAAAAAACACATAACTCAATGATAAGTTATGCTGCAACATCAATGATGAGGCTTCTTCACAATTAGGACAGGACACGTTGCGTGATGTGCACAGTAGTCACTAACACTCCCCAGAAAAATCCTGTAAAAAAAATGTTATGTCATCATCTTCCTGCCGATCTGTTCTTCTTTGCATATAAAAATTGAGGTTATTTTGTGAAGGCGAGAAGTTGTGAGTATTCAAATGTGTTGCCATTGTTTAACTCTTGCATGGGTTGCGTGTAAGTTGAGGAGGCATGCGAAGTTCTGATATAGTCTGAGAAGCATGAAAATCTGAGTGCAGAGACATTAGTAGTATCAATGAATTGTGTATATTTTTATGTGTTAATTCAGTATTGTTGATTGGCCGGATTGAGTGGAGCTTATATATGCAAGGCAAGAGATTTCCAGATGATGTGCAAAGTGTGTTTGGAGTCAAGAATGTAGTTTTTGATGTGTTGTGATATTCTTCAATGAGTTAGCGCTCACGTGAAATATGCCCCTTCAATTTTTTCCAAGAATTTCACAAACAATCAACACTATGCCAAATGAATTAGCGTTAGCTCCAAAATTGAAATCCAAATTTAAAAGATCTCAACGCCAAGAATGCACACTCAATCCCAAGGAAGGAGAGGTGTTGTCATATGGCGGAAAAAACTAAGTAATAACTGAAATGAAATTACAATTGAATGGAGCTAGGCGGTGAACCAGCCATGAAAGTTTTCCACACTTCCACTAATAAAGTAGGGGGAAGAAATTACAAAACAAACTAATTCATCCACTACAGCGGGCATCCACTCAACAGTGGGGATTCGCCACTTAAATAGTGGGTGTGAATTGAAATTACAAAATGTATATTCCTCCACACTGGTGGTAAACCATCCAGGGGTTACAATGTTTGAATTTAAAACACAAGTAAATGCAGAAGTATAAATGACTAAAATAGTACTACTATTCTCAGCCTTACAATGCAAATGTTCTACAAATTACAAAGTTTTATTGCTATATAAACAATGCCAAATGATTAAAGATAATTTCTCAACTTCAAATCTTTTCAACTACTGAAGAACAAGCCAAAATTTGTTTTACTGATGAATCTAATATAAACCAGCAATTAGCCATCAATTAACTGCTCATATCTTCACCCCAAAGCTTCTGCCTTCTTCAAATGGACTGCACATGAGCACTAGCAGCATAGTTGCCCAAGAAATATTGCATCACAAGGAAAGAACTAAGTCTGAAATAAAATACCAACTCACTAACTACAGACCAGCAACCATGATCTCCCTATAATGCTCAAATCTCATTCAAATCACCTCTAATCCAACCCAACATTGTTCTGATATAAATCTGATATAAAACCCGCAACTGTAATTTATCAAACCAACAACTAATCAACACCCAAGAATGCACAAAACTCTTACCAAACTCCTCCAAAATCCAATGAAACTGAAATTACATCAATTCCAAAACTAAGCAACCAAGAAGCAGCCACTATCCAAGCACAAATATCACCAAAATGGCCCAGCATGAAATCCAAAGCACCAAGTACAAGGTACGGCCCTAGCAAGAAGTCAACCTTGCTTTAAAAATCAATCTTTCAATGATAAAATCTGCAAATGCACAATTAGGGGCGCCAAGAGCAAAGACATTGAATAATCAAATACCCATAATGAAATTAAATTCCCTCTATGAGCTGCAATTAAAAACATCTTCAGCAATACAAAACCAGCAAGCGCAAATCTGGAAATTATCATCAAATTCACCAACGTTGAAGCTCAATGTGCACTTCTGAATGAAGCACACTCCCAATTGACCATCTAGGGAGCCATAGTTTCAGGCCCGAAGAATGGTGTAAAATACTAAGCTCCCCCTTAGCCGAGTTCTAAAATCAATTCAGCAGCATAACTTTACAATATTTTCCAAAGATAAGAAATGAGAGAGCAAAGGCCTTCTTTTATAGAATTGAAGGTGACTGTTGGCTTTCCATCTTCCTCCAAAAGGGACACCCATTTCATTTTTGAAATATTTTAATTTTTAAAACATTATATTCACCTTTCTAGGCATCCAAGACTCGAGGAGAAATACTTACTTTAGAAATATTTAAATAATCTCTCAATGAGGCGTCCACCTTCAAAGGCCCCCTTTTAAAACAACTTTAAGTCATTAATACTAGGCCAAGGGGGCCAATAAGAAATTATAACATTAATGACTTAGAATAAATCATTTTACCCAAAATGAGCCTCAAAATGTTGAAAGCCAAATATGCTCCAAATTGTACTACTTGAAATGGAAACTGAGCTGATTGTTGATGCTACTGCCCAAGATGGCACTGCCAAAAATAGAATTTACTAAAAATAGTAAATTCTAAAAAGTTGTTCAACACACTTTGCATGTTATATCATTGTGAAGCTCTCTGAAAACCCAAAAAAACCCCACCAGACATGCATCCGAAACTCTAACATACAAGCCATCAGAAATGCATTAGAACACCTATAAAATAGGAAACCCTAATTTTACCTCTAATAAGCCTACGGGCTTCCGGAAAAAGGCTATCAATCACTAAAGGGTGTATAGCTAAAATGGGGACATTACATCACGTTGGAGTTGGTGCTTCAGCTATTCAAATTTGGTGCTCTCAGTGAGTTGGTGCTCACTTTTGTAATCTGGGTTGGTGCCCATTTGTTGTCAATGAAAGCATAGTTTTGCTATGGTTTTTTACCCAAAAGGGTTTTCCACTTGAAAACTGGTGTTATTCATATTGATGGTTGCTCATAGTGTTTCTATTTCTGATTCTTATGGTTTAAGTTTAAAAGTTTTTAAACTATTGATTGACCTACCCCCCCCCTACCCCTCTCAATATTTTTTGTGTTCTTCAAGTATCTCTTGTTGAGTTGGTGCTTAGTTGTGGGGATTGGTGTCTCCACTAGGTTGGTGCCTACAAAAGAAGACTTGTAAAAGAAATAGGTTGGCGCATACAAAGAAGATCAATATATAAGCAATATTTTGCCATGGTTTTCTCCCACAAGGGTTTCCACGTAAATCATGTGTTATTCCTGTGTTCTTAATTGCTAGATCTTGCATGTGTGTTATTACTATGGTTGATTAAGTTTTGATTATAGAAATCATTTTTGGGATCTCCCATGAAAATAAATTGATATTAGTTATTGCTCACATTGAAATAACCCCCTTAGTTTTTTCCCAAATTTTTCCACATAAACTTCATCCGTTAGCGTTAGCCCAATGTAATAATCAACAAACTGAAAGCGACCCTTCACTTTCTAATCACCCAAATCTCGGAGTGGGCAAGGTGACAGCATATGGTGTAAGGGGATCTAATTACAATATTGAAAATGTTGGAAAAACTATTGGCGGCAAGCCAGCCTCTTCCACTTTTCAACAGGCAACAGAAAGTAAACAAAAAATCAACCACTTATCCAGTGGGAGTGAAATACAAAATACTAAAAGAGAAAGCTGAATAGTACTCCTAAATCAGCGTTACAATATGGCATTAGATTCAGTACAATATGAGAGAACCAAACCAAAATGAAGCCCAAGTGTTAGGTAATGTTGATGAATTGTAGCTTAGGTCAGATATAAGCAATGATTGCTATAAAGCATCATCGCTTATATAAGATCTAATGCTCTTTGTGCTTATATTTCCAGAAATAAGTAATACCATCGAATTTTATAAAGCATGAATAAAATCGAATTTAAATGATGTACAAAATTCGCATTTGATAAACTCGGATCTCTTACGCCTTGTGTTAAAGTATATATACTAAAGTTATTTTAACCGAATAACTATCGGTTGTAAGAGAGATCCGCGCGCCCAAAGGGACACGTCCCTTGAGCGGACGTGTCTCCACGTATGGAGACACGTCCTCTCAAGGGACGCATCACGTGAAGGCGGGCCT
>VDFB02000003.1:438935300-439068068 GCA_007258455.2 Sequoia sempervirens
GGTCTTTAGATTAGCCATCTCTTCATTAGTTTGATCAGATTTGGCTCATCCTTTTGGGAATGTTCAACATTGGGGGCACTATCTGATTCGTTTGAATTTGAGAAGGGGGAATTCATCTCCCCAAATAGACTAGGGCCCTCAACATCTTTTTCCTCATTCTCTTCCTATTCTTCCTTATCTTTTTCTTCATTTTCTTTCTCCTTACTTTCTATACACTCATTGAAAATATCCACAATATTGAGGTTAGAGGTTGTATAATTAAAAATCCAGTTAGACCTTCATATGCTCGATCAAGACTTTGATGCAGGAGCATCCAAGTGAAGACATGATCAACATCACACAATTTTTTTTTAACTTTGTTTGGTTTCCATTGTTTCAATTTTGGGTAGGAAAATGTTACTACTAACTTGGAAGTGGCAAAGACATTAAATACAAAAATATCAAGTCACATTTGAATATGCTGACACTGGAAAAGTTTTTAAGAGCTCAGAGAATTGTCGAAGAAGGATTTTGCAAGGTTCCATCATTGTCACCATATCACAAAGTAATGGATTTGCATGTTGATGGTTGTGAAATTTCTGTTTCTCATGGGTTTTCATAAATTCAACTATAGGGAAAATAGTTTAAATTAGTTTGAAATGCAATAAAAAATATGTAATGAAGATAACATACAAGGTGCACAACTAAAGGACAAGAAAAGGTAATGAAAAGTCATGACCTAAGAAGAGAGGAATGCTAAGCGGCGGAAAGGAGGAGGTGGCGCTAGGAAGTAGGAAGATGAAAGGGAATAATGAAGGCAGATTAGTGTTAATATACAACATGGAGGAAGATAGAGGGTGCACGCACAACGTAAGAATGATTTTTTTTAAAAAATGCAAATAAGTACATGCAGATGGGTCTCACCAAGATAGCTACAAATTCATTATCAATAAAAGATAAACGTGTATGTAATAGGGTAGGTATAAGTCAACGGTTGAGAGTGCATGGAGAATAGAAGAGTTAAAGGGGTTGCACAGGAGATAGTTAAGGAAGGGCAACTGTATGGTAAAGCAATACAAGCTATGGCTTGCCAATCCTATTGCAGATGAAGGGAATAGTGTGAAGGAAGAAAATATATGAAGATGCATGCCATATGATATGGAAAATAAACATTGAATGCAATAAAAAGTTTCCTGATGAGTGTTCATACAAGTCGTGCCAAGGAGAAGAGCAGGTCTAAATATGTGAGGAGAACATTGTAGAGTAAAAGAATTTTAAAATTTGAAATATGAAGAATGTAAAATGTGAAAACAATCAAATTAAATTCAATTTGTGATGTTAGTGTAGCTGTGGATATTAATAATTTAAGTGTACGTATGTGGTCTTCGGGAGATGAAATGAAATTTGTTTTTCTTTTTTAGTGTAGATTGGAATTCAGATTAGATTGACAAATGAAAATTTCAATTTGGCAGAGGATTTGTTCATATAAATTGTGTAGGTATGTGCAAGATCATGATGGGCCAAAAAGTGGAGATATGATGGGTATGTGTAGGGTATGTGGCTGATGACTTTGTTTTTTATTCAAAATTGATGAAACGAAAAAAGTTTTTAAAGGAGATTCTCAACTTTCTACCAATATAAATTATTCTTTACTTAAAATTTAACAAATAATTATTATTCATTTTCTATTTGAATTATGACTAAAGTCTTGATTGATAGGCTAATTGAAAATATGTGTCACATTCAAATGGTATCACATTTTTTGAATCCAAAATATGTGTCACATTCTATGCTTCACATACTATAGGATTAGAAAAAGTTAAATTTCATGGAAGTTTTGAAGTCAAGGTGGTTAGACATACAAGTTTTTATATTTTTTAAAAAGTTGTAATAAAAAAATAATAATAAATTATTTACTTGGAAAAAATTACAAAAAATGCATCCTTCGGGACATGAGTCCCTCTGCTTATATCTAAAATATTATTAAAAATATTATCATTTTATTGGTTAGGGTGGTGAAGACACCTACTTATTTTTTCCAAAATTTAAAGTACCAACTTGCATTGAAATTTCAAATTTTCACCAAATAGATTTTTATTTATTTTTAAATAAACCTAGTAGTTTAGAAACTACATTCAATTTTCTACAGATTATATTTTTACACATTTTTGAAATAATATAGATAACTTATTCAAATTTTTATGTCAAGTTTTCTAACTCTGATTTTTCTAATTTTTTCGCCACTTAAAGGCCTATTTTTTCCATGACGATCCTGTACATACCCATGCATGATTGTGGTAAAGTTGCCATGTTAATTTTTTTCCTGCATCAGACCCCCTCGCCTCATCCTCTATGCCTGTAACCATGTCCATGTTTTCTTCCTCCTCCTTGGCTTCCACATTCACCTTGGCAATAAACTCTTCCTCTCCAACTGAAGTATCCTCCTCTTTTGCTTCATTGATAGAGGATTCCAAAGAAGTAAGTAGGTAGAAGGAAACAATAATAAGGGTTTTGTGCCAAAATTAGCTCAAGAGGGAAAAGTGGTAATGATAAAAGCTCTTAAATTTATCCTCTAAATTGAAATACTTCATGATCATAAAGCATACCTTATTCCATGGAGGTGGGAGCTTTGCTTTATTGAATGCTCCATGAAATTTCATTAGAGCCTTGCCCTCCCTAAATGACAAAGCCATATTTTTGTTATCTGAGACTTTACTATGCCTCTTTAGTTTTATCCATTTGCACGTCATCCTTGTAGCTATTTAGGCATTCTTAAAAAAGGATAATACCTCCTTCATAACATATGTACTAGAGGGTGGCATCGCCTTTAAATCATGCATAGGAAACTAGTTCTATGTGAAGCATATCTCTTCCCATAGCAACAATCCTCATAGGGTGGTATAACTATAACATGGAATAGGAATATGTGTTTCTACAATTGCCTCTACTCAGCCTTGACTACTAGGGCTAGATAAAATTGTTTTTATGTCTTAAACTTAGTAAAAAATACTAGAAAGTGTCAAGGATACATAACCTTAGAGAAATTGAAAATAAATGATGGTATGTGCCCAAATAAAATTCATTATTACTTGGCACCATCAAATTAATACCAACTCCCCTCCTACACAAAAGAAAAATCCTTTGTACATCCTTACCATGTAGATTCATAAATATATCTGCACAAACAATCCTTATCACTTGATAAAAAATATTTAATAGGAAGTATAAGGTGTGTAACCATTGGAAAGAAATGTTGCTCAATCCATATGATAACCATTCCCATCATCAAAATCTGAATTCCACATAATCATGAGAATGAGATTATCAATTTCTCTAATTCTAGTCACTGCCACATCAACAGATTCAAAATTCCATCTAATCATCATTTTGTGTTTATCATCATCTTTGGTCCTAGTCACTACCATGCCCAAAAGGAATGAGGAAAGTTTTTCCTAAAGGTACATGTTATTATACAAATATATAAAATTATATATTCTAAATTATAAGACCTCTTTTTAAATGTCATCATTTGAATGATAAGTGTATTTTAACTCCCTTAAAAGGAGGATCCTTATGTTATTAGGAAAATTCACATGATTCCTCCATCATCTCAAGAAATTGAAATTAATTCCTAAGTTAGCCATTTCATCAACTACTCTATTCCCCTCCCTATAGATATACAATAATTCATACGTATTAAAATCCATTAGAATACTTTTAATATCATGGATGGTATCCTCCATAAACCACCCCAAATCC
Organism: Sequoia sempervirens; assembly: GCA_007258455.2. Taxonomy (NCBI): domain Eukaryota; kingdom Viridiplantae; phylum Streptophyta; class Pinopsida; order Cupressales; family Cupressaceae; genus Sequoia; species Sequoia sempervirens. Next base: position 438,939,039 of record VDFB02000003.1, read on the forward strand.
ACCTTTTCCTTGACCGATTCAATTATGAGTTTAGAATCACCTTCTATCTAGAGGTTGTTTATACCCATGGAGAGAGAAAGTTCGACATCCCATAGCAGAGCCATAACTTTTTCCACATTGTTCATTTTCCCTCCCAATCCCCTCAAGTAGCTAGAAATGACTTGCAATGTTAATACTATGAACTAATATATAAAATTTCATTCAAAATATTATTCTATTTGTTAATATAGAATTTATTTCAAGAATATTTTGGGTCCTTTATTTGTTATGGTTAATATATATGAATACAAACATATAAAACAACATTTCTTTATCAAAGGCATTATAATAGTAATTTGAAAATGTTGGATGGAGCATTACTTGTTCAAATCAAAATAATTAAATTAGTCACAATATTTAAATGTGTTAGTAAATGGATAATAAGAAAAAATATTTAGATTCCTACCAACTTGACCACCAAAACTATAAATATTAATACCTATCAACCATTTAATCACAATTTCAAATAATCATGTTGTTCTACGAAGATTCAACTACACAATTTTTTAGTTAAACTTATTGAACCATATTTCATGAGCAATGGTTCACATGAATCCATCTCTAATGGTCATGAATGGTTCACTTAGCTCTATTGCATCTAAGTGATGCTCATAGGGTTGAAGCACTTGAAATTTTTGACAGGTCACCCATCCCAGTACCACTTTGAGTCTTGACTCAAGTGTGCTTAATGGTAGAGTTTCAACCAAGATCAAGCCTACTTATCTTGATGAGCTTCATTTAAAAACCTCTAGCAAGTATTGTGCCTTACGAACAATTTATCATAGTTTTCCTTTAGCTCATCCAGTACAAGGAGGAATTTTCCATAGAATATCAAATTATGTTGCTTTATCAACATTCAATTACATAGTTTGAAAGTCAAATGAGCATTGAACCATATATTTCATATGAACCCATTTCTCATGAGTATGAATGGTCCACTTAGAATCCATTGCATCTAGGTGATCCTTATAAGGATGAAGCATTAGAATTTCCTAGGAGGACATCCGTCTTAGTACTACTTCAACTCAAATGCATTTAGACATGAATTTTCCCCCAAGATCAAACCCACTTAGCTTGGTACCCCATTTGCAAAACCTTGATCAAGTGTTGTGCCTTATGCAACATTCAATATAGATCCCCTTCAACTCATCCAATGATACAAAGGCATTTTTGTAACTTAATTTTGAATGTTTTAGATGTTTCTTGATGATGGAGTTGCAAACTCAATTGATTTAGAGCTTGAAAGGGGTGGTATTCTTGTAAAGGATACCTTGCAGGTAATTACAATAAAACTTGAATTAATTACATGAGGAAATACCATTTTTAATCTTTGTACAAAAAATGAGCACACATTCCTTTTTAACTACACAACTTTTTAGTCAAACTCAATGATCCATATTTCATGAGTAGTGGTTCACATGAAACTACATCTCATGAGAATAAATGGTCTACCAAGCACTTATTACATCTCAAAAAGATAAAATAATAAGACTTCCCAAAAAATCACCCATCCCACTATTACTCTAACTCAAATATAACTAGCACTTGCACTGGAAGTCAGGTGCAAGGGTTACATTGATAGAAAAATATATATGTTAATATGTTAGGGAACACAATTTGATATGTGCATAGAAAATACAAGTTATTTTACTTATGTTAAAATATAATTTCATGATTGAATGTCCTTTTTATTTATTTGCACTACTAGAATGTTATCTTGTAGCTAATGGGACAATGTCTATTCCTATTTTGAATTTGGTAATACCATGATAATGATTATATACATTAATTATTGCAACTAAATTGTAGACAATAGTGTGTATAAATTATTATAAACACATGATTACAAATTTGTGACTAAGGTCTATTTTTCTTTTATTCTTAAGATAAATACTTAAATTTATAGTAAACATTGTAGTCTTCATTTCTATTGTCTAGAATAGGATACTTGTCTTCAAAAAATAGTAACACTTCTTTCTAAATTACAACTTTGTAGGTCATGGTTTTAATATTATATTGAAGATAAACATATCTTCTAAAATATAAAATACAAAATATAGAATATTTTAGAAATTGTAGAGATAAGTTATATAGTCCAAATTGCATTTATAATTATAAGTCAAAGTGACTATTAATTTTCTTTCATATCAACTAATCAATAGGGGAAGAAGAATAAAAAAATTGAGAAAAAAATTCTTTCCCAAAATGAAATATTTGTAATCACCCTTATGTTTTCATCTCAGACCATGAATAATGATTAATGACTATGATTATATATATGTTCATTTTTTTGTTTGTATTTTTGTTTCACCTTTTTCCTAGGAAATGGTAGTAAAACCTTTTAAATTTAAGAAAATTTTCAAGCATGAAAGGGGTAGATTCAATCCAAAGATATTGAAGAGCATGTTCACTATCTCATACAATATAGTTTTAGATGCACAAATGAGAATGTCATGGACATTTAAAATTTTGTACTTTGTCCAATACAAAAATAAATAAATTATGAAAAAAATTTAATGGAAACTTCAAACTATAAGAAAATTCTGTGTTCCTATTTTAAATATATTCTAAGTGTTGCATTTAATTTTGATGTGATCTTCATTGTGTTTTCATATGTACAGATGTCAAACTAACCCAAAAATATTAAATATTCATCCTATACCAATAAACATCAATGAATGAGTCTAATAGCATTTGAAAAATGCTAGAGCTAGCCCACCACAAGATGTTTTTGATGAGAGAGTCCTAAATTCTTAGCCATAGGCTAATCAAAATTGGTTTGCATAAAACCTACCATAGAGAATTTATGATTGGAAAATGTTATATCCTTGTTACTAGGGAGATCTATTTGAGCACAACATCAAATACATCATGAAAGATTGATTGATGCTAGGATTAATACATAGACTTTAAACATCTCTATTGAGAATCATCCCAATACCACCACACTTGTATGTCACTTGCACAAAATCCTTTCACCATAAGATTAAAAAATATTACAAACAATAGTAAAGAAAGAAAGAAAAGCCATGAGGTACTTTTTTAAATTGGTAAATTCAACAACTTCATTATAGTGAATATGATTTTTTACCATCCAACTTATCTCCAAAGTAAACTTTCCATCTTTAGTATACATTAGAAATTCATATCTATTTTCTTCATTTTAACTCAACATTAAATTACTTCTAACAACTAAAATTCCTCATATTTCTATTGAATAGAAATAGGTTTTCAACCAAATTATTGACCACAATCAATTAAATTAAAGAAAATAAAGCCCTCAATTACATGGAGTTTATTACATTAGAGGCATTGAAAAATACATGATTGTGTAGGCATATAATGATATTAAAAGAAATAGAGAATTTAAAAAATGGGAAGTGAAAAGAAAAAAAGCCAACATGAAAATTCTCCACTAATCATCCTTTTATTATTGCTTGTAACCATAAACCAATTAAATACACAAAAAGATCAACCTTTTTCCTTAACCAATCATCTTTATTTTTTATATGCACATACATGGGCTAATTGGTTATTCAACAACTACTTCACAATTATCCCTTCTTCATTACTCTCAACATCATCTATCAATGGTTTAAAATTGACTTAACAAAGAGTATCAGTGTTGGTAGTCAAAAATAGTTGTGGGATGAATTGATGACCATTAGATACAATGGATGTAGATTTTTTTAGATTGATGACATATAACAACTATCAATGGGCTTTGAGAAAATTTAATAGTATGATACTTTTAGACCATTGTAGTTTTAATGAGATTTTTTTAAATAACAATAATTTTATTTGAGATTGAAAAATTTATGTAATTTAAATAGAACAAAAAAAAATGATTTTTGTTTTTAAAAGAAATTTAAAACGTTCTATAATATATGTTTGTAATAGTTTACATAAAGGGAGTTTCAAAGTTAAAAAAATTAATTACTTTTTTTTAATAAAAAGGGGTAAAAAAATTATTGAAATCAAGAAATTACCAGTAAAAAGAGATAAGGGAACCAATAGGCTCCCAAGAAAAGAAAGTACCGAAACCCCAACCAAGACAAAAAACACCACCCAAACAACAACAAAGTTCTCAGTCAACCATATCACGAGAAATGACCCTCTCTAAATCTTGACAATAATCAGGGGATAACTACCTCCAACCCGCAATCCTCCAATTATCATCATGCTCTGAAGCCCACTTGGCCAAACAATCAACAACCCTATTCCATTCTCGCGGGATGTGGATAAAGGAAACCACCTCCAACATGCAGGTCATTTGTAGAATTTGATGAACAACCACAACAATCTGCCAATTAACATCAACCAAATTTTTCTCATTCAACATATTAGCAATAATTTGAGTAAGATTCATAGATAATATTATGCCACCCCAAAGCACAAGCACACTCAATAGCCCAAAGAATCGCCAACCCCTCCATAAAGTTGTTAGAATGTTGTCCTTTATCAATTGAGAAAAAAGAATATAACCGAGCCAAAACAGTCTCTACCAACTCCACCAATCCTAGCAGGCCTCATATTACCCTTAGAGGAACCATTAGTATTGATCTTCAAAAAATCCGCTGGAGGAGGCAACCATCTTCCAACCCTTTGAACCTTCTTTTTAGCTCACCTAAATCTCTTGACATAAACAGATATAGGAGTCAAGCCCTGGAAGCCCAATCTATTCACAATCTTATCATTGCTCCTTTCTAGAGGATACACCACTTCACATTTAGCTTCTAGCATCTCCTGGATCATACCAACAATCCTGTGCCAAACTCATTGAACCATTAGGCTATCCCCATGGAAAATCCTATGATTGCTTTCCAGCCAAATTTTCCAAATGATGAAGGTAGGACCAATGCACCACATAATCTAGAGAAAGGGGGATTGAGTAGGAGGTCTTCCTAGACTACTCCAAAACTCAACATGAGAAGAAGCATGAATGCAAGGATGTTTCCAAACACCCCACCAAAAATGCCAAAGCAACATAGATCAATAATAACGAAAAACAAGTGGGAAGAGTCCTCCTCACTGCAACCACACAAAACACACACAAAAGGGTTGTGGAATCCTTGCTTTCGAAGATTATCCCAAGTCAAACATCTATTCTACGCCAAAGTTCACACAAAAAAATTACACTTCAGCCATGAGAACTTGTTCCACACACTTTTCCACCATGGAACCTCCACCCCACTATACTTACAAGCCAACAACTCCTGATACCCACCAAATCACAAACAAATTTTTGTCAAAGGCCACTATTCAAGCCCCTTACATTCCATGAGAGGATGCTCATTTCAGAGGATTAGAGAAGTGAGAGTCCAAAGTCCTAATAGAACCTCACTCCACCAATGTTTCCCCCATCATCTTGATTTTCTCTAAGTCCTTATTCCACTTCTCAACAACCCCTTTTAAAATCTTTTTGAAGAAGCCCCAATGAAGTAGAAGCCTTATTTTCTTTTTCCAAATCAGACCCTACTTTCACTAATGGAAGAGATCCCCCACCCTTCTTCGCAGAGGAAATGACCTCAAGCCCCACTAAAACTGCCATACTAAGGTTAGTATCCAATTTCAAAGCACCACCATCTTGTGTACTCTGAATGTTCTAAAAAATATTGCCTTCTTGTACCATTTCCAAAACCCCTTGATCCATAGCTAACAAGTCTGGGTTCACCACCTACTAACTAAGGTCATCTAGAACCTCAAATCTATTAAAAGTATCCTTTGCTTGACAATCTTTAGAATTTCTCGTCTACCCACGATTCCTATTGTGGGTTTTAATTAGAGTGAAACCCTCTACACCATCATCATTACCAACATTACTAGAAATAGGGGTCTTTCCTTTATCAACCTTATTGGGGTTGCGAAGTCTAAGAGTCAATAAATTTGGCCCTACAGCATCTCCGTTGCAAATGACCATATTCATGACATAGACGAAACCAGAAAGGAAAAGTCTCATAATCAAGCTATTGCACCCAAGAATACACACCCGCATGAATTTCCAAAGAGTTTGGAAGCGGATTACTCAAATCAATCTCGACACAAATGTGAGCAAAAGCCATTACCTTTCTATCTTGGGTTTGTTGAGAAGGACCCATTGGTTTCCCCAACAACGATGCAACCATTTGCAAAATATCATTACGCCAACATTCCATAGGAAATTGAGGAAGACGAACCCACACCAAAACCCTATTTGGTAGCTCCTCCGACTTTGATTGAACCCAACATGCCATGGCTTAATAAATAAGCCAATTTGGTTATGTAAATAAGGCCCTCCCTTGAAAAAATGATTGCAATCAACCATATAGTTAAAAGCCACCAAGAAATAACTATTCGCTAGTAGCATTATCTCCGTTTCCCCTTTCGGAGCCTAGGTCCGCTTAGCCCACAATTCTAGAAATTGAAGCAAAACCCACATCCCATAAATTTGTAAATCAATACATGTTTCGAGAAATACTTAACATCTTCAACTATTAACTTTGGTTGAATTACCAACATTCGTGTTTCTTTGCTTCATTCCAAACACTCATTAATTTTTGGGATACGAGATCCTCGAGATGGAGCAAACCCTCTAACCCCCAAATCCTTATCAAATAAATTATTCTCAACCACTCTCATTGTACGAGATGGTGAATTCATTCCAATTACATAGCAAAAATAGAGAGGGGATTTAAATCTGGAAGCCTCCCTTAGATCCATCACTAAGAGAAAAGAGAATCACAAACTAAACCACCCAAACCCAATACGTGCATAAAATTAGAGGGAAAAAAAAAGCTCTTATGCCTCCCCTACTAACGACAAGTAGCACTAAACCGCCACAAAAAATAGAAGAAAATGACACCAAAATTGAATAAAATCTTCCCTATGCGAAAGCAGACCCCCACACCATTAACCTCTCCCATTGACTAGCAAACCAAGGCTTCAAGCTGATACAAAGAATGACCAGAAATCTAGCCTGCACAAAGGAAAAAACCGTGGCTAGGGCACATGAACCCTAGCCCGTGTCACCTCCTCGCACAGCGTGGCCATCTCCTTCTTGCATGAACCAACTGCCATGATAGAGGGAAAGTTAAAAAAAATAAAAATTAATTACTTATTTTGGACATAGATCATATATAAAAGTGTAGAGCAAGTTTGTAGAGGGAATAAAAATAGAGGTCGAGGTGGAGGTGACTACAAGTCTCCTTTATCAATCGTTCACCATGAATTCATATGTAATAGAAAGGGGTATTGAAAAATTGTGTGGTTATCAACTCTATAGAACAAAATAGAATTTTATTTTGTCATTTCAAGTCACTAGAATTGATCTAAAATTTATTTTGATTATTTGAATACTATCTCACTATTTCATATCACTTGCATTTTTCTATTAAGACTAAGATAAAACATACAATAACAATAAATTTTATATACAATTCTACACAATGTCATATATTATTTTCCTATAAAGATTGGTTAGGAATTATACTTTTAAAGATAAAAATGCATACAACAATAAAAAATTTAAGAAAGAAAAACAATGGAAAAAAAGTTAAAAAGTTCTTTGTTAGAAAGGTTGAAAGGGATTTAATATTTCAAACTAAAAGTCTTCTAGTTATCAACCTTATCCTTGTGCAAAAAAAGGCAGTGATATTACTTGTTAATTTGTCTTTATAAGTGTTTCGAAAGCATACATTCTTATGTTAAATAAAATGTACCATATATTCTATTGCAAAAAAAATGGTTTAAAGTTCATATTTTTAATGTCCTTGAAGATATCCTAACATCTTAAAAAAATTATGTAATTAATTTTTTTTACCACAATAGTCTCCAAATAATCTTGGTTTAATCTAAATACATGGTGCAAAATGTATGTCAATAAAACGATACTAACATATGATGTTATTGGCAATATCCCACCCCTTATGTATAGATGGTTTTCAACAAGGCTTCTTAAAAATAGACTCAAAATCAAATGTTTCTATAAATCCATTCTGGATAGGTAGAATCCAACCACCTCAAAGAGTAATAAGAGTTTTTGAAATCTATGTAGCATATTTACTATATTTCTCATTTGTCTTGCTCATGTGTTATGCTTCATGGTGGTACACCTTATTATGGTTTACACATCTTCAATGTTTACCTACCCTTGATCCCCATTTATTGCATGCACTTGGCGAGTCTCGTGCGAGTTGCACCCATATGCCTATTAACACTTGTAGCATTGAGAATTAGGAGTCAATATAAATGTTTATAAAACATATTCAAAATTAACAACTTTACCAAAGCTTGCGGTGCCCTTTCAAATCATTATACAATGATAAATAATTTCAAAGGAAACATACACTTTATGGATTTATGCACAACACAAGGATTTAGAAACAACACCGATTTAGATCACATTCGGTTTCATATGGATATGTATGATATATCATGCAACTCAAATCGAGTGGGATATGAGAAGGTCAATACACCATATTTACCTAAATCACCCATTATAAATCAACCACCATTAGGAAAAACCTATGCATGAACAATCAATATAAAAATTAGGCATATTTTCTTAACATGAAAGTATCTAGCACAACATGGACATCTAACATGATATAATATCAATTAATTACATCAATTGAAATAATCTAAAGCTAACTCGATTTAGATAGCATAGATGCATATATCAATAATCATAATAATCACAATGTTGAACTGAACTAGGTAACATAATCATAATCAAACATAAACAAATATAATCATTTTGGATACATCCCATAATACATAGTTATCTAACATCATGATGTCAATACAAAATATCATTGATAAAGTATATCGATGGCAATACTAAACATCATCAATAAGTATGATATAATTCTCAAAAGAAAGTCATCATAAGTTTCTTTGACCCTTATTTCTAAACTATTTTTTAATATAGATGATCTGGTAATCTTGGTGTGGGGATTGCATGCAATTCTTTAGCCTTCTTCAATACTATTCCAAAGGATTCACTCATGTCTATTTTCTCATAATTCATCCCTATTGGAAGGGTCCAATTAAATGAATGGATTAAGGAAGCAATAGTAAAATGAACCATTTGATGAGCCAAAGGAAGTCCTAAGCATATTCTTCTTCCAGCTCCAAATGGTAGCAACTCAAAATCTTGTCCCTTATATTTCATCTTACTATTCTCACAATTAAAAAACCTCTCTGGCATAAAGTTTAAAGGTTCCTTCCAAATTTTAGGATCTCTTCCAATCGCCCACACGTTCACAATCACCAAGGTGTGCTTGGGTATCGTATACCCTGCCACCTCAGACAAGTTGTCTGCTCTATGAGGCAATGCCAAAGGAAGTGCTGGGTGTAGTCGAAACACTTCTTTCACTATAGATTGAAGATAAGGCAGATGGTCTATGTCAGATTCTTCCACTCTTCGATTGAGACCAATTATCTCTTCTAATTCTTTTTGTGCTTGTTTCATTACATGAGGATTGGCAATGAGTTCCACCATAGCCCATTCTATTGTTGTAGTAGTAGTATCACTACCAGCAGATAAAAATTCCTACATGTGATCATAAGGAAATGATTTATCAATCATACATTTTTTATTTTTTTTTCAAATGAAACATATGAACTTTGAAGTAGTAATTGAACAATTAACCAATTCATACAAATGAAAAAAGTGTCAATTGTTCTAGTTCATCTAATTTTTTTCCTAATTTTAAAAATAAAAAAGCTTACATGATTTAGTTAAATGAATATGATTAAACATTTAATTTTTATTTTATTATGTTCTAAGGATATTGAAAAGTTTAATCTACACATGTGTTTGTTTAGGCACAGTCTATTTAAATATCAAATAGTTCAACTTTAAATAGTCATAATTAACATTTCAACAACTTATCGACACAAAAAATATAAATAGTTATCTTATTTTTAGTAAAAAAAAACATATTTATCTATTAATCTATTTAAGATAAAATATTCAATATAACATTATAAACTGGAGAAATTTTGTGTGTTAGAACACTTACCATAATTAGAGCTCTGATATTCTCCAGAGTGAAATCATCTCCAGTCAAATCGAGCAGAATATCGAGAAAGTCCTTTTCCTTGGGAAGACCGACGCCTTGCCTCCTCGCCGTCAGCCGATCTTGTATGAATACATCTAAGAAATTGTGTAGTCGCTTGTTATAGACGGCTAGATCACGACTCAGGCCCTGAGGGTCGAGGAACCTGAGAAAGGGATAAAAGTCGGCCAGGTTGGGTTGTCCGGCCAACTTCACCGCTTCAGTAAAAGTGTTCCCCAATTCTACAGAGTCTGGATTGTTGGGATCGAACAACTTCTTACTGAAGATGATGTTGCTCATGAGATTGAGACCCTCGTAGTACACCAGATGTGCAATATTCAAACTCCTTCCCCTCTTCTCGAAAATCATTCGAATTGTCTCAGAGACTTGATCTCTTCTCAGATGTTGCAGCGCTTGAAGTCTGCTGGGAGTGAAGAGCTGTGTGGTAGCAACGCGCCTCAACTTCCGCCAGTAATCTCCATACTGAGCAAACACTATTGAGGATTTGTGGTGAGAAAGAACTTTTCCTGCTTCTATCAGAGTCCGTCCCGCAAAATTTTGGTCGTGGGTTTTGAAGACCTCCTTTGCCATTTCAGAGGAGGAAACCACGACTGCAGTTTTCATGCCGAGAGAGAGAGTCATGAGTGGGCCGTATTGCTGAGCAAGAGCCCACAGAGATTCGTTGGGTTTTTCCCCCAGCTGGAGGAGGTTTCCCACGATAGGCCAGCCAGGAGGTCCAGGAGGAAGACTTGCCCCGCTTTTCTTCTTTCTTCTCCCCATTAAATCTAATAAGAAATATGCCAACACACTGCTTACCAGCGCTGAAAGCCATATCAGCCATTGCCCTTCCATTGAATGAATTTCAGATGTGCTCAGAAAGCTATGATTTCGTTTCCTAAAATAGCTTGCAATCAAACGGAATCTGTCAAGAGACGTCATGATTTTCCCTCAGAAGATTTGTACATATAAAATCTATACACCATTGGGACTCTTTTTTTAATAATGCAAAAAGATTACAAAAGAAAACACTGTCAATGGAAATATATAGATAACAGTCCAAAATCAGCATATAACCATCGCATCTTATCATAATGTTCATAGATAACGGTCCAAAATCATCATATAACCATCACACCTTATCATAATGTCCAAAGATAACAAATAAAATAGCTTGCAATCAAACGGAATCTGTCAAGAGACGTCCTTTTCCCTCAGAAGATTTGTACATATAAAATTTATACACCATTGGGACTCTTTTTTAATAATGCAAAAAGATTACAAAAGAAAACACTGTCAATGGAAATATATAGATAATAGTCCAAAATCAGCATATAACCATCGCATCTTATCATAATGTTCATAGATAACGGTCCAAAATCAGCATATAACCATCACACCTTATGATCATAATATTCATATAGATACAGTCCAAAATCAACATACTATCTTTGACCTAAAGATACCAAGCACAGCTTTCATGTTTCTTACAATCATAAGAAACCTGAAGTCCATTTGTATATATATAAAAATGTATTTAGCAATGACATATGTATATATGGATATTTATAATCTTTGATCGAATATAATGTTTATATGTCTTTTGTTATTAACTTGATCATTCATATTTGTATATATAAAAATTATATGACAATGATATTTGTATATATATTTATAATCTTTGATCAAATATAATGTTCTCGTCTTTTTTATTATAAAATTAATAATATTATCTAAAATTACATATTTGAATTGTTTGCAGGCTTTAGTGATAATTTTCATATCCTTGTTGTCAAATTGCACCAAGTCCTTGTGCTGAAGCTTTGATGCACTTTTATATTGCTAGGTTTCAACTTCAAGTTTTCGTCATTTTCAAACTATAGACAGTCAACCTTCAACAGATGCCATTAGAGTTGGTATTATCTTATACAAGCTATTTTTTGTCTTGGTTTGTAAACCCTTAGGGTTCAAAGATAACCTTTTTTTCAGATTTTGAATAGGTTTGTACATATTTTATCATGCTAGGGTTTTGTTACCCTAAACTCAAATTCCATCAGCCTTCATGTACTAGGGTTTCATTGTTTGACAAGGTTTTGCTTCAATTGCCTGATAAACAATTGGTTAGCATCCACACAATGGCTAGGATGTGTTAACAATAAAACCTTACATATGTGGTGCAGTTTTGCTGACTGTCCTTAGTGTTTCCAACAACATTTAAGGCAGATTTTAGTCATGAGAGGGCAGAAATAGCAACAGTTCTTATTGCAGATTAGTATGAGTGGTTTCTACATCATTGTTGTTGATTTGTCAAGCTTGAAGCAGGGGTTTTACATAGTATTTTTCATGACAGCCATTCAAGAGTTTTTACAAAGGTTTTCATCTCTTTTTCCAACCAAAAAGCAGCACTTACAGTTTGTACTTGAAGTAGGGCGGCAAGGGTCTTATTTGGGAATGGAATTTTAGGAGCATGTTGCAGAGTCAAAATACTTTGCTTGGCCATGTGAATAAATATACATTCGCTAGAGACACTTTGCTTGTCCATGTGAATATCCTTCATTTAAATCTTGGCAATAGGATAAAATAGGACAGTGAATTCACAAATAAGCTTAGGGATAGTGGGTTGGTTCAAGTGACTTTATTTCGAGTTTCTATCCAATGTCAAGAGTTAGTTTGGCATGTGTGCATCACTGTTACTTGTATAGAAGAGAAATCAATAATTTTGATGATTGGTTAGTGTGCAAGTTTGATCCAAATTTCTTTGAAGTTGTTTCGGGGTTGTAGTGATATGAGGAGACTTAGGTTGTTGATTTAGAAATGTATAAAAAGGAAAATAATGATAACTTGGAAGAATGGTAGGAGTTAGCTAAAAAATGGTTGCTCAAACTAAAGAGGTTTCTCGAGGTTTTGTTATGAAAATGATTTCTAGGATGAACTAAGCACTAAAATTACCTTGTTGAATAGGGTAATGAGGCATATTGAGATGAGAACATTAAAAAATTAGATGTTCTACATCATTAGTATTATTCGTGAAGGTAAAACCTTTATTGATTGGGGGAAACTCATAAGTGACAACATCCATCAACAATTTTGTAGTTTATTCCAAATGTGTAGCTTTCATATGGTTTCATATTTGGTGTGCACCTTAGTATTTCAAGAGAATTTATAGGGTCAAACAAGATAAGGGAAGGATGATTGTTCTATAGGAAGTATCCATAGTTGGGAATATAAAGAGGGCATGGGGAACCAAAGTCATGCTAGGGCTGTCATCTTAGATTGGGTGTGCACCTTAGCATGTCAAGAGAGTTTATAGGGTCAAACAAGATAAGGGAAGGATGATTGTTCTATATTGGAGTATGTGGGTTTGACTCATATCCTCACAAAATTCTAGGGTATCCTAGTAATCAAGTGATTAAGACATAACATTGTTGGGAATTGACAAAGGTGCATTTTTATTGTAGAGGTAACTAGAAGTTGAGAGTTAAATTTCCAATTCATATCACAATGCATAAAAATGTTCCACAACCCTAGATGCAAAAAACATGGATGGGAAAATTTCTAACTTTAACTTCAAATTCTAATAAAAGTAGGGTGTATGACACTAGGGACCTCATGTTTAAAATACTTGAATCTTAATTTTCCCATGTGAATGATCTTGAAGACTATTGAGAAAATTGTGTGGATGATTATGAAGTCAAAAGAGGGAAAAACTATCAAATGACATTGAACTAATTAACCTCTTATACTACAAAGAGTGTGTCTTAGGGTTTTCTAGATTCAAAAGAAAATGATTTATCATTGATAGGTAAAGAAATAGTCATGATTGAAAAGCCTTGCCAATACCCATGGGCCCAAAAGTCAAACACGTAATTGTGGAAAAACTTGGCCTTGAGTTTTTTAAATTGCTTGCCATGTGTACTATAGGAAAAATCACAATGCTCACCAAAAGATCACCAAATGCTCACTAAAAAATGTGAAAAATGCACAAAGTAAAATGTGATGTGAGTTTCATTTTTTACTGCATATACTATTTGATAGATGGATGATTATATAAGGATTTTAGGGCATGATTGTGAGATTGAGGGTTGTGTTTACATTATTTATAATGTTTGGGGTCTGCATTGTTATTTTCATAGGCCTACATTTGAATTTTTGTGGGTCTATATTTTATTTTAGTGATCTAAAGATATTTCTAATCCCCATTTAAAAGCATAGTTTCTTGTTTAGATATTTCTTCAAATTAGATATTTGTAATTCCCCATTTAAAACATCTTAAGATATTAATACCATATTTCTATGCTATTTCTAAAAGCATAGTTCCCTTTTTCTAGAAGGTATGATATTTGCGAAGATATGTATTAATATGATTTGTAACTATATCTCCCTGATAACATAATTAGACTATGATTTATGCTATTTACCCCTTTTAACTTTGATTTTCATTTATGATTTCTAATTTTTTATTGATATTAAAATTTAAAGTTCATATATATTAAAAATTTCAACTCATTTTTTGGTTGATGATGTGTATAGTGTTGGGTCTCAAAACCACTACTCAACAATCCTAGAACTCTTCTCACCTTTAGGGACACAAATTTGTCACCAAGACAAGGATTGAGGGGGGTTAAAGACCAATTGCTAAGAGTGGGTAGTCTCTCCTATACTTTAGACTCAGCTAGACCAAGGAAGGTATTCCTAGAGGTGTTCTTAATAGGGTTTTAAACTAAGTAAAATATATCATGATTACAACAATCAATAGTTGTACCTAATATACACTTGACCCTTATATTTTTCACTAGGTCAAGACAAATTGGTTCTATTAAACCTCTTATATAGTTGATAACACACCTTGCACATGCACCTATATATAACAATAATATTATAATCCCAAAGATGATTTCATTTAATATCTCATATACAATGGCAAGGTGCAAACATGCATGACTTGAAACTCTAATGATTTAGCTATTTGGTTCACTTGAGATTGTTCCTTGGTTTGTTTATTTAATCTTGAACAACATGTGTATAAATCTAAATCTAAATCTAAACTACAACTATTTCTAACAAGGATGGAAGTTTTTTTAAATGATGAATGTTTGATCCTTCACTAATATGGATTGGTGCCTACTCTATTGGGTACTCTATTGGGAAAAAACTTGTCAAGAACAACAAAGAGAGAAAAAACACATCTAGCAAAACATCAATAAAACCGAATTGCATTTACATAAAAATCAAAGATTACATCATATAGAATGAACATACTTAATAATCCATCTTAGGATTGCAATAACCCATATGCAACAAAAGAATGGCCAAATGTACAAAATATTTGTAATGCATTAGATGTTGTCACACATATAGTTTATAGACTCAGAATTAGAGACTACTTGACAACAACTCGACAACTTAAAAAAAACATAGCCTTTTGAAAAAAAACATAATTTATGCAAAATGCAACTACAAAATGTATCAAATGAGTTTGGGAAACACCCTCTATATTTGGGCAAGGTGAGAATATATGGAGACTAGAATGAGGAAAATAATATTAACTAGCAAGATATTGGTGGCTAGTCAACCAAATTACATAAAAATCAAAGCCATAAAATCAATCAATGCCAAAATGGTAGATAATGATATGCAAATTTTGATTATGTCAATTTAGTAGATAACAAGTGGAAATGTGTGAATGATAAAATTACAAATTATATCATCTGATTTTGATACATGCCAAATTGGCGGATAATGTACTAAAAATAAAGGGGATCTAGTGGGTAAACCGACCAAGATAATTTACAATGAAAGTAAGGACTTGATGGTGAACTGTCTAGGATCTTTAACAATAATAATAAAAAATATTGCTTGTAAGCCATCTAGTTATTACAATATTAGATTTATGAGTAGTGTTTCATGGGGACACTCCCCCCCATTGAAATCCCCATGTTTTCGAGACAAGGACATCTCTAGGACATGGGGCCTTGGAGGGGACATCCCCCTGCCATCCTATCATTGTCGCTCAAGACCCAAGGATGATTTCGAGATGCCCCCTATTTTGGGGAGAGCTTGGGGACTCCAAAACATCCCCAAGACATCTAGGGAACTCTAAGTAATCTCCCATCTATCCTAGGGACTTCTAGGCACCTCCCATGGCTGTACAATAAAAATTAATATTTAAAAAAATTGAAACATTTTTTTGATTTGCGTGCCACAAACCCTAACCCTAATGGTCTAGGGGCTCAACAAAAACTCTAGGCACTGTCATAGAAAATGTATAAATAGGCATCTAACTTCTAAGCCTCATTTGCTCCTAAGTTTAAGAATAGTAAGGACTTGGTGTTCTAAAAAATAAGCTAGGTTACTGGTCTCGGTACTGGTTTAGGTTTGGGTTCAAGGGTTTGGTTAAATTTTTTTGGGGTTGGGTTCGTTTATAGAAAAACATATAAAATTCAAAAATATATACATATTTTCTGTAGTAATTAGTTCAAAATACACAAGAAATAGCATCTTATATGATATAATAAACAAAACCACTATATTAATAGTTAAATTTTAGTCAAAATTACATATTTGAATTGTGATTAAAAAATATAATTTGATATAAAATATAAGAGAGTTGATTATTAAATTAAATTGTAAAAGGTCGGTACTTCACAATTTAAAAATAGTTCTCAGTCTTATAGATTATTTTTTGCCTTGTGAAAGTTAAAAATCTTCTATTCTATTCTATAATATTCTACAATGTAAAATATTGTATTTTAGGTAAACATTATTGCTTTGGATTGCTATTCATTGTGGTATTCAATAAATTTTCAATTGTAGTACTATATAGAAATGATATTAGTACTTAATAATTATTTAATTGCGCTATCATATAAAAATGATATCATCATTTAATGGCATAATCATTTAATAGTTTTTTATTGTAAAATTATGGTAACATTTAATAATTTTTTAAAATTGCAATACAATACAAAAGGCTATTGTGCTAATAGTGTGCATTTCATTAAAATTTCTTCTAGTTTGTAGTTGTTATGATTATCTAAAGTTCTCTCATTGGCAAGGCTCTAGAAAAGTCTAGTATAGGGAACAATTTTTGAAACAAATATTAATTGTTGTTCAACAACTAAGTACTTTTTTAGATATTTCATTTCAATTTTCTTTAATTTCTGGTGTTGTTGCACACAATGTGTTTTATCCATTGCAAATATGTCTAGTTAATTTTTTAAAATATTTTTTGATATTTTACTAATTAAACTCAAAATTTATGGTTATTGCATAATCCCAACAAATTAAAATTAAATCTTTGATATTGATTGTTTTCTATTTTACTCCATAATTAATAAATTGAGATTTTAATAGTTCTCATAGAATAGAGATATAAAAATGGAGTAATTTTTACTCACATATATGTTGGGGATCCAACTAATAATCTCAATAAAATAGTTATACAAGCCAATAAATACATTGTCATATTCCAATTCAGACCTCACCATCATCCCTTTTGATGGAGGAGCATCTCAGGCGAACAAGCAATCCACATTAACTAAAAATAGTTTAGATTGGATTTTTATCTGTTTCCGTTCAATTTTAGTTTCATATTGCATTTTTGGAGTTTATGGATGGTTTTCAGAGATAAATTTTAATTCAGCGTCGATGAGGGATATTGGTGGAGGTGAAACGACATTGTTGTCATTGATTGATAAAATGTCACACATCGATTTTAATTCTTAGAAATCATTTCTTCAACAACATATGATGGATTTAATTTTGTTTGTTCAATTTTGACTATAGATTTTGATATTTAATTTTTGGATGATTTCTCTATGATTTTTATGTCAAATTCTCCAAGGGAGGTGTATGGTTAATGCCAATTGTTAAATAAAAAAAACCAATTCATTGTGTTGATTAACCTTTAGGTTGAAAAGGAGAGATATTTGATATTTAGTGTGGAAGAAACAAGAATGCAAAATGAAGAGGTCGTGACATTAAGGGAAAAATAAATTTTTAAAGAAAATATTAATGCTAGTTGAAATCAAAGACTACATAGCACTTTGAGAAGAGGAAAGGACAAGTTGTAGCTCATAGAAGAGCACAAAAGAAATATAAAAAAACAAAATGAATGCAAAAAAAAGTGAGTCACCAGGCAGGTGAGACAATGGAGAAGTGTTGGCCAACATGAGGTAGAGGAGGCTGCGTAGAGGTGACAGGGGCGGCTGCAACTTGAAGTTGGAATGAAAGAGACAAAGGCGTCATATGGGAGAGAATGTGGAGATAAGCAGGAAGGAAGATAGGAGTCATGCCATTAAAGAAAAGATGAGGTTCCATGCAGCCATAGAGGACACAGTCTGTAAGGTAAAGAAGAGCAAAGGCAAAAAAATTTGGTCAATGCTACACATGGGTAAAAGATGGAAAGGTAAAAAATATTAGTGTAGATAAAATGAAAAGGAGGTTGTTATGTGAAGAAGACAATTTCAGATTAGAATAAATTTAAAATTGAATGTATGCAGCGATGATACAGGGCGTGCCATAGATGGGGAAGAAAATTGAAATAATAAATTCAATTGGCATTGAATAAAGTTAATAATAAAAATAGCACCAGTCACACTTTATACAAGAGAAAATCTAAAGAATAAAAAAGAAAGAAGATGATGTTAAAAGGGGTCGAGCCTAGAAATGGAAGAAGAATAGGCAATGGCACATTGAAATTGCAGTAATGAAAGATGGCGATGCCAATTTGAATAAAAAAAAATGCAAATTGTAGATGCTTGGGCGTATGTATGGGAGATCAATAAAGTAATTTTGATTTGTCTGAACTATATTTATTATTATTGAAATATGAATAAAATTGGAATTAAATGGTTGCAAGATTTAGCAGAATTGAAATTGATTTCATTTCAAATTGGAGTCAATTAATAGATGAAATTGTTAAATTGAGTTGTTGTTTAAGCTAGGGTTAGTGCACCAATCTCTGACCCAAAAGGTGCCACTGCTAAAAAAAAAATTGATGTTTTGGTGATACAGTTTAAGCATTTGGCGGCGTAGTGCCAAATGTAAATGATGTTTAAAAAAAAAGCATTGAAACTTCATTTTTTTAAACCACAACCCTTGCCCATTTTTTGCACTCTCAAGTCACGCTCGCCAAAAGGAGATCAAATTTTTATTGCAATTCTTCGCGGGGATGCTAAGACATAAAGAGGTTGAAAGTCCCGACAGGTGTATTTTTATTGTTTTTATTTCAAATTTGAATTAGAATGGAGATTAAATAGGTTTTAAAAAACTTTATTTTAATTTCCAGGAAAGCAATCTCCACCTCCAAACATTGACAATTCACAATCACCCCCTCACGAAGAGCCTCCCAAACAAGAACAACCTCAAACCCCTCTGTTAGTTTGTAGGCATCCACAAGGAACCCAAGAAAATATCTTAAATCAAATTGAAAACAACAAAGAGAGATTGAGCAATTTATTGGAAGATTAACTAAGCATGTGAAACCCACCCTTATAGGAGAGGGATTGCCGAATCTGAAATCAATTGTATCACATGTAGGAGAAATGAGTGAGAAAATCAATTTTTGGTTGAATAAGAGGGATGAATTAAATTTTTTATGCTAGTGGTCTTTCATATGTAGATGTGAAAAAGAAAAATTGTAAATCGACTTGTGCCTTTTTTACAGACCTAAGAACCAAATCACCTTTATCACATGCATGTAGGAGGTTCCCCATCCATTTGTGCCACCATGAATTAATAAAAAATAAGTTTTGGGAATGGTGGTGGATGTTTTTTGACCAATCTCCATCCAATAACCATGAAGTACCATAGTATTTTTTGAGGAAACTCTATTGTGAGTTTTTCCTGAATAAGGTGCCAAGTTATTTTGACATTTTAGACTTTTAGGGTAGAGGTGGGGGCTCCACACATGATAGACCAGGTACACGACGTAATCCACAGTTGGCATCGAGACCCTTGGCCAAACCCATGGTGGAGCATGTTTCCATTCCTTCCGTTGTGAAGGATAGTGTTGAGGTGGACACAGTGGAGTTGATTAGCTTGCTCACTCAGACTAACTAAATGTGGAGTTGATTAGCTTGCATCATACAATGTGTGAGACCTCTAGTAGAGCCTGATGTGGATGAGACTTCTAGGCCTGGAGTTCAACCCCACCATTGTTGCTCTTGCGGTGCTGTTTGCATGTATGATTATCAAAGTGCTCGAGATGAACCTACATCAACTATAGAGTAGATGGCTATGACAGATGCATTGCTAAATGAAACATTCAACATTAATACTCAGGTGAAATTCAACAAGTTCATTTAATTTTGTTTATTAAATTCTATTTTGAAATGTAGGAATAACTAAATTAGTAGAATCAATATGATGAAAATTCAGGGTTAGAGTGTTCATGATACGTGCACCATTCCTACAGACCCTTATTTCTTTTCAACGTCGATTCCATAGGTATGCAACTAGTATTAAAGAAATAATTATTACATGTGAATAGTTGAATGTTATTTGAATGATTGTCTCATAACATGCTTTCTTTTTCAAATAGTTTGTTGGTGGACCTTTGAGATCCACACCTCGCTATTCATGTCCTCAAACAACTTTCACTTAGGTAACCTTTATTCATTAATAGTGTTGTAAAACAATGCTAGCTAGTTTTGGTAATTTTGTGTGTACAAATCTAAAAAATTGATGAGAAACAAAAACATTGGAGGAATGTGAAGTGGAGAACAAATGAGACTAATTTGTACAATTAAGAAATTGAAAGCTTGGAGTTGAAATTATGTCTTATTTTCCATCTCAATTTTATATTATAATATAGTTTGATAACTTTTGAATGATTATGAAATTGCTTTCATAAGAAGTAGTGTTCAAGGTTGGGAGATATTTTGTTAGTAGCATGCCCATAGAACCTTAAAATTATTTTCTCTATGTGTAATGCATATTCTCTTTGGTGTCAATTCTCATATTATAGCCTCACAAAAAATATTAATAGTTTAGGTTATAATTGATTATTTAATACTTATAGCTAGTCAGTAAATAATTCAAAGAACATGCTTTATTCTCAAATGGATATTGTTATCACCTTTCGTAGTATTCACTAGTACTATGTTCCCATGATTCCAATAATCCCTTGTCATATTCCTTGGTTTCCCTATGACCACTAGCTCTACCCGCTTGCCTTGTACAAGATGTTATTGACACATGCTTTATGATGGTAGATCATAATGGGAAATCGTCTCACATAGTTTCTTTCATGCTCATGTTTAGGCTACCTCATCCCTTCAACCAAGTTAACTCTTACCTTCCACCATCCCATAACCTATCACTTGTATCATCCTCCTCGTCACACATTTTAACCAAACATGAAGAGTATATGGCATGCGATGTGAATGAACTATGTTCTAAGGAATCTACCATGATGTCTTATTTTCCATATCTATTAGAGGATGTCATGCTTGGTTGGTCTTGTGAGATCCTAAATATATTTACCATTCAGTGTCCATATCATTATTCCATTCCTATCATCACACATATTTTAACCATTTTATATCACATATCCCAATCTTTAACATATTATATATTATGCCACCTTCCTCCATATTTCATCTTATACATGTATCCTTACAAGAAACCTTTCCTTTTGCTTATTATTGACGAAATATCTTAAACATTATTACTACACACCTCAAGTTCCCACTTCATGTCCTCTATTCAAACCTTAGACACCGCCTAATTCACCTTATGTTCTAATATTCCCTCCTAATCACATCCCATCAACCTCTAATAGTTCACCTTATGTTTAATTATCCCATCCTAGCTCATCCAATTAATATCTACTAGTCCATTCTATGTTCCATTATCCCCTCTTGATCATGTCCCATTATCTTCTCCTAATTCACCCTATGTTCCTTTATTCCTTCCTCATCCCATCCCATTAATATTTATAGTTCACCTTATTTTTCATTATCCCCTCCTAGCCCATCCCTCTAATATCTACTAGTCCATCCTATGTTTCATTATCCCCTTTTACTCAGGCATCTTATTGTACACTCTATTATTTCACCCTACATTCCATCATCCCCTCTTGGTGTTGTCCCTTTATACATTAAATGTTATACCATCTTTGTCCACATTCCATCCTATATAGGTAATCTTATAAGAAACCTTTCCTTCCCCTCATTATTGACCAAAAAGCTTCTCCATTATTACTACACACCTCAAGTTCCCACTTCATGTACTATAGTCAAACCCTAGACACCTCCTAATTCACCCTATGTTCCATTATTCCCTCCTAATCCCATCCCATTAACCTCTAATAGTTCACACCATATTTTATTATCCCATCCTATCCCATACCATTAATCTCTACTAGTCCATCCTATGTTCCATTATCCCCTCTTGTTCTTGTCCCATTATCTTCCCCTAATTCACCCTACACTCCTTTATTCCCTCCTAATCCCAACGCATTAATATCTAATAGTTTACCCTATGTTCTAAGATCCCCTCTTGGGCCATCCCACTAATCTCTACTAGTCCATTCTATGTTCCATTATTCCTTTTTCCTCTTATCCCATTGTACCCTCTATTATTTCACCATATGTTCCATTGTCCCCTCTTGGTCTTGTCTCTTTATCCCTTCTATGCTATACCACCTCCATCCAAATTTTATCCTATACACACCGTTACAAGAAATCTTTACTTTGACTCATTATTGACCAACTCTCTTCTCCATTACTGTTGCACACCTTAACAACCAACTTCATGTGCTATAGTAAAACCCTAGACACATCCTAATTAATCTTATGTTCCATTATCCCCTCTTGGTCTTATCCTGTTTTCCCCTCCTATTCCCATCCCATTATCCCCTCCTCATTTACCCTATGCCCATATTCACCCTATGCACTCATCTATATCTTCAAAATTGTTGACATCATCTCTCTTAAAAGCTCGGAGGACACTTACATCCACTATTTTGTATGTACCTTCAAAAGGAACCTGATAACTACCTTATAAGCAATCCAAAAATAGACATCAAGATAATCCATAGAATTTTTTTTGGCATGGCATTTGTCATTTATTACCATCACCATGAGATCACATTACTTTGAGGCATTTTTTCAAATAGTTCATTTCCTTGTCTATGCTTTTAATTAAACAAAAAAACTAATGAAAGTGATAAAAAACTTCACATTTGTTGTTTCTTTTTCAGATGTTGACATCAGACAACCCTGGTGATGTTGCTGACATGATGGACCATGGAGTTGCTACAACAATAGCTAGTTCTAATCCTTTGAGAGAGGTATGCGATAGATTAGTCAATTTGACATTATATTTTCTCTTATATGGTCTATTATTGAAAATTTTCATGATAATTATATGTAGTTTAATTGTTATCTTGATGGTTGCTACACATGGATATCACTCCAAATCATTGATGTGCTAATGTTGTAAATGAGCGTGATGATTATTTGCATGCACAATAAGTGATTATTCTGTTATATGTCATTCCATAGTTTAATTTCTATATATTAACATCTATACTTCTTATTGTATTAGTTGCAGCCCCAAATGAGTGAAGAGAGGAGGATTAGTCAACGTATTCGAAAGAAAAAAGAATCTACAGATACTCCATCTATCTGACCATCAAAGGAAACATGTGATCTATTTCCTTCCCCTAGAGGGAAATGAATATGTATTAGGGTCATTTGTTGTATGCCTATGTGGCATTTTTGAACATATGTTTTGTAATATCGATATATGTGACATTTTATGTCCATATGGCTCTTTTGTAGTAAGCCTGTATCACTTTATTTGATATATTGTATACTTTTATTGACATATATCATTGTATATCCTTATGAATTTTTTATTAATGCAAATCTTATTTTACCACTACTATTCTTGAATGATGTTATAATGGGTATTGTGTATGAGGACCAAAAAAGTCAATGTTTCTTAGTCATAAAAACTTTAATGATTTTCTTTCATTTTCTCATTGTCTTGGCATTTATCATTTGGTTAGCCCTAGCATTGCTCATTGTTGTCCTTCATTGTTTGTCTTGAGAATTTTATCAACACATACCAAAGGCTGCCTTTGCATCCTCTTTTTGCTTTAGTTGTTGTCCTATAACTTTTGAGTTTGTTGGCCTATAACTTCTAATTTTTCTGCTAGAGAGTTGATATAGCCGCTTATATTCATTATTGTTTTTCATATTCATTATATTACTGCTCATGACTATCACAATGGCATTGATATTGCTGCTCATATTCATTATGACTGTGCATTTAGATTTTCTATATGGGTGCCTACAATGAGAAAAACATGATGACCATCCTAATAATATAATGATGACTATCTTCTCAAGTGATTTTTGCATCGTCTAAGTCTCAAGGGTCTTCATATGACTGCCATGCATTGAAATAGGTCTGTTCTTGTCTTTGCATCTTTGACCTTTATAGGATTGCTTTCTTTGCTTCTCAAGGATTCATAGTCATTGTCATAGTTTTTTGATATTTATTATCATGATTTATCATTCATTCATGACTGCCCCTTGGTTTGATTCATTGACTACCTCTACCTTTGTGGATTTTCATTCTTATTTAAAAATTTCCCTCATACCATGATACTATCATATGGTGTGTTGGGTCCTTGTCAAATGACTTGTCATATCTCCTTGTTCTCATTAGCACTTACATCTCTTGTTGTAATATTTTCTTTTGAGATAAGATGTGCTCTAAAGTTCAAATGTTACTGGAACAAAATACTGATAACATAGCAATTCAATGGTGGGTCCTCTAATCCATAGGTAGCTAGATAGGAAATGGGTCCTCTGCCAAAATAAGCTCCATCCCTAGTGTTCTATATCCTTTGCAATATTTATCATAATAAACTTTTATAATTTTACTTGGAATCCACTCAAATTGCTCACTGCATGTAATAAATTACTTGAAGTACTTTATGCAATCTTGTTGGCCTTTCCCAAACCTTTTCTCTTTTATGAATATCTAAAATCTTGAAGTAACTATTGTTATTGATTCATTGAAATCCTACCAAACATTACTACAAGATTACATATGTATGAAACATTTATCTCAAGCACTTCTCAAGAATTGTTGTAACTAGATATCTTCATTCGATTGCCCTCTATATTTTTACTGCCCATCTTCCTTGAACTATGAATGATGATTTCCCTTCATTTCCTTTTGAAAATGCATAAGAATGATGAATGTCATCTTGTTATGCTTTCTCCTCTCAAATTTATTTCCATTTATCTCTATGATTAGACCTCTTCCATACCTCCTTGCATTCGGTGTTGACCTTATTCATAGAATCTCATGCATACCAATGTCCAATGGTCTTCAACTTTAAAATGCATCCATAGAATCCATCTAACTTGCTGAAAACTACATGAGCCCTATACATTCTAAATGGTATGCTATTTCATCTTTCAAAAGCTTATATTCTCTAAGGGTTTGGAAAGTCATTATGGATGATGATTCAAGACTTCTAACCTATCCTTGAATACTCATCCCCATTATGCATATGAAAATAACTCTTTCAAAAACCCTAAATACTTTCAAAAGCTTTGATATGCCTTTTTAAAAGAATCCCAAAAAATTTCAAACAACAGGTAGATAGAAGATGAAAGATTATACCATTTATTTACATCTTGTAGATTGAATGCCTAGAGATTTGCTTATGAGTTGTAAATACTTTACTCTCCCTCTTGATTCGTGTAAAAGACCTTGAGAGCCCTTTTGCAGTTGGTGTTTGATTTGAAGCTTTCCCTTCTCACCATCATGCAACTCCTTTAGGCTCATAACTGGTAGATGAAACCCTAGAATTTCTCCTCAACGTGGTGTTTATTGCAGATTTTCCCTTTTCCTCAACTAGCCAATTTTTTTACCTCTTTCATGGAATCATATGCTTTTGGTGTGGAAAACTTAGACTTGTTTACTTTCATGTGAATCTTTCTCTTTTCCTTTTTTTGCATGCCATCTTAAGGGATATCATTGTTTTAATGTAGCTCAGACCATTTCGACGTGTTTGGGTATGAAAGAGGACCATTTCTAGCCTAAACGTACCCATCCAAATGTGGTTAAACTGAAGGTTTGGTACTATGAGTTACAAAATGAAAGTTACAACCATTTGCAAATTTACATTGCTTGCATTGACACTTTTTCCATCAACTCAAAAGTGGACACCACAGGAAAACACCTCAGAGATATCAAAAATTGAGAGAGTTATTGTAGAGGGGCCCAACATGATCCCGTAGCCTTAGATGAGATGTTTCTAAATAAAACGGTGTCTGAGTAACTGCTCGTCAAATATTGTTTCATTTTTGCACTTTGGACTCTTAAGGGATATCACCAATCCAATGTAGCTCAGACTATTTCGGCGTGTTTGGGTGTGAAAGAGGACCATGCCTACTATCTAGCCTAAATGTACCTATCCGAACGTGTTGGAACTATCGGTTTGGTCCTACAAGTTGCAGAATGAAAGTTACACCCCTTTGCAACTTTACATTGCTTGCATTTGACAGTTTTTCCATCAGCTGAAAAGTGGACACCACAGGAAAATGCCTCAAAGATATAAAAAGCCGAGAGAGGTTATTGTAGAGTGGACCAACATGATCCCGTAGCCTTAGACGAGATGTTTCTAAGTGACAGTGTCTGAGTAACTGCTTGTCAAATATTGCTACATTTTTGCACTTTGTACTCTTAAGGGATATCATTGGTCCAATGTAGCTCAGACCATTTTGATGTGTTTGAGTGTGAAAGAGGACCATACTGTAATGTCCTTATTTTTAGCACTACACTTTCCAGTGATTGCTAGCCTATTCCTAGATGCCCGTAGGCTAGTCAGAGGTAGAATTAGGGTTTCTAGCTGGTTGGAGGTTCCTTTTGAGGATTAAGGGGTTTGCATGTTGGAGTTTTGTAGATTGGTTTTTGCTTTCTTTTTGGGTTTTCAGAGAGCTTCGCAATGGTATAACATGCATCCACTTTGAAATTTTTTTCTGGACTTACTATTTTTAGTAAGTTGCGACTGCTGCTCAGAATGTGGTTAAAATGCATTTGGAGACACTTACTAACTTTAGCAGTATGCTATTTATAGTAAGTACTATTTTTAGTAGTGCTATTTCTAGTAGTTTTTCAGCAGCTTGGTGGTATGACTATTTCTGGCAGGGAAGTATATTCAGTTTGGTCTCCAACATTT
The DNA here is from genome assembly GCA_007258455.2 of Sequoia sempervirens. Classification (NCBI taxonomy): domain Eukaryota; kingdom Viridiplantae; phylum Streptophyta; class Pinopsida; order Cupressales; family Cupressaceae; genus Sequoia; species Sequoia sempervirens. The sequence continues at coordinate 438,966,330 of VDFB02000003.1, forward strand.
GTGGTGCTTATTTTGGAAATTTTAATATTTGATGATATTATGTTTTAATTTAAATATCTGGCCAAGGCATGGAGGATGACTTTGGATTAATATTTAAGTCATATTATAATGTATTTCACTTATTTGGTTTGACGCCTAGCTTGGAGAATATAATTGCATTTTTATAAGGTTTTTCACTTGAGGAGAATTAGACACCTACTTTAAGATATATTTACTTTTTATAAAGTAATTCTCCTCTCTTGCTTGGGATGACTTGGTCAAGGAGTCAACATGAGACTCAAATGTAATTTGAATGTGAATGCGAGTTTCATCATGGGTGTCCTAATTGGAGGGAAAATGAATTTGAATTTGAGAAGTTATAAATATGAGTTTTGGTCTTCATTTGTGGTTATCCATTGAAAATTGTAACAAAGTGTTGCCGAAATGGTTACTCACTCTCTTCGAGGAATGCATACCTCCTAGAAAACTTAGTTTCTTGCTTGAAAGATAGCAACTAGCTAAGATATAGACTATTTTTTACACTAAAGAGAAGATGGAGTTTATTGAGGTGAAGATGTTTGAAGTTTTCTGAGATTTTGGTGTGATTTTCTTAGTTTTCCAGTTTGTTGGTTTTGTGCTAGCTGTAGCACATTTTTTCTTGTAGCTCACTTGGTAAATTTTTGCTGATTTTGGGTATTGATCCACTGTTTGAGTCTTCCTTGGGTGCCTCTTATTGTTGATTTTCATATTTTATCATGAAGGAATGAATTTAATATTGTCGGTCACCCTTCTCTAGAGGGTCGTACTTTCTCTTAATATGCATTGGGAAGTGTGCAAATTTATTTGGGACTGGTTGGCATGGTTTGAAGGTTTAAAGCTAGTTTCCCCTCTCTTTGGCATCTATTGGATTTGATTCTATGTCATTTAGAGGTGTCTAGATGGAGATATGACCATTTTACTGAGTTTGGAGCTTGTTGGTTTGAGTTTTCTATATGTTGGTTTTTCATATCAGTTTGTTAGAAGTTCTAATTTTGAATTGTATTTCATAGTTGGGAATTTTGAGAAGTTTGGAGAATCATCTAATACCATTTGCAGTGATTGGATAGTTATAACTCTTTGTAACTTGCAAATTAATCTCATTATAAGGCTAAAACTAGTAGTACTGGTTCAGTCACTTTATATTTCTACTCTTTACTTTGTAATTCCCACTTTTAGTGGAAGAGACATGCCTCACCATCTATTCACTTTCAACATTTCCTTTTTGTACTACCCGTTGAACAAGCAGAAGGGGTCGGCAAGCCACCCAATACTTTACTTTCAGTACTTTTTAATTCTTCATCATACTGATCGGCCGAGCTATCAAAATACTCCCGTTGAATAAGTGGTCGAGTTGCATATGCATTTTACTTTTCAGCAATTTCAGTTTTAAATGCTAACAATCCCCTTTCTACCGTATGCTCTCACCTTGCCCACACTAGGATTTGGGCGATTAGAAAGTGATAGGGTTCCTTTTAGCTGGTTATTTGGATTTTCTAACGCTAACAGGTGAAGTGTTGTGGCAAAAATTGAAAAAATTATAAAGGGGATATCTAAGTGGCATTAGAGCATAAGTTCCTACCATCTTGTTGGGAGAATAAAAAAAATAGAGTTTCTGCAATGGAATTCAGTAGAATTGTCAAACAGTTCAAGAGGTAATGTGAACATGAGGCTTCCGTTCTCCATGAATATTATCAGAGCATGACATATGAGTTTAAGAACATTGTTTCTTTTAACTCTTCCTTGAATTGTGTGGTGGTTTTGAAACTTGGAAAGTTGGATATGGTCAGTTACATCAAGAAAATGATTAAAAAGGAAGCAGAACATGCCATGGTTGAAGGGTCAAGGAAGGAAGAAGAAATGCCTAAGTGTGGGTTGCAACCCTCAAGTAAGCACATTGGAGAGAAAAATCAGTCATGTTTGGGAGATGGCACAAGCAAGTTGCACATGTCACATCGAAATGACCATGGGTTTGAAGAAGATACTTTGAAAGTTGAAGAGTATGTGGAAGAGCCCCAAAATACTCCCTCAGAGTTGCATGTGATAGGAAGTAATGAAGATTGGTTTGGTGAAAAGAACATATCAACAGGCTTGAGTCCTAATGAGGATTCATCCAATGAAGGTCTTGAGACAAATAACTTCATAGAAGATTTATGTAGTACTATTATGTGGGTTGAGTTGGCTAATGAAGAGAATGTTAGGGATAATTTTGGTGGCGACATTGAACCAACTCATGATCATTACCAAAATGATGTTGTTGGTTGTAATTCCAATGTGTTTGTAGGTCTCCTCTTGTTGAAGATTTGGTGATGGATAATTTCCCTCTTGTTACTGTCCAAACTCCTCAAGAGTTTTCACATGAAGATTTCATGAAAATTAACCAAGAAAAATTCTTTGGCATGCATGGGGATGCTAATGATGAAATCATTAACATACCTACTCATGATAGGTTCTTTGAAGGTAAGAATGATAGAGTTTCCAAAACAACTAGCATTGAAGATTCTTTCCTTTATTATAGAGATGGTGTCACGAGTGGTTTTTGGTTTGATCATCGAACCAAGCCAATGGAAAGAGATAGTTGTGAAGGTATCAGTCTAAGTGAGTTGGGAGGTGATTTATTCAAAGAGTCAACACCCCAAGAAGAGTGTGATGAGCATTTTCCATTTGATCAAAACAATTAGCCCCTTAGCATTTGGGATCTGGGTGTGAAGGGACCTAGCAATGACAAGGAACCTGTGTGGGATGAATTTCCATTTGATCCGGCTAAGAAAATGGAACTTGATGAGGATTCTATATCAGCAAACAAAGGCGACATTATGCTTGAGTTAAGGGTTTCCTTCTCATTTGATCAAAGTGAAAGTGAGGTGGATGCAAATTTATGTTAAATAGGCACAAGACAACTAAGAGGGGGGATGAATCAATTGTTACACAATTCAAACTTAAAACACTTATTAATTCCACAACCACACTGTTATGTTATTAAGAGCATGAAACACAAATAACAAAAAGAAAATCAACACAAGGAACACTAGATTTTTACGTGGAAAACCCAATGAGGGAAAAACCATGGCGAGGGTTAACTCAAAATATAAAAGATAATAAAACAAAGGCTCATTGCCAAGGGCTCATTGCCCAGAAGAGGACTCACTGTCCAAATACAAAGGCTCATTGCCTATAGAAAGGAATCACTGTCCAACAGGGAGGCTCACTACCTACAGATACAAAAGAGAAAAAAGATCCACCACAACAATTAATGCACATATGCAGGATTGCAAAAACCTTCAGCTCACTGCCTTCAACACACTGAGAAATTCCTATTACAACTCACACACACACTTCTACTCTTATGATTTGTGGCCCACTTTCGTCACTTTTCATCACACTATCATACAACTCTTCATGCTTCGACTTTCTTTTATACCATCCTCAACCTTAGAAACTTTCTCCAAGGTCGGCCACAAATACCTTATTTCATAAATTCAAAATAGGTCAGCGACTCAAAATTCCCGTAGTGGAAAGGAATAAGAGTGGAGCAATACAAAATTTAACCAAGACCAAAAATAAATAATGTCTTGGATTAGTCACACGCTTTCTCAAATTATTTTTATTCTTTGAATGAAGTGTAAACACTAGGTCGGCCAAACCTAATGAAAACAAAAATAATCATTGATGTACATGCTTCCCAGCCAAAATATGACATGCAAACACCATAACACGCTTTCTTAAGCATGAGAATGCATCTTAGAATCTTCCAGATACATCTGCAACAAAAAAACATAATTCAACCACTGGACATCTTTCACCAGTCCATCTGTACTGTATAAACTTCACGCTGAATTACTGAAACATGACTTCCAGATCACTAATCTTGAAACCTCTTTGCCAAAGCACATAAAATACCTTCACAAGACATATTCCAGATCCACAAGATTTGAAACGAAACAAAGAAAAATTGCAGAGCAACAATATTTCTCCCAGACCACATAATACCAACTCTGCCAGAACAGTTCACATACCGGTGAACGTAACTTTCACATACCATCACACTAGAAGCTAAAACTTGAGATATATGACCACTAAATCACCATTAAAAAACCTTTAGGTCCGCACAAGCATAGGATCAACATAGGAGAAATGCAGAGCACATACCAGAGCACATTTTGAACACTTTCAACATTATGTTTTCTCGTCTTTATTTAATTTTCTCAAAAGTACTTGGAAACTTATGAAACCAACATATCTGCAACACTATAAAGATAGCTCCATGTACTCACAACATCTTAGCAGCATCTCAGCCATACATGTATAATCTGCAACATACTGAACTGTGTTGACATCAATGACAACATTAATGACAACACCACCAAACTTGCTCATATCTGCAACAATCTCCCCCTTTGTCATTGATGGCAACACAGTATGTGAAAAAACCATCAAAGACAACATCATCCTTCACAATACCGAGAGAAATTTTTTTCACATGAATTTTCTCTCCCCCTTTGACATCAATGGAAAATATCAAGAACTCTAATTACTCCCCCTTAGGAGCACACTCATACTACAACAATGAAAACCATTTCTACTCCCCCTGTGGAGTAGACCCATTTATTAGTCCAGATAAATGAAGAATCTGTGAATTGATTGGATTGATGCACCTTCATGTGCACCTAGTTTAGAGGGCCAATGACCCCCAACATCTCCCTAAGATGCTCAAAAGTATCCTTTGGAAGAGCCTTAGTAAATATGTCTACAATTTGTTCCTTTGTTGTCACATACTCCAATCTGACCTCATTCTCCAACACTTTTTTCTCTCAAAAAATGATACTTGATAGGTATGTGTTTTGTTCTTGAATGCATAACCGGATTATTTGAAATGTTTATTGCACTTGTGTTGTCACAAAAAATAGAAATAGGCTCATCACATACCACACCAATTTCCTTTAGTGTCTTCTTCATCCATAAAACCTGTGTGCAACATGATGTTGCAACAATATTTTCTGCTTCTGCTATGGATAACAAAACCGAGTCTTGCGTTTTTCTCAACCATGAAACTAATCTTCCACCAAGAAAGAAATCACCACCACTATTACTCTTCCAGTCATCTACACATCCGACCCAAACAACATTTTTATAAGCACTCAGGATGAAATCATTACTCTTAGGATACCATAGTCCATAATTTGGTGTACCTTTCAGATATCTAAATATCCTCTTTACAGCTACAACATGTGCCTCTTTAGGATCTGCTTGGAATCTGGAAACTAAACACACTGCATGCATAATGTCTAGTCTAGTAGCAGTAAGGTACAACAGTCCACCAATCATAGATCTATATTTGCTCTTATCAGTCTTAGTAGATTCATCATCTTTTCTCAGTTTACATCCGGTTACGATAGGAGTACAGACCGGTTTGGAATCATCCATCCCATACTTCTTCAACAACTCTTTTACATACTTAGATTGTGAAATGAATATCGCTTTATCAATTTGATTCACTTGTATACCAAGAAATAAATTCAATTCACCGATCATAGACATCTCAAATTCCTTTTTGCATCTCTTCAACAAAATTTTTACACATACCTTCATTTCCACCAAAAATGATATCATCAACATAAACAACTACTATCAACATTTTGTTACCTAGCACTTTGAAGTAAAGATTATTGTCAGCAAAACCTTTGTTGAATCCTTGCTTTGTCAGATATCTGTCCAGTCTTGCATACCAAGCTCTAGGAGCTTGCTTCAGTCCATACAAGACCTTCTTCAACTTACAAACCATGTCTGGTTTGTTAGACAACTAAAACCCTTCAGGTTGCTCCATGTACACTTCTTCCTCTAACTCACCATTCAAAAATGTTGACTTAACATCCATCTGATACACTTTGAAGTCTTTATGGGAAGAAAAAGCCAAAAACATCCTTATAGCTTCCATTCTGCTACAGGGGAAAATGTTTCTTCAAAATATATACCTTCAACTTGTGAATATCCCTTGCATACCAGTCTTTCCTTATTTTTGATGACTTCTCCACTTTCATTCAACTTATTCCGGAACACCCATTTTGATCCAATCACATTTTTATTCACAGGCCTAGGGACCAGTTCCCATGTCTGATTCTTTTCTATCTGTTGCAATTCTTCTTTCATAGCTCTCATCCAACTCTCATCTTCACATGCTTCACTTACAGATTTTGGTTCAATTTTAGATAATAGAAACAAATTTACCTTAGCTACAACTCTACTTCTTGTCTTCACACCTTCACTTTTATCTCCAATTATCTGATCCTCTGGATGATTTTTTTGAACATACTTAGGAGTTATGACAATAGGTTCCGGTTCATTTTCTTCTTCTCCTTCTTCTTCTTCTTCCACTTGTTCTTCTTTCTCTTCTTCTTCATTCTCCTTGTTCTCCTTAGGTACATTCCCACAGATGGGATCATCAGGTTCAACTTTACTAATCTCAATAGGTCTGTATATGTCTTCATCAACTTTCACATTAGCACTTTCAACAATATTTCTCAATCTTTTGTTAAAGCATCTGTATGCTTTGCTAGTAGTAGAGTATCCAAGAAATATTCCTTCATCAAATCTAGCATCAAACTTTCCAAGATTTTCATCATCTCTTTTAATATAACATCTGCTTCCAAATACCTTGAAATACTTCACTGTAGGAGTCTTACCAGTCCATAATTCAAAAGAAGTCTTAGTGTTGTTGTGTCTAATCTGAACTCTATTAAGAACATAAACAACAATATGTATCACTTCTCTCTAGTACACATCTGGTACATTTGATTCTTTCATCATGGTTCTAGCAGCTTCCTGGTGAATTTTTCTTCCAACTCATCAACACCATCACTACCCGGTTCCTCTTCAATCTTCAATGCCTTAAATGCCATTTCTGTCTTTTCTTCTATCTTGTCTTCTTTTTAGAACTTTCTCAACTCAAATGCTTGCAAGGTGCCAAACAACTGTTCCAAAGTGTAAGTCTTAGGATTATATACTTCTTCAATGACTGAGATCTTATCATTGTAGCACTCTGGTAAGGTTATCAAAATCTTCTCAATTATATCTTCATCTGATAGTTTTCCTCCTTGATTTCTAACTTCATTTGCAACCAATTCAACTCTTTGAAAGAAACTTGTGAACTCTTCACCTTCTTCCATCTTTAGATTCACAAATCTGCGCTTCGTGCCAACTTCTCTGTCAATTTCACTCTTTCTTTTCCTTCATACATATCCTCTAACTTCTTCCAGACTTCATATGCAGTTTCCAAAGAAGAAACCTTTGCTTGCTCATTTTTAGATAAACCACTACAAATAGCATACTTCGCCTTCTAATTTTATTCATAAGCAAAGATCTCATCTGTAGTAGTAAGACCACTAGACGGGGGTGTATACTTTGTCTCAACAACCTTCCAGGTCTTAAAACCAAAGGAGATAATATATCCTTTCATCTGTCCCTTCCAGTCATTGTAGTCAATTCCATTGAACATAGGGATCACCAACTTATGTGCCATCAGATCTTCCTTAAGCGGTCTGATACAAATTGTTAAATAGGTGCAAGACAACTAAGAAGGGGGGGTGAATCAGTTGTCACACAATTCAAAATTAAAACTTCAACACTTATTAATTCCACAACCACACTATTTTGTTATTAAGTAAGAGCATGAAACACAAATAACAGAAAGTAAATCAACACAATGAACACCATATTTTTACATGGAAAACCCAATGAGGGGAAAACAACGGTGAGGGTTAACTCACAATATAAAAGATAATAAAACAAAGTCTCACTGCCAAGGGCTCATTGCCCAGAAGAGGACTCACTTTCCAAATACAAAGGCTTACTGCCTATAGAAAGGACTCACTATCCAACAGGGAAGCTCACTACCTATAGATACAAAAGAGAACAAAAGATCCACCACAACAATTAATGCACATCTGCAGGATTGCAAAAACCTTCAGCTCACTGCCTTCAACACACTAAAAAAATGCTATTATAACTCACACACACACACTTCTACTCTTATGATTTGTGGCTCACTTTTGTCACTTTGCATCACACTATCATACAACTCTTCACACTTTGACTTGCTTTTATACCATCCTCAACCTTAGAAACTTTCTCCAATGTCGGAAACTCAAAATTCCCGCGGTGGAAAGGAATAAGAGTGGACCAATAAAATATTTAACCAAGATTGAAAAGAAATAATGTCTCGGATCAATCACACGCTTTCTCAAATTAATTTTATTTTTTGAATGAAGTGTAAACACCACGTTAGCCAAACCTAATGAAAACACAAATAATCATTGATGTACACACTTCCCAACCAGAAGATGACACATGGACACCACAACAAGATTCATTAAGCATGATAATACATCTTAGAATCTTCCAGATACATCCGCAACAAAACAACAGACTTCAATCACTGAACATCTTTCACCAGTCCATTCAGACTGTATAAACTTCACGCTGAATTATTGAAACATGACTTCCAGATCACCAATCTTCAAACCTCTTTTCCATTGCACAAAAAAAACCTTCACAAGACATATTCCAAATCTGCAAGATCTAAAATGAAACATAGAAAAATTGTAGAGAAACAATATTTCTCCTAGACCACAGAATACCAACTCTGCCAGAATAGTTCACATACCGGTGAACGCAAATTTCACATACCATCACACCAAAAGCTAAAACTTAGGAGATATCACCACTAAATCACCATTAAAAAACCTTCAGGTCTGCATAAGCATAGGATCAATACAGGAGAAATGCAAAGCACATATTGGAGCACATTTTTGAACACTTTCAACATTCTGTTTTCTCTTCTTTATTTAATTTTCTCAAAAGCACTTGGAGACTTATCAAACCAACACATCTGCAACACTATAAAGATAGCTCCATGTACTCACAACATCTCAGTAGCATCTCATCCATACATGTACAACCTGCAACATACTGAACTATGTTGACATCAATGACAACATTAATGACAACACCACCAAACTTGCTCATATCTGCAACAATTTATAAATCTATAAGGCTCCTGATATTGAAGAGTTTAATGAGGTTCTCAAACACAAATCTAATTTTCCTATTGATGAAGCTAATTGTAAGAAAAAGCTCGAAGAATTTGTAGATTCTGATCCTCTTCATGATATTGAGCATTTTCTTCTAGTTGGTGGAGAAAGACAAGAGTCTTGGAGCAACTATAAGGGTAGCGATTGCAAGAAACAAAGTTTTGATTTTTTCTTGCATCCTATCAGTTGTTCACCATCTTTTCATTCTTATGAGTGGGAAGGCCAATTCAAGGTTTCCATTGAAAATGAAGTGTGAGCTCTATCTAGATTTGACCAAACACATAGTTTGATAGAACTCTATTGGAAGGATCAAATTGATAAGGGGAAAAAAGGGGTTAAGGATGAAGTTGCTCTCCCTAATCTGTAACTTATCAAAGAATCTTTGGAAACATTGAAGTCATAGTACATACACTTGATTGGAGATCAAAATTATTCCATTGAGTTTGCAAAGAATACCGTTAGTGCATTCCAAGGAAAAGAGAGAAAGGTTGATGAGCTTACTCATGATCTTGAATCAACAAAAACTATGTTAGAAGAAACTCAAGTGACATTAATGGAGGTAGAAGAGTAGTTAGTTGTTTTCAAACTTTTCAGGGAGCAAGAAAATGAACAAAGAGTTGAAGAAATCAAACAAGTAATTGGAGAGCTTGATAGTCTTCAAGAGGATTTTGATCTAGAAAGAATCACAAGAAAATAAAAAGTTGCATGTGTAGATTTGGATCAACAAGATGAAAGAGATGACTTCCAAGTTTCTGACAATCCTCTCTTTGAAGTGAGTGTAGAAGCGACTTATGAAAATCCTCTCTTTGATTTGAAAAAAAGAGTCATGTAGTGAAGAGACCAAGCATGGGATTGAGTATGGTTTCTAGTGTATGGATGATGTGATATCAAACCATGAGGATGTGCCACGTTTTGTGAGTAGAAATATTTTGAGGCTGCTTGATATTGAATGCATAAGTGGGGTTGAGGATGAAGAATCCACTTGGGGAGTGATGAATCAGGATGGTTTCAACATCTTTTACATCAAGGTGTTAATAAAACAAGTCTTGGTAGCTACTGGTAACTTAATTACAACAACAAGGAGTGAAGATTTCAGACTTGTTACTCATGAAGTAGGGGAGAAAGATGGACCAGAACATGGTGTTTGCACACTTGTCAATCCATCCCTTTGGTTGAGTGATGCTTTAGCTCATACTATTCTATTTTGGGAGTTGGATTTGAGGTCATCTAATGTTTCATGCTCCAATGATGTTGAAGCTTTCATAGATAGGCTTTAGAGGTTCACTAGAAGAGACACCAACTTCATTAAGTATGCATTTGGTCCTTACTGGAACTTGGGGATGTGTTGATTTTTCTTTCTGGTGTGTTGAAAATCATTTTTAGTTGGGTTTCCATGCTTGGGATTCTCAAGATGGGTTGATGGAGCTTATTACTTGTGGAAAGAAGAATTTTTGGAGGGATATAAATCAAATCATCAGATTTTTTGGTGTTGTCCCCTTCTTTACCAACCTTTTGATGGTTTCTTTAGCTCATGATCTAGTGGATTGGAAAGATATTCTGAGCAAAGTATGGTTCTATGTGGAGTTGGAGTCACTAGAGAGGATGTTTCCAACTTTGTATGTGAGAAGATGTGTTATTTTGGATGATAATTTCTAGTGTTGCAGTAGCTGTTCATCTTCTTGGACACTGATTTTCCTCAAATCAGATCTCAAGTCAACCATTTCAGACTTGGTGGGTAGCTGGTATACTCATTTTTGGACTTCACAGTCTCTTAGCAAGATTGGTTTATGGTCTCAGATAAGAGGTATGTTGAGTTGAGGCAATTGGTATCCGTGAGTAGGCCAACATGATTTTGTAGCCTCAGACAAGATGTTTCTAAGTGACATAGTGTCTGAGTAACTACTTGTCAAATATTGCTACATTTTTGCACTTTGGACTCTTAAGGGATATTGCCGGTCCAATGTAGCTCATACCATTTTGACGTGTTTGAGTGCAAAATAGGGCCACACTGTAATGTCCCCATTTTAGCACTACATTTTCCAGTGATTGCTAGCCTATTCCTGGATGTCCGTAGGCTAGTTAGAGGCAGAATTAGGGTTTCCAACTGGTTGGAGGTTCCTTTTGAGGATTCATGGGTTTGCATGTTGGAGTTTTGCAGATTGGTTGCTGGTTTCTTCCTAGGTTTTCAGAGAACTTCACAGTGGTATAACATGCATCCACATCTGACAAACTTTTTTGAACTTACTATTTTTAGTAAGTTACGATGACTGCTCATAATGTGGTTAAAATGTATTTGGAGACACTTACCATTTTTAACAATATGCTATTTATAGTAAATACTATTTTTAGCAGTGCTATTTCTAGCAATTTTTCAGCAACTTGGTGGTATGGATATTTCTGCCAGGGTAGTATATTCAGTTTGGTCTCCAACATCTGTGGTGATTATCTTTGAAAGTTTAATATTTGATGAAATTATGTTTTAAGTGAATATCTAGCCAAGGCATGGAGGACAAATTTGGAGAAATATTTAAGTCATATTATAATGTATTTCACTTATTTGCTTGGATGCCTAGCTTGGAGAATATAATTACATTTTTATAAGGTTTCTCACTTAAGGAGAATTGGACACCTTCTTTAAGATATATTTACTTTTTATAAAGTAATTCTCCTCTCTTGCTTGGGATGACTTGGTCAAGGAGTCAACATGAGACTCAAATGCAATTTGAATGTGAATTTGAGTTTCATCTTGGGCGCCCTAATTGGATGGAAAATGAATTCAAATTTGAGAAGAAGTTATAAATATGAGTGTTGGTCTTCATTTGTGGTTATCCATTGAAAATTGTAACAAAGTGCTACCGAAATGGTTACTCACTCGCTTCAAAGAATTCATACCTCCTAGAAAACGTAGTTTCTTGCTTGAAAGATAACAAATAGCTAAGATATAAACCGTTCTTTACAATAAAGAGTAGATGGAGTTTATTGAGATGAATATGTTTGAAGTTTTCTCAAGTTTTGGTGCGATTTTCTCAAATTTTTCAGTTTGTTGGTTTTGTGCTAGTTGTAGCACGTTTTTGCTTGTAGCTCACTTGGTAAATTTTTGTTGATTCTGGGTATTGCCCCCTGTTTGAGTCTTCCTTGGGCGCCTCTTGTTGAATTTTAGATTTTATCATGAAAGAATGAATTTAATATTGTTGGTCACCCTTCTCTAGAGGGTCGTACTTTCTCTTAATATGCATTGGGAAGTGTATAAATTCATTTGGGACTATTTGGTGTGGTTTGAAGGTTTGAAGCTGGTTGCCCCTCTCTTTGGCATAATAGCATTTGATTCTATGTCATTCAGAGTTGTCTAGATGGAGATATGAGCATTTTACCGAGTTTAGAGCTTGCTAGTTTGAGTTTTTTGTATGCTAGTTTTTTCAGATCAGTTTGTTAGAAGTTCTAATTTTGGCTTGTATTTCATAGTTGAGAAGCTCGAGAAGTTTGGAGAATCATCTAATAACATTTACAGTGATTGGATAGCTATAGATCTTTGTAACTTGCAGATTAATCTCATTGTAAGGTTGAAATCAGTAGTACTGGTTCAGTCACTTTATCTTTCTGCTCTTTACTTTGTAATTCCCACTTTTAGTGGAAGGGATAGGCCTCACCGTCCATTTACGTTCAACATTTCCTTTCTATAATACCCGTTGAACAAGCGAAAGGGTTCGGCAAGCTGTCCATTACTTTACTTTCAATACTTTGTAATTCTATATCATGTTGATTGGCTAAGTCGTCAAAATACTCCCACTAAATAAGTGGTCAAGTTGCATATGTATTGTACTTTCCAAAATTTTTAGTTTTATATGCTAACGATCCCTTTCTACCATATGCTCTCACCTTTCCCACACTAGGATATGAGTGATCAGAAAGTGAAAGGGTTTTTTTCAGCTGGTTATTTGGATTTGCTAATGCTAACGGGTGAAGTGTTGTGGCAAAAATTGAAAAAATTATAATGGGGATATTTCACATACCTAGCCTAAATGTACCCATTTGGACATGTTGGAACTATCAATTTGGTCCTACGAGTTGCAGAGCGAAATTTACACCCCTTTGCAACTTTGTGTTGCATGAATTTGGCACTTTTCCCATCAATTAAAAAGTGGACACCATGAGAAAACGCATTAGAGATATCAAAAACTGAGAGGTTATTATAGAGGGTCCCAACATGATCCCATAGCCTCAAACAAGATGTTTCTAAGTGACACGTTATTCAAGTAACTGCTCATCAAAGATTGTTGCCTTTTTGCACTTTGGACTCTTGAGGGATATCATTGGTCCAATGTAGCTCGAACCATTTTGATGTGTTTTGGTGTGAAAGAGAACCATGCCTAGCCTAAACGTACCCATCCAGACATGTTGGAACTATTGGTTTGGTCCTACGAGTTGTAGAACGAAAGTTACATCGCTTTTCAATTTTACACTACTTGCATTTGACACTTTTTCCATCAACTAAAAAGTGGACACCACGGAAAAATGCCTTAGATATATCAAAAATTGAGAGAGATTATTGTAGAGGGGCCCAACATGATCTTGTAGCCTTAGACAAGATGTTTCTAAGTCACATAATGTCCGAGTAACTTCTCATCAACGATTGCTACATTTTTGCACTTTGAACTCCTAAAGGATATTGTTGTTCCAATGTAGTTTGGACCATTTCAGAATGTTTGGATGTGATAGAGGCCATGCCTAGCCTAAATGTACCCATCCAAACATGTTGGAACTATCGGTTTGGTTCTATGAGTTGCAGAATGGAAGTTACACCCCTTTGCAACTTTACATTGCTTGCATTTGACACTTTTTCCATCAACTAAAAATTGGAAACCACAGAAAAACCCCTCAGAGATATAAAAAATCGAGAGATATTATTATAGAGGGGCCCAACATGATCCTATAGCCTCAGAGAAGATGTTTCTAAGTGACATGGTATCCGAGTAACTTCTCGTCAATGATTGCTACATTTTTTTCAGTTTGGACTCTTAAGGGGTATCGATGGTCCAATGTAGCTCAGACCATTTCAGAGAGTTTGGGTGAAAAATAGGACCATTCCTAGCCTAAACGTACCCATTCAGATGTGTTGAAACTGTCGGTTTGGTCCTACGAGTTGTAGAACGAAAGTTACACCCCTTTGCAACTTTACACTGCTTGCATTTGACACTTTTGTTGGAAATATATGCCTCAATCATCATAGGTTGTAACCTCTACTGGAGAAAATTCGGTATGAAATCTATCATGTCTGTCCGAATAGCAACTTTGATACATTGTGATTTGTACAGGTCGCTGTGACCTAGCTTCTGTCTCATCGAACGTTCCTATCGCTGTGACATTTTGTGTTCGTTGTGATCTCTTACCACCCGTGGAGACCTCTGGCCGACAAGCCATTCAATCGGGCGTCGGGGAGAGTCTTGGATGTTCACTATGAGTTCCAACGATAGCTGAAGTCTCGCCGACAATGTTTTCTATTTGAAGTCTTCGGGGTAAGTCTTGGAGTTTAGTATGACTTATATCGATAAGGAATGTCTCACCGACGGTATTCACTTGGAGCAGCACAAAGGGTCTCGGTGTAAGGTCTTAGCGATGGGAAAAGGTCTTGCAGAATAGTTGTATGCTTTCGGAGAAACATAAGAGAGCTCGATGTAACCTTTTGGAAAAAGATATGTCTTGCCGATCGTTTGGTGCTCGGTGAAACATATGGATCTCGGAGTAGAGTCTCAGCAAAGGATGATAGTCTTGGTGACTGCTGATGGCTTCAGTATAACATAAGATATCTCGATGAAACCTCCTGGCGAGCGGTAAGTCTTGCCAATAGGAATGTTGAGATTGTTGTGACTTTGGATATCGGTATGTGGTCTCACCGAAGAACGATAGTCTTGCTGAATGGAAAACTCATGACTGTGTGACTTTGAAGCTTCGGTATGACGTCTCAGCGAAAGTGATGTCTTGGCGATATGGTGAAAGCTGAGTGATAGCTCTCTGGACTTGATGTAACATCTTGGCGATAGGATGGAGTCTTGGCGATATCGAGTGTTTACTGTGTTGGAATTGGGGAGACACGTTTAGTGTCTCACCGCTATGACAACACAACTTGAAGTCATTTTGACCGAGTGAGACTATCCTATGTGGCTCATTGTCGACCAATAGGAGAAGCTGAATGGGAACCGTTGGAAGGTAGTCCGTTATGACAGTTTTGTGAGGAATTTCGATAGACAGGGAACACCATGAATATAGTTTGCAGTTGTAGATGCTCGATGGTTAGATGGTTGGTTCGATCAACAAGTGTGTGAATAGTTCGAATTGTATTAGAGTGAATTCTATTATGTGTAGACTGTAACATGATGGTTCCTATACAAGATTGATCATAGTGAAAGTTGTTGTAATATGACATCAGAAAGATAAGTCAGAACATTTGTATGTAATCTCCATTACTGTAATACAAAGTGATTTCTTTTGGTGTGGTGGGTTTTTCTCCCATAAGGGTTTTCCCACATAAATCTGGTGTTCATCTATGTTTTTCTAATTCTCTGATTCTGATATTTAGTTCATAGTGCATCTTAATTGAATTGTAATTAAAAATTTAAAAGTGTATCTACATTCTTCCCTGAGGTATTGACGTTAGGAGAGTTGTTTCCGCATCTAATTTTCCTTACAACTTTTTCTATCAATTGAAAAGTGGACACCACGAGAAAATTCCTCAAAGACATAAAAAATTGAGAGAGGTTATTGTAGAGGGGCCCAATATGATCTTGTAGCCCCAAATAGATGTTTCAAAGTGACATAGTGTCTGAGTAACTACTTGTCAAAGATTGCTACCTTTTTGCACTTTGGACTCTTGAGGGATATTGTCAATCCAATGTAGATCATACCATTTCGACATGTTTTAGTGTGAAAGAGGACCATTACTAGCCTAAATGTACCCACCCAGATATGTTGGAACTATTGTTTTGGTCCTACGAGTTGTAGAACGAAAGTTACACCCCTTTGCAACTTTACACTGCTTGCATTTGACACTTTTTCCACCAACTGAAATGTGGACACCATAGGAAAATGCCTTAGATATATAAAAAAATGAGAGAGTTTATTGTAGAGGGGCCCAACATTATCTCGTAGCCTTAGACGATATGTTTCTAAGTGACACAGTGTTCGAGTAACTGCTCATCAAAGATTGCTACATTTTTGCACTTTGGTCTCTTAAGGGATATTGTCGGTCCAATGTAGTACGAACCATTTCAGCATGTTTGAGTGTGAAAAAGGAACATTCCTAGCCTAAAAATACCCATCCAAACTTGTTGGAACTATTGGTTTGGTCCTATGAGTTGTAGAATGAAAGTTACACCCCTTTGTAACTTTACACTACTTAACTTTAGGCCTCAAACTAGGAAATAGGATTAACTTTTGTTTCCACCATCCAAATACTCCCAAATTTTTGATTCTTGATGCTTACTTATGTATGGGAGTATTTTCCAAGTTTCATGATTTTCCCACACATGAAAGTTCCTTTTTCACAAAGCCCTTGATTTCCTAGCTTTTACATGGCAGTTTGACTATTTTTAGTGCAAATTTTAGTATTTTAGGAATGTTCAAGACTAGAGACTGTTAAATTATGTTATAAATTCCTAAATAAACCTTCCCTATGAATTTTAGGACCTGACTAATCCATTTAGTATCTGCTATTCCATAACAATCCTAAAAAATGACACTACAACAAATCCCTGTGATTAGCTCCCTTTTTTCTCCGATTTTTGCTTCCACCCATTGTTTTAATGTATTTTTCTCTAATTTTTCGAAAAATTTGGCACTATTTATTGGGATGGCACTATTTTTAGCATTTTTTGCACCAATCGGGACAAGCAGGCACTAAATTAGGCACAAATTAGCACCTACATTAGCACCAAGATTAGTGCTGAAATTAACACCTAGAGTAGCGCCCAGATTCACATCAAAATTAGTGCCAAAATTAATTCCTCTAGTATCACCTAGATTAACGCCTAAATTAGCGCCCATATTAGCACCTGATGTAATGCCTAATTTAGCGCCTACTTTAGAGCCTATTTTAGTGCCTAATTTAGCGCCTTATTTAGTGCCTAATTTAGCACCTTATTGTTCTGATCTAGTATGGATTAAGGGTGTTAGAACAAAAAATCCTTCCCCAATATTCACTGGCCTTCAATTTCTTGCCTACATTTCACTTGAATCAAAAGATCTAATGCCTTTTATTTTTCATTGTATTTAACATGAAATTCAACAATTTGCGTGACAAGATCCATACTATCACCAACATTCCCTTTGTATCTACCCATTTATTCCTTCAGATAATCATAAACAAAGCAAATTTTTCCTTTACCGCAGTACTTTGTGCAGATTAAGGTTTGAGGGTTGAGGGATTAAGGGTTGAGGGTTGAGAATTGAGGGTTGAGGGCGGTTTAATGTATAGGGTAGAGGGTAGAGGGTAGAGGTTTTAAGGGTTTAGGGTTTAAGGGTTGAGGGTCGAGGTTTTAAGGTTGAGGTTATATGGTTCAAGGATTAGGTTTGAGGGTCCAATGTATAGGGTAGATGGTATAGGGGTTGAGGGATTAGGGTTTAAGGGTACTTGAGGGTTGAGGGTACAGGGTTGAGGGTTTAAGGGTTGAAGGTTGAGGGATTAGGGTAGAGAGTTTACTTGGGTTTAAGGGTTTAAGGGTTGAGGGATTAGGGTTGACTAGGGTAGAGGGTAAAGGGACGTAGAGGGTTTGACGGTTTAGGGTTTAGGGTATTGGGTTGAGGGTATAGGGTTGAGGGATTATGGTAGAGATGGAGGGATGGATTAAGGGTTGAGGGAAGTTTAATGTCCTAAGAGGGTAGAGCTGGTAGAGGGTGTAAGGGTTGAGAGTCCAATGTATAGGGTAGAGGGTGTAGGGGTTGAGGGATTAGGGTTTAAGGGTACTTGAGGGTAGAGGGTAGAGGGTGAGGGTTGAGGGTTTAAGGGTTGAGGGATTAAGGTCAAGGGTAGAGGGTATTGGGTTGAGGGTAGAGGGACATAGATGGTTTAATGGTTTAGGGTAGAGGGTATTGGGTTGAGGGTATAGGGTTGAGGGATTAGGGTTGAGGGTAGAGGGTAGAAGTTTTAAGACTATTTTAGGGTTTAAGGGTTTAGGGTTGAAAGACATTAAGGGTTGAGGGTAGAGGGTTTAGGGTATAGCTAGGTTTTAGGGTATATGGTTGAAGGTCGATTAGGGTTGAGGTTTTGATGTAGAGGGTAGAGGGTATAGGGGTTGAGGGTTTAATGTATAGGGTAGATCAAAGGGTAGAGGGTAGAGGGTTTAAGGGTTGATGTGTTGAGGGTTTAAGGTTGAGGGTAGAGGGTTGAGGGTATATGGTTGAGGTATTAGGGTTGAGGGTTCAATGTATAGGGTAGAGGGTATATGGGTTGAGGGTACATATATGGCTGAGGGATTAGAGTTGAGGGTCCAATGTATAGGGTAGAGGGTATAGGGGTTGAGGGATTAGGGTTTAACTAGGGTTGAGGGTAGAGGGTAGAGGGTAGAGGTTTGAGGGTTAATTAAGGGTTGAGGGTTAAGGGATTAGGGTAGAGAGTTTACTAATTGGGTTTAAGGTTTTAACTAGGGTTGAGGGATTAGGGTCAAGGGTAGAGGGTATTGGATTAAGGGTAGAGGGCAGAGGGTTTAAGGATTGAGGGTTGAGGGTATAGGGTTGAGGGATTAGGGTGGAGAGAAGGGTCGATGGATTAAGGGTTGAGGGTTGAGAATTGAGGGTTGAGGGTGGTTTAATGTATAGGGTAGAGGGTAGAGCTGGTAGAGGGTGTAAGGTTTAAGGGTTTAAGGGTCGAGGGTTGAGGGTTTAAGGTTGAGGGTAGAGGGTTGAGGGTATATGGTTGAAGGATTAGGGTTGAGGGTCCAATATATAGGGTGGAGGGTATAGGGGTTGAGGGATTAGGGTTTAAGGGTACTTGAGGATTGAGGGTAGAGGGTTGAGGGTTGAGGGTTGAGGGATTAGGGTAGAGAGTTTACTTGGGCTTAAGGGTTTAAGGGTTGGAGGATTAGGGTCGAGGGTAGAGGGTATTGGGTTGAGGGACGTATAGGGTTGAGGGATTAGGGTTGAGGGTAGAGGGTAGAAGGTTTAAGACTAGTTTAGGGTTGAGGGTAGAGGGTTTAGGGTATAACTAGGTTTGAGGGTATATGGTTGAAGGTCGATTAGGGATGAGGTTCCAATGTAGAAGGTAGAGGGTAGAGGGGTAGAGGGTTTATGGTTTAAGGGTTGAGGGTTGAGGGATTAAGGGTTGATGGTTGAGAATTGAGGGTTGAGGGTTTAATGTATAGGGTATATCAGAGGGTAGAGGGTAGAGGGTTTAAGGGTTGAGGCCTTGAGGGACGTTTAAGGTTGAGGGTAGAGGGTTGAGGGTATATGGTTGAGGGATTAGGGTTGAGGGTCCAATGTATAGGGTAGAGGGTATAGGGGTTGAGGGTATGTATATGGTTGAGGGATTAGGGTTGAGGGTCCAATGTATAGGGTAGAGAGTATAGGGGTTGAGGGATTAGGGTTTAATTAGGGTTGAGGGTTGAGGGTAGAGGGTAGAGGGTTAATTAAGGGTTGAGGTATTAAGGGTTGAGGGTTGAGGGATTAGGGTAGAGAGTTTACTAATTGGGTTTAAGGGTTTAACTAGGGTTGAGGGATTAGGGTCAAGGGCAGAGGGTATTGGGTAGAGGGTAGAGGGTTTAAGTGTTGAGGGTTTAGGGTTGAGTGTACTTTAAGGGTTTAAGGGACGTTGAGGGTATAGGGTAGAGAGGGAGGGTCGATGGATTAAGGGTCGAGGGATTGAGGGTTGAGGGTTGAGAATTGAGGGTTGAGGGTAGTTTAATGTATAGGGTAGAGGGTAGAGGTGGTAGAGGGTGTAAGGGTTTATGGTTTAAGGGTTGAGGGTTAAGGGTTTAAGGTTGAAGGTTGAGGGTTGAGGGTACATGGTTCAAGGATTAGGTTGAGGGTCCAATGTATAGGGTAGATGGTATAGAGGTTGAGGCCAAATTAGGGTTTAAGGGTACTTGAGGGTAGAGGGTAGAGGGTTGAGGGTTGAGGGATTAGGGTAGAGAGTTTACTTGGGTTTAAGGGTTTAAGGGTTGAGAGATTAGGGTTGAGGGATTAGGTTCGAGGATCACTACAAAAAATCCCTATGATTAGATCCCTTTTTTGCTCTGTTTTTTGCTTCCACCCACTGTTTTAATGTATTTTTCTCCAATTTTTTGAAAAAGTCGGTGTTATTTATTGGGATGGCGCTATATATTTTTATCACTATCAACAATAAAAATAATATTAAGTTTGTAGTTAGTGTTGAAACCATTTTAAAATTTATTGTCACTCCTAACAAGTAATATTAAGCCTTATTATTCAAACCACTCAAATAATTTAAACCATTTAAGCCTTGAATACATGCTATATATATATATAGATCTCAATAAGGCCATGAAGGTATACATAATATCTTGAAAATGTCATATAGTGTTATAAGGTCTACAATGTCATATATGCATTTGATGAATGTCTAAATAAATTCATATAGGAATACAATTGTACACATTGGTAAAATATAAATACACACATAAATCCATATAGACATATACAATGATATAAATTAGAATAAAAATCTACATCAACATTTCATGAAGGAATACAATAAATGTGAAAATATATGTAATTATGGAGTGTCATTAAGTGATCAATGACTCTTGTGGGTGGAAGGGCGGGCATATCTCCACATTAGAGGGTGGAGAGACCACGGGTGTCATCAAGTGTTGGCGTCTAGTGACCAACTTGGACTACCCGACTGAGTCAGCAACCCGATGGTTAGATGGAAATTGAAATCACAGTTTGGCAGAATTGGAAATCATGTCATATCGCTCAGAGAACTGGACACATTATGGACGTAGCCCCAATTGGCATCAAATGAAGGTGAGCTAATGGGCCATGGGATAGATGGATGACAAACAGTCAATCCATCAGGGCATGATGGTTAATGTACAACATAATTAACTCTTAACAACTAAATCTTTATTAATATAGTCTGGCTGAGTTTCTTTTCACCCATCTTTGTCTAATTTTTTCTTCGGCTTGCTCTGCAAAATAGCTATGGTGAAAAATTCTAAATTCATTGTGGAGGTTATGGTGGATGATGTGGTTAGTTTTGGACTGGACTCTCCAATTCAGCTAGATTGCAAGGTGCGACAAACGACCTTCAAGCACATTACCGATCAATGGTTGAAGCGGATTATGCTAAGGACCGATCCTCATGTGGTGGTGATAGTAAAAATGGTGCCGAGGAAAGATTTTTTGCAGAACTAGGAGTCCTTCAGGGTTAACACCCACATTGCCTCCCATTTTCTCGCATCTCTCCTGGACATGAGAATGCCAAAGGTGGAGGCAAAGACCATCATTTGAAAATTGTTCAAGAACGGTATTTTGGGTGGTTTGGACGAGGTGCTCAAATCGACATTGTTGGGGTGGGACACACCGTAGGCTCACGATTTTCATTTGGTGAAGATGGCAGGAGGAGTCATCCACATCTATCCATTTTTGTTGGAGATTGAGGGTTTGGCATTGTTTTGTCACTGCCAGATTGCAGCCTATGGGGTCAGCTTCCTAAAGAAGTTTCTTATGTTGGTGACGGTGGAAGGTCTAGATTGGATGGTGGAATTTGATCAATTCACAAAGTTGAATGGCTTTTAGCCTATTTTTGTGGGTTCGGTATGGTGGCACACATGGTGGTCTATCAGGTGGTTTATAAGAACATGTTTGTAAATTGTTTCAATGCTTCCAGTTCTTTTTTGGGGTTTTGTTTTTGGTTGGACGTGCTTGTGGTGCGATTTGACTGTTAGTCTTGGTGGCCAAATTCTATAATTTTGTGGTTAGGGTTTGGGTTGCACTTTGATATGTTCTTCCCTGCTTTGCAGACATACTGTAATTTTTTTTGATAACTAATACAATACTCCTCTTATGAATAAAAAAAATGATCAATGACTCTTTCTTTTTTAAGAATATGGAGAATCAATATCATAATTGGTAGCTCTCATTTTCCAATTAATAAACTTCCTAGGCTCAATAATTTTTTTAGCTTCACCTATTAATGCAATTAAACCATATATACAATAGTATAGAAATCTTGAATAAAATGAAATAAGTAAATAATCACTTGCCATAAATTAATGATCCTCTGCTTCTCTTCATTTACCTAGATGGGCTAGGTTCACAAAGTGGAGTTGCCTCCTCTTATGGAAAGAATGAAGAAACAAATCAAACTAAAAATAAATATCATTTATTTACACTAAGTGGTGTTAGATAAAATAAAAATTACAAAATGTTATTTATATTACTAGCTCATACCAATGTGGGAGCCTTACAAGGAGATAAAATTTCCATAGCAATTCCCATATCCTAGAAGAGTATGTGTTGATGTCATTAACTAAAAATAGGAACAACATTATTTTACCAAAAAATTCATAACATTATTTACATACATAATGATTAAAATTAATAAAACTTATCCTTTAATGAAATTTGATAACTAAGTACCACTAATGTTTCATAATATTAAAGGTCCTGTTGGAGCCAAAAATCCACCTTGGTTATTTTGCATACTTCCATTTTCACCCATCTTCCCACACTCACCATATGTCCCATCTCCATTTCATAATGGATGGCACTAATATAAACCACCAAATAAGGCCCTTGGTCATAACACTAAAGTGAATTCCCTATCTGAAGTGTTCCCATAGTAGCACATGTCAAGTCGCCAAGACAATGCTATATCGAAGAGATTCTCACCATAGTCTCTTCGAAGTGAGCAAAAAGGGTTAATGTGAAATGTAGATGAGACTCTCGAATGTCTAAGAGACATATTCAAATGTATTCTCGCTAGCCTAAAGAATGATATATCTAAGAGATGTGGACATGTCAAGGAGAAAATATAACATGTATCACTGAAAAATTATATGCAACATTCAACATTCAGGAAACAAAAAAACATCTCTCAGACATTGAGAGATTATCATAAAATAAATGATAGGTCACTGGTAAAACAAAATGGAAAAATGGAAATGTCGAAAAGACATCAACATATCGAGGAGAGAAGTAAGAGAGTCTCTTTGACATTCAAGGAGAAAAATATCAACGAGACATAAAGACATTGAACAGGCATTGGACAAGGTCTCATCAACATCCTAACAAGGATATGTTGAGGAGACACGGGAGTATCGAGCAAACAGTATCAAAAGTCTCCCCTTCATCCTGGCACAAGTGTAAACAAATGTTATCGATGAGATTAAGAGACACTGGAGAGAGGTGACCGTGGGTCTCCTTGACATGAAAAAGTCACATAGAGATCATCAGTAAGTAATATCACTGAAGGAAGAGATAAGGATATGTCGAAGAGACATAGGCTTGTCGGCGAGAGATATCCACCAATCTCATCGACAAAAGGGGGGCCATAAGGGAAGAAAATGAAATGTAAATATCGAAGAGAGGCTACAACATCGAGAGAGAGAAATCTAAATGTCTCTTAAACGCTTCTCAAAATATGGTCAAGGATATATCGAAGAGAGATATAGATGTTGTGATTAAAGTCTCTTTGACAAAATATGAAATAGTTATCACTGGATTGATTTGACTGATGAAATAGGGATCTTTTGAGTGTGATTTTTTCTCCTAAAAGGATTTTTACCATGTACACTTGTGTTGTGTGGGTATGTGCAGGATCATGAAGGGTCAAAAGTGGCGTTATGATTGGTATGTGTAGGGTATGTGGTTGATGACTTTTTTTTTACCCAAAATTGATGAAATGGAAAGGGTTTTTAAAGGAGATTCTCAACTTTCCACCAATATAAATTATGCTTTACTTTGAATTTAATAAATAATTATTATTCATTTTCTATTTGAATTACGACTAAATTCCTAATTGAAAAACATCTATAGCTTTCAAACGGTATCACATTTTTTGAATCAAACATGTGCCACATTCCATGCTTTGCATACTATAGGATTACAAAATATGAACTCCATGAAGTTTTGACCAAGTTAAGGTGGTTAGACATATGAGTTTTATATTTTTTAAAATTTGTAATAAAAAATCATAATTAATTATTTACTTAGAAAAAAATTACAAAAAAATATGCATCACATCGGGAAATGAGTCCTCTACTTATATCTAAAATATTATAAAAAAGTATTATCATTTTATTGTGGTTAGGGTGGTTAGACAGACACCTACTTCTTATATTTTCTCTAAAATTTAAGTACTACTAAATTGAAATTTCAAATTTTTACCAAATAGATTTTTTTTTTAATAAACCTAGTAGTTTAGAAACTACTTTCAATTTGCTATAGATTCTATTCTTACATAGTTTGAAATAATATAGATAACTTATTCAAATTTTTACGTCAAGTTTCCGAACTCTAATTTTTCTAAATTTTTCGCCACTTAAGGGCCTGTTTTTTCGATGATGATCCTACACATACCCATGTTATGTTTTTTTTTATGGTTTATATGTATTTCTCCTTTTGGTAAATGTAAATATATTAAAATTTTCACAATAATCTCTGCTAAGATTAGTTTATTAAGAATTTTTTTGTACCCTACTTTCTTTCATTTGGTAAATACTTATCAACTTAAATTATAGGTTTTAGGTAGAGAATTTTGTTTACTAATATTTATTTAAATGTGATATTTCATAGAAGGGTTTGATCTTATTATAGGAAGAGATGACAATCACATCTACGGTAGAAATGGACAAAATTTAAGCTTTAGAAGCTTAAGATGGAGTATATTATTGTGGATAGACAAATATGGTTTATAGTAGCTAGATAAAAACCTATTGGAATGTCATAATAAGGCAGAAAAAATGGAAAAAAAGATAAGAGTCTCATTAGACTCTATTTGGATAATTCAATATTGTTGAATGTACATGAAGAGACCATTATAACACTTATTTTAAAGAAATTGGGAGATACACATCAAGCTAAATCTATAGTTAATAAAATATTTCTAATAAACAAGTTATATACCATCAAAATGGAGAGTGGCGGTTCTATAGTTTAACACTTGAATTAATATTACTGAAGCATTTCAAAGTTTAGGCCATAAGAATCATCCTTTTTTAAATATGGATTGCAAATAATTCTGAAAATTTAGAAGTCTTGTTCATTAACATTATTGTCTGTTACAATGTCATCTAGTGTATCATTGTCAATGTTCATATGTTCTTTCAAGTATTTAATATCATTGTCATCCTCATCTTGACCTGCATCATCTTCATCATCATTGAAATTTGACTGTAGACCATCTATATTGTTACCATATGTATTTGGATCATCATTTTCTATATCATCCATATTGTTGTCTTCCATAACATCATCTAACTCTAGATTGTTGTCTTCTTGTGCCTGAACATAACCATCTTCAACATCATCATGGATGAATTTTTTCAGTGTTCTCTAATCCCTCTCTCTCATTTTTTTGGCCATCATTGTTTTGCTCACTATCCACTAATGTTTCGTCAAATACATGCCTTAATCTTAGATCATAATGTATGAAAATATCCATTTTAGGTCCAAAATATCTTCATAGAAAATACCTATACATGAACGACATACATATAATAAACGTATGTTATAACAATTTTATTGATTAATAAACACATGTATATATTTGCAATAAACTATGAATTAATAGATTAATGATCACTACCGATTCTTTTTTGAGTTAAAGAAATACCTGCTCACAATGAATTGGTAGAACATAAGGCTCCTTATCCTCCAGTAGGAAGCATGACGAATCTATAGAAAACAATCCACTATGGGTATCATGTTTTCGTGTCCTCTCAAATGCTTCATACCATCTATGCTTAAAAATACAACATTTAAAAGAGTAGTAATCCAACTCAACAATTTCTTGTATTTTCCCAACAAATTGTAGATTCCCTTCAATTATATTCTTATCTTTTGAGCTTGATTGACTGGATTGCTTGAAGTCAACCATGATGCTACAATTGAAGGATCATCTCTTTACATCTACACTTTCTACATGATAATGTTGACCATATGCCCACATTGTTGGATATTTCCTCGCTTGTGAAAGACCATTTATTTCAGTGAAAACAAATATAATGGCGAATATTAAAATAGTTAATGGTGTCAAAACTGTAAGGAATTTTTTTTTTATAAAATTCCAACTGTTCCTTTCTTTCACATCCTCAAGACATGTTGATTTAATCTTCTGTTATGTTTGAATCTACACCTGCATCTTCTATTTGACTTTGAATTTGTTTAGTAACCCATTCTAGTGTGCAATATTTTCCCCATTCCCCAAGCATATCAATGGGAAGTGGAGTATCCCTTGGGTTCAATCTCTTAAAATGTCTCCTTGCTTCTAACACTTCTCTCTTTTTATCATATAGATCAATCCATTTTTCATAAAGTCCATGTGGTACAAAATGAACTTGTCAAGTATAGCACTTTCATCTACACCTATTACATGTCAACATGTTTATTTCAAACTCCAAATTTCATGTTGTTAATTTGACAAATAAATTAAAGAGTAAATTAATGATTGCAAGAAAAACAACCACACTAATCATGAATTTACTTACTAATTTCTACTTGAACACCATTAGATCATGGTTTTTCTCCATAAATATTATCTAATGCTCATTCTTCATCCTAGAAGCCTGGCCCATCTTCAAAATCCTTACCAAGGAATTCACACAGGAAGAAAAATGCTTCATTCAATACATACCCTTTAGCCATTCAACCCTTTGGATGTGCCTTTTGTCGGACATATCTTTTTAGAGTTTCAATATACCTCTCAAAGAAAAACATCCACCTTGTTGATATGACACCCGCCAATTCAATGTCACCGACTAGGTGTATAATTAAATGGACTTGTAGGTCCATGAAACTTGTAGGAGCTCCTTCTCAAATACATATACAATTTCTGCAATTTCCTTCTTCCATTTTGGCACTTCACATTCGTGGATCTCCATGGAGGTCACCCACATAATATAAGAATACTAAATTAGTATGAACCTTTAGTCAAAAATTAAAATACAATATAATATCTCTATGTCTCTCACATATGAACATTTCATATAACCACATACCTTGTAAATGTTGATAATCGACTTATGGCATTCCTTAAGTCAACTGTAAGACAGGAATCCCCCCTAATTTCCAATGACATGATATGCTATCAAACACATTTATGAAAAGGTCATTAGTAATTTTTTCTCACACAAAAAAATATCAAAATATATTTAGTACTTAATCAATGTTACCAGTAAATTTTTAAATCATGATATATAATACCTTCATAAAATTATGAAAATCATGTGTTTTAAATCCTGTGATATGTCCATCAACTGTAAAAGCTTTAGCCAATGATGAATCATAGCCAGTAGGTTTCCTTATTGAATGGATGGAATTTTTTAGTTGGTCTAGCTCTTTTTTTTGAAAATCCATGGAGCTTTGCATATGTTTCATTTTCCTTGTTTGGCCACAAATGTTTTCTATCAATTTTGGTATGCAAAAAAGCAATATCTCTCCTCAAAGACAAGGTGTCCTTCTCTTTTCCTGATATATGTTGAAATATAGAATCTGGGACATTTTTGAAGATGTACATAGGATCTAATAGGTGAGATATTAATAGATCCTTCCAGTAAGGGAGCTCATAAAATTTGGATTTCCTTTTCATTCCTTCTGGCATATTAACTACAACTTGTTAGGGTTCTTCAATTGAATCACCTTGATCAAAAAAATCCTCCCAAGCTTTTAATTCAGCATCTTCATACTTCTTAAGCCAGTCACCTGGACCCATAATCATGGGAGGGCCTCTATTTTCAACTTTTCCATCAAATTGATTCTTCAAGCGATTTCTAAACTTATGATCTAGTGGTAGAAAAACCCTATTGTATGCGTAAATAAATTTATGTAGAAATTTAGAATACCACCCTTGAAATTGTTCTGCACATCTTGGACATGCAAATATCCCCTTTGTTTGAAGCCCTACAATTCAATAAGTAATGTTAATAACATCAAAAAAATAGTATCAAACTAAGTATGAAAGTTGGGATGAAAATAAATTATGTGTAAATATGTAAATATTTTATCTTACCAGAACAAACACCAAGTCCTGGGAAATAATGAATAGTCCAACATAGAAAACCATACAACATGAAGGACCTATTTGATGGAGGACATGATATGTCATACATTCTTATGCCTTTCCATAGCAGTTGCATCTCATCAATAAAAGGCACAAGATAAACATCCATGTTTTTAACTTGATGTTTTCTTGGAACAATGAGATTCACAATAAGGTTCTCCTTTATAACACTCATCCATGGGGGAATATTGTATAATATCAATCCGACTGGACAAACACTATAATTTGAGCTCAAGAAAGAGAGTGGGCACTCACTCCATCAATTGCAAGACCAAACCTGATACTACGGGGTTCATCTTTGAATTTTCTTGGAAATTTTTCCTCTATGTGTTTCATTGCTTTGGAGTCAGCCAGAATTCGCATGAATCCATCTTTACTCCTGTTCTTTGCATGCCAGTCCATCAATTGTGCAAGTGACTTGCAACGAAACATTCATTGAAGTCTAGGTATAATTGGCATGTGGCGTAAAACCTTCTTTGGAACTGTACGACCTTGTACATCTGTA
Source organism: Sequoia sempervirens (assembly GCA_007258455.2). NCBI lineage: Eukaryota > Viridiplantae > Streptophyta > Pinopsida > Cupressales > Cupressaceae > Sequoia > Sequoia sempervirens. Next base: position 438,995,167 of record VDFB02000003.1, read on the forward strand.
CGATATCTCTTCTCTTTGCATACATGACATTCTACCTTGTTTTGATATTCATCTCTGTATAAAATTCAATCATTTTTACATGAATGAATTTGTTTATATTCAATCCCCAACTCAACCAACAATAGATTCACCTCTATGCAAGTTGATGGAAACACATTCTCTTCAAGTAATATTTTAGTTTTTAGTGCCCTGTAATATTGCGAGAAATTAATTCAATTGAATGTTTGACTTATGATGAACCTGTTTGATATGTCAATCTATACTAGGACTATTTATATACAATATATGGTTTTAAAATACCCTTAAATAAATATAAACGAAGTTGATGAATATTTACGAATTATGTACACCAATTGAAAATTCAAAGTAAGAAATAGATTTCAACTCACTTTAGTAGGGTAGTGAATCCTTTATCTGACCAACCAAATAGTGACTTGATTTCTAATAATATTAATGTCCATGCCAGTTTTGAGGTTCTACTTACACTTGATTTGAACACGGGTATCTTCGTTGCTTGCTTGTTGGAGTCCTTCAGGTTGTTATCATCAACATTACATTGGTGGTAATTACCCCTACTACCATTGTTACTGTCAACCATATGATCATTATTGTCATCATTGTTTCCATCCCCAAAGAAACCTGTAAGCATTTCATTCTATCCTTCTTCATGCACTGCATTTTCACTATCATGATCATCATCATTAAGGCTAGGTGGCATGCCATCAGTGTATGTGGATCTCATCAGCTCTTCAAATTTCTCAGTTGGTAGTATTCTCTTCAATCTTGCTCTTTTCGCCCTGGTATTGTTTAAAGGATGGTTTGGATCATCCAGTCCAAATCTTAATAACCCAATTGGATCATGGGTATTAGTATGTGTTTCATCAACATCTTCTACCTATCAACAAACACAAACATTATTTAATGTTTTCCAACAATTGGATAAATCATAAATGTATCAATTTCAAAGAAATATAATCAAATATGGCTTAAAAAATAAAAATAAATATTGTATGAACATATATACATCAATTGAATAATGGAACATTATTTTATAGACTACCTTTTTTATACAATAATTTAAATAAAACACAATTTTGACAACATAGTTTATAAAACATCAACCCACACTCATTTATTATTCTTTGGTTTTCTACCCTTAAGAACATCCTTAGGGAGACCTTGTTCTTCCCTTTTCTTTCGCACAGGAGAATGTTTTAAGGAGTAATCAATAGATAACTCATCCCCAATGATAAGGTCCATAATAGCCTTAACCATTATCAATCTATCAACCTCTCTTTCCATATCTCCATCTTTATTATTTATAACCTCGACAAATTGACAATTCGGTCTTACAGTAGGGTCCCTTCCCTTACTACTATTTATAAATCCTGCAATATTTTTGTGTGTGTATGCACGCCCATCTATATACATACGATGACCTCTATTCATTTATTTTCCACTTTCCAATTGGAGACAATGTGTATACATATTTGAATTTAGACCATATGCTAACATGCTAAGCTTATATTTTGCTAGCCTTCTCCATTCACCACTACAATATGTTGGACCAAACTATGGCATTAATCTCCTAATGGTTTGTTTTGAATTGTTTCTATGTTTAGATCTCACATGTACATTTTGGACAATAAAGAGGCCTAGATTCACTCCATGAATATTGGAGGGTTGTATCATGTAGTTGTACCCCAAAATTGAAACACCTCATACACTCCAGGTAGTTGTTGATCACTAGGCCAAGCACAATATAGTCGACGATCAAATGTCTCTTTGTAAATTGATCTCAAACTTAGGGGCAAGTCATCATCTCCATCAAATTCATTCTCATAGGGTATGTAGTCCACCTTCCCCCTATCTTTAAGCAAATTATGCATCTCTAAATCAATTCTTGTTTTGTTACTTGTTTTCATCAATTCCTCATCTTCCGAGCTAGTATATTGGCACACATTTTTGTTAGATGTATCATCCGATAAATGTTCATTTCCCTCTAGACTGGAAGTCGATGATCCAGGAAACTTTAAACCAAAAAAATTATCCTACAAGTATCCATTAAGAAAAAAATTAGTTATTTAAATAATATAAAACAATGATTAAACAAAGTATACATGTTATTTATATCAAATTGGAAAATTCCTTACCACAATTCCTATTAGATTTGAATCGATTGTAGGAGGCATACTACCGACTAGAATTTCATCATATATGTAATGTATTTGTACAATTGCTTGTTTGAATTTTTTCTTTCCACAGCATACAGAACATCCACAAACAATAATTTTCTCAAAGTATTCATACCATGTACTATAGTCTTGACCAACCACTTGTTTAGTGCAATCATTTGTTGTGTCTGCAAGATCCATTGTCATATCCTCTTCCACCCACTATCCTCTACATGATTTAACAGTTTTAGGTCCAGGTCCACGTACATATCTTCTTCTTTTGCATGATTGTTTTCATCTTGAAATCCAACTTTTTCACAAAAAAAAACTCAAAAACACTTTTTCTACTGTGTCTTGCATGTGTGTTTTAAAATAAACCTCAAACAAACATCACACCTAGTAATTTGCAACATCTCAACCTTGCAAACCCCAAATAGTCAAATAACAATATCATCCAAAATGAACCTATCATTTAAATCTCTTGGGGTCATCATCCTTTAGTTCTAATTTTTCAATCCTTGTATTCCACCTAGTCCTTGCATATCTTCCACTCTTGCATTACTCAAACAAACCTTTAGCTTGCACTTAGGCTACTCTTTCTAGGTCTTGAAATCAAACCATTGGATATCTACCACCTGCATCACTTGAGGTTCATCATCCTTAAGTTAGGGAACATGCCATTATCCTTGAGTAGGGAAATATTTTTGGAGTTCATCACCTCCTATATACCCTCTCTTGATCAATTTTCCTTGTTTCTATCCATCAGAGCACAAGTGAATCCTTTCATCATAACCAACTTCAAACCTAGAATTTCCTTTTGCATTCTTAGCCTATCATATTTTTTAAAAAGTGTAGGACAACTGAGAGGGGGGAGGGTGAATTAGTTGTCACAAAAATTCAAATTTAAAACTTCAACACTTATTAATTCCACAACTACACTATTCTGTTATTAAGTATGAGCATGAAACACAAATAACAGAAAGTAAAATCAACATAATGAACACCAAATTTTTACTTGGAAAACCAAATGAGGGAAAAACCACAGTGAGGATTAAATCACAAAAGATTCACAAAACAAAATTGGGCTTCATAGCCAAAAATGAATTGAGAATAGTGCACCTAACAAGTGCTAATGTAGTTCCGGTGATGCTTAATAGACAGACTTGACACACTTCATCATTTTCGCTCTTCTTTACATTCACATTCTCTACTACCTCATTGATTACACATTCGGTCTCTCTTCTATATACTTTTCAAAAACTTGTTCAACACATATATATACTCAATCTATTCGCAAGCATCAATTAGGTTCGCCTAATTAGATGCATTTCCTTACTTACCAAAAATACCAACTTGTTGGCTTCAAATATCAACAAAAATATTCCCAAAAGGCAATCCAAATGCTTAATACACTTCGTCATGTCATTATAGACCTAAGATAGGTCACACATATATCCGCATCGCAAAATTAATTCATCATCTTACAACTAATCCAAGAAGTCAGCCTGAAATAGACTTCATTGCAAAAATTAATCAACAAAATAATGCCAATACACCGTACGAGTGTTGGAGCAGATGAAATTATGATCATATATGCCTTCAGTAACCATAAAAAGTTTCCCAAAACCGCAAGCGTAAACTACTAGCTGTAGAGGATTGCAGACTAGAATACCAGAGGGTACAACTTGAATACCAATTTAGATACTGGATCAAAAATTGACTTAGAATTGCAACCACAACATGGTGACATCAATGACAACACAAAATTGTAGAGATAATCATTCTTCTTCATTCTTCCAACAATCTCCCCCTTTGTCATTGATGGCAACATGTGCTAAAATTTTTCAAAAAATTTCCTCCAATATCTCCCAAATTTCCTAATCACTCCCCCTTTGACATCAATGGAAAAGGGCAACCAAAAAGATGTAAACAAATATTTAAGCATGGTGACATAAAAATTGCAAAAAGAGATTCCAAATCTTCCAAAAAATTTCAGACATCTAAAAAACTTTCAAACATCCAACAAACAATTCATTTTTTCTTCATCTTATTCAGATTCCTTTTTCTCTTTCTTTTCCTTCTTGCCAAAACAACAGAATTTGAACATTCAAGATTTAGGTAAAAATGACACTTTTCACCTCAAACACCTTCTTGTACCTTTCTTTGATAACCGGATGTAAATTCTTCTAGTTGAATGTAGTTGAATCCATTCTTGTGCAGATGCTTTCCAACAGAGCCAATAGAGTAAAAGAAGATGACCAATATGTGTACTGTCTTTCACAGTCTTCCACATCAGTAAGTATTCTAGAAAGATGGTCTAATTGGACCTAAACAATCTCCTTAAGGAGCCAGAAGGTCTTCACCAAATTATCTCTTTGTCTTTGTACAACAATCAACTCAACTTGTAATTCTCCAACTCAACCTTTGTTTCCCTTTTGTGTCTTCAAAGATATCAAAGTTCTTTCTGATGCTATTCACTTCATATTCAATTGCTTCAATCCTACTTCTACAATTATCTACCACAGTAGGCCACTGGAGACAATATTTTCAAATATCTGATATTTCTTTAATGCATTTCTTTGTTTCCAAGATAAGTTCAGATAATCTCTGCTTTGCTTTAGTACATCTCTTTTCAACCAAGGCTTCCAACTTGCATCCTTCCGGACCTTCAAGAAACATTCTCTCTTCAAAAATTTCAACTAAATTCTTTGGTAAGGATTTAGAGACAATTGATACATCAATACCTTTTCGAAGTAGATACTCTACCAGAGCGTCATCAATTCTTTGTATGTCAACAGGAGAGGCTGCATTCCAAATTTCACCAATCTTCTTCATCTTTTCTTTAACCAACATAGACTGGGTGTCATCTAGATCAGAAGGTTCAGATCCAGGCAAAGATTCTTTTTCCTTCTCAATGATGTTCTTAGTTGTAGCTTTTCTTTTCTTAGATTCCAGAGGGGAATCACTAATGACATATTCCAATTCTCTTTTACCAGAGGATGAACCCACTTCAAACTGACTCGGTGCAGCCATACCGGAGCATATCTTAAGGATGTGAAATATGATTTTCACAAACTTACACCATCTTCCAATTATTCCAGGTATCTGTAGACTTATTTCCCAATAGGAATACCAGATTCCCACACAACATTTTCTTTTCCTGGTAGGGAGCTCAAAAAGTAAAAGACCAAGCACACAAGCAAAGATCCAAAATGAAAGGGATAACCCTCAACCACCAACATTCAACCATTTTCAGATAGATTTTTAAGTAATAAGCTACACAAATCAAACTGCCTATTCTCCTTAACCATCATATGTGCAATGTAAACTACAAAAGCTGAAGTCGAGCCTTCACGATTTCTAAAATAGATTTCGTAAGAAACACCGTATGCAACATACCTTACAGCCAAATCCGCAAGTGTATTTATCAATAGAGCTTGTGGGTCTTTGTTAATGCCAGTAAGATCCTCCACATCTTTGTACTTCACATTTTTCTTTCTAGGAAGATCCCTAATACTGCATAAGCTAGTAATTGCTTCGATCGCTCCCTTCGTAATTAGGTAGGGTTTATCCAATATAATGTTGTCGTTCTTGAAATAATTCAACAAGAAAAAATAAACTCTTTATCAACACACCACATAAATTCTCCCCACAAATCCATACCTAGTGTTTTTATGCTCTGTAATTTGTTTTCGTTCAACCCTAGTTTCATTCCTTTCAACTTCCTATGATCAAATTCTTCCAATTCAAGTCATTTCATCTTCAGTGGAATGTCACCACTTGATCCTTTAACCATTGCCATGCTTAACTTCCTTAAATTTGATAAAGATTAATCAAAAATTCTTCATTTTTTCTTCTTCCCTTTTTCAACCTGAGAAATGATTCCTGATTACCTGTGACAATTTCTTTGAATTCCCTCTTGAATTGCTTCAATCTGCTTCAAGATTGCACCAGGCTCTTCAAATGCTCAATTGATCAAAAGAACTTAAAAATTTCAAATTATACACCATAAATTTTCCCTAGAATGCATTAAATGTGGAAAATATCAAAAAGCTGCTAAAATCCTTTTTCCCAATTCAAAAAACCCTAATTCAATATGTAAATCTTCATGTTAGCATGTTTTCTTCTAGTTCCTTTTCTAAAACTTCTGATCCTTCATTCTTCACATTTCATCCTCGTTCCAGCCTCTGACATGCCTACTATCTAGGGGGCTTTTATAATTTTTTGATAATGCTCCCCCTAAGACCATGCTAGGTCTAATTTCCGAATAAGTCATCTATACCAGATGAGGGCACATACACATCAGTAGTTTCAGATTTTTCTTCTTATTTATTCTTCCATATCTTATTCATCTCTTGCTTCATCTCTTCTTTGTCGGTCTTCTTTACCGGATCATTCTTCTCTTATGGTGTGGACTGCCTTCCTATCTTACTTCTGCAAACCTTTGAGATATGTCCTGGTTTATTGCAATTGTAGCAGACAACACATTTATGATTAGTCTAACCTCCATTACTTCTTGATCTACATTGATTTGCTCTATGTCCAAATTTGTTACAGGTATAACAGTAGCCATTAAAGGATTGATTCATTCTACCTCCATGAAACCTGTTCATCATTACCCGACTGATCATTCTCACTTGAGATCTACATTTAGTAGCTTTATGTCCAAACTTCTTACATCCAAAAAATTATCCAGTGAAGGAACCAAAAAATTGGTTCTGCCTGCTCCTGTATTCTGTTGCTTTGTGACCATATTTATTATAGGGAAAAAAAATACCATTGAAATAGGGATACCTTTGTGCATTAGGCTATCTCATAGGAGGTCTCCTAGTAAATTTCCTTTTTTGCTTCCCTTTGTCTTGAGTCATTTGATTTTCCTTAGAACTTTCACTTGCATCATTTCCCAAGCCAACTTTGTCTTTACTCGGCTTCTCTCCAACAAGTAGTTCTCCAAGATTATCGGAGCTGGATCTAAAACTATTCTCATAGAGTTTTTCCTTTTCCAGTTCTACTCTCAAGTTTACTACCTCCTATTCTAGTTTAGAGAATTCACTAGACTTATTTTGTATCATTGTATTCATACATTCCTCAATCCTCTTCTTTTCTTCTACAATCACTTTCAATCCAATTATCTCTTGTTTCAGCTACTCACTTACTCCTTTGTGTCATTCCTTGAATCTCTTCAATTGTTCTTTCAGCTTTCAGACACATTCATTCACATCATCAAGATTCTCTTTCAGCTCTTGGTTTTCTCTTTCCACTTTGTCAAGATCTTCAAGAGAAGTCTAGAGCTCTCCTTTATCATCCATCTAATCAACCTTTAGGATCCTCCTCAAGTGGTTAATCTCTTCACCAAGGAACCAAATCTCTGATACCAATTGTTAAAAAGTGCAGAACAACTAAGAAAGGGGGGGTGAATCAATTATCACAAAAAATAAAATTTAAAATTTCAACACTTATTAATTCCACAACTGCACTATTCTGTTATTAAGTATGAGCATGAAACACAAATAACAGAAAGTAAAATCAACACAATGAACACCATATTTTTACATGGAAAACCCAATGAGGAAAAAACCATGGTGAGGATTAACTCACAATATAAAGTAGTTTAAACTAAATATATAAGGATCACTGCCCTGAAAGGACTCACTATTCAGATACAAAAGCTCACTGCTTACAAGGGAGGCTCACTGCCTATGAAAGATTCACAAAACAAAATTGGGCTTCATAGCCAAAAATGAACTAAGAATAGTGCACCTAACATGTGTTGATGCAATTCTAGTGATGCTCAATAGATAGACTTGACACACTTCATCATTTTTCTCTTCTTTACATTTACATTCTCTACTGCCTCATTGATTACACATTTTCTCTCTCTTTTGTGCACTTTTCAAAAACTTGTTCAAGACATATATATACTCGATCTATTTACAAGCATCAATTAGGTCGGCCTAATTAGATGCATTTCCTTGCTTACCAAAAATACCAACCTGTTGGCTTCAAATATCCACAAAAATCTTCCCAAAAGGCAATCCAAACACTTAATATGCTTCATCATGTTGGAATAGACCTAAGATAGGTCACACATATATTTGCATAGAAAAATTAATTCACCATCTTACAAATAATCCAAGAAGTGGGCCTGAAATAGACTTCAATACAAAAATTAATCAACAGAATAATGCCAATACACTGTATGAGTGTCGAAGCACACAAAATTCTAATCATATATGCCTTCAGTAACCATAAAGAGTTTCCCAAAACCACAAGTGTAAGTTACCAATTGCGGAGGATTGCGGACTAGAATACTGGAGGGTATAGCTTGAATACCAGTTCATATATCAGACCAAAATACCGAATCAAGCACTGACTTAGACTTGCAACCACAACATGGTGACATCAATGAAAACACAAAAATCTAGAGATAATAATTCTTCTTCATTCTTCCAACAATATCATACAATGCCATTTTCATATCTCATCTTAGAGTCAATCCTTTTCATTGCATCCTAGTATTAGGTCTCATACATTATCTTGTCTTGGATTGAAGATCAAAACAAATCACCCATGACCCCTAGAACAAGAGCAAAGATGTTTCAAGAAGAAAGGAACCCTTGGGGAAACTAATTTGATGGGGAAGATCACATTAATGTTGCAACTAGTGAAACAAATGAAACTGATGAGGAAGAAATAACCAAATCAGATGTAGAAGAAGCACTTAAGGATCATAGATTCACTAAATTGCTTACAAAGGTAGTCAAACGTAATCCACAACAATACTTCAAGGCCCTTGATAATGATGGAATCAAAATACCTCCTTATTTTTACATGTCCTTACTCACAATGAATGAAAAACATGAATCTAGTGAATCTAAGCATACCAAAACAAACAATGAGGATAGAATCAAATATCACAGACCCTTTTATTTACAACTTGGTTACAAGAGATCTTCAAAAATGTCAGAACCTGCACCTACAAATGATCCTATTTTGAATAAGCTTAGAGCATTGAAACAAGAAGTGGAGACACTCAAGAATAGTAAAACAACACCCCACAAGTTTTCCATTGAGGATATATGTCCTTATCCTTTTGATCCAAGCATACCAATGTTTCCTTTTCCTAGTCATTAGGACATACCGAGACTTGAAAAATATAAGGGAAAAGGAGATCCTAAAGACCATCTAAGAGAGTTTTGTGCTACTACCATGGAATTTACAGTTGATGAAATGTACCTTATGAGATTATTCCCTTGTAGTCTAGGACGAGAAGCTATGGAATGGTTTCATGATTACCCCTGACAATTAAATATTTTCAAGAACCGGATGATAAATTTGTCTCCAATTATAGTTTCAACTGTGACTTTAAAGTGACTATGAAAAATATTTTTAACACCAAACAAAAACAAGGAGAATATTTTGTGTCATTTTTACAAAGATGGAGACATTTAACAAAATGATTACCTTATACCATTCCAGATAAATAATTGGTTAATCTCTTTAGTCAAAATTTGAACAAATAAATTGGAAGGGAACATCACCTTAAATGCTTGGATTCCTTTGATGAAGCCATATAAATGGGATATCGAATTGAAAAAACTCTCATTGACGATGGAACTATTAAACTTATTAACGACAAAGATAAAAAATTAGGTTCAAGCAACAAGACACCTTTTTGGATAAAGAACAAGAATGTAGTCAATGATAGAGTTGTTGAAAGAAATATAAACAAAGTTGATGAATGTTTACGAATTATGTACACCAATTGACAATGCAAAGTAAGAAATAGATTTCAACTCACTTCAATAGGGTAGTGAATCTTTTGTCTGACCAACCAAATAGTGACTTGATTTCTAATAATATTAATGTGCATGCCAGTTTTGAGGTTCTACTTGCACCCAATATGAACACGGGTGTCTTTGTTGCTTGCTTGATGGAGTCTTTTAGGTTGTTATCATCAACATTACATTCGTGGTAATTACCCCTACTATCATCATTACTATCAACCATATGATCATTATTGTCATCATTGTTTCCATCCCCAAAGAAACCTGTAAGAATTTTATTCAATCCTTCTTCATGCACTACATTTTCACTATCATGATCATCATCATTAAGGCCAGGTGGCATGTCATCAGTGTATGCAGATCTCATCAACTCTTCAAATTTCTCAGCTGGTAGTATTCTCTTCAATCTTGCTCTTTTTGCCCTGGTATTCTTTAAAGGATGGTTTGGATCATCCAGTCCAAATCTTAATAACCCAGATGGATCATGGGTATTAGTATGTGTTTCATAAACATCTTCTACCTATCAACAAACACAAGAATTATTTAATGTTTTCCAACAGTTGGATAATTCATAAATATATCAATTTCAAAGAAATATAATCAAATATGGCTTAAAAAATAAAAATATAAATTGTATGAACATATATACATCAATTGAAGAATGGAGAATTATTTTATAGACTACCTTTTTATACAATAATTTAAATAAAACACAATTTTTCCAACATAGTTTATAAAACTTCAGTCCACACTCATTTATTATTCTTTGGTTTTCTGCCCTTAAAAACATCCTTAGGGAGACTTTATTCTTCCCTTTTCTTTCACGCAGGAGTGAGTTTTAAGAAGGGGTAATCAATCAATAACTCATCCCCAATGGTAAGGTCCATAATAGTTGTTGTGCATATTTTGCACACACGCCCCGCCAAAGGTAGGGACCCCCTTTCTTTTCCTCCCGACAACTCGTTCCCACTCCTATTGGGTCATTTTTGCTCTTTCCTCGCTTTGCATGCCCATTTCCTAGAGTCCAAGTGGGTCACATGCCTTAGAATGATCAATTTCCCCTTGAACAAATTCACCCATCTAAATTCTGCTAAGTCTTTTGCCTTTGCGGAAGTTTCCTTGTGGGTTTCCCTTGGTATTTTGCCTCAACGTCTGTCAAGTCTCGCGGACCTGCAAGTACGCGTTGCCTCAAATGGGTTGTCACTCGTGTTTTGCCGCCAAGTAGCGACTGATGCCCAACTTCTACCCGCATGGCGGGCTTTGCACTTAGTTTCTCCATTTGACCCTTGACCAAGCATCCAAACAAGTGTGGCGGTGTTGTCACAATAGTGGTTTACAATTCCTGAGAGGAACAAATTTTAGCTGAAATCACATATTTTTAGAAAATATAATGATTTAAGCCTTAAAAAGTTCTATTTTAAGGATTCCAATTGAAGAGGGTTTCATCAAATCACCTTAGATCAAACCCCCTTGGATAGAACCTCGCTAGTTTTAAACCATACCTATAAATGCGTCTCTTTTACACCTATCAAAATGCTGATAAAAAATCACTTTTGATTTAGCTTTTGGGGGATCAAATGAATTCATTTAAAATTTATTTCAAATGATTATGGTATTCCTCAGAACAAGCTATCCAATGAATATAATTTTAATATGTTTTGGTTTTGTTATGTATTTGTTTTGAGAGTTTTATTAAACATAGGTTTTCCATCCAATGAATTTCTTTGTTCTTCACATGTGGAAAAATAGAATATTATCAAAAAAAATTTGAAAAATGAGTGCACGGATATTGAAGTCCTTGATCAACAAAAAAATAAGTTAAATTTTGATACATATACAAAAAAGGATTCGTGTTATATAATTATGACACATTATGCAATTGTAGTGGATTTGACTTTGAAACTTGATTAAAGGAAAAAATATTCAATAAAAACTATCTAACCAAAATTGAAGCGCTAGATATCGGAGTTACAAATCTAGAATTTGAAAAATTAAATTTTATCCTTCATGGAAAAATTGCTTGCATTGCTCGATTATTAGTACTTTTTAAAAATGTTGTTTTCTGAAAAAAATCAATTTTCGTGGGAGATGGAAAAAGAAGTGCAATTTGATTCCAAAATTTTTGAAAAAAATATTTTAGAATATACAAACAAAATTTGATGAAACTATAGTTTGCACCATCTTCAAATTCCTCACGGTTTAGCCGCTATAGGTACCTAAATGTGAAGATTTAGTTAAAAATAATAATTTCAGTGTCTAGTTTGGCCAAAAATTGTAAACCACTATTATGGGATCACCTGTGGGTTTCAACATCTCACCTAACTCAGGTTCACCATACCAATAAATCAATGCATGCCATTAATGGAAATTGTCCTATAAACACTGCTCCCTACCCTTCATTTTACCTGGGCATTCGAATATGAGAGAGAAATAAAGTCCCCCCCTTTTCTGCTTTTGCCTTGGTCCCTTCTCGCTTGCTTCACTTTTTCCTTCATTTTTTGACTATGGGGACAAGTTGCCTATGGATTTGGGATGTTTTTGTGATGTCTAAGTGAACTGCCAAGGTTTTGTTAAGTTTTAGGAAGTTGTAGAAATTTCCTTGTAGGCTGTCATCCCTCCTTGGCCATTTTGGAATTTTCCTTGTGGGCCACCGTCCCTCCGTGGCTGTTTCGTAACTTTCCTTGTGGGCCATCGTCCCTCCGTGGCCATTTTGAAACTTTCCTTGTGGGTCGTCGTCCCTCTGTTTCTATTAGTGGGAACTTTCCTTGCGGGCCGCTGTCCCTCCGTTGCCATCCGTGGGAACTTTCCTTGTGGGCCATCGTCCCTCTATTTCTGTCTGTGGGAACTTTCCTTGCAGGTCGTCATCCCTCTATTACTGTCCATGGGAACTTTCCTTGCGGGTTGTCGTCCCTCCATTGTTGTCTATGGGAAATTTCCTTGTGGGTCATTGTCTCTCTATTTCCATCCATGGGAACTTTCCCTGTGGGTCATCGTCTGCCCGCCACCTGACATCCGCCATTTGCTGTTCGTCCATCGTCTGACCACCACCTAATGTCTGCCATCTACTGTCTGTCCATTGTCCATCGCTCGTCATCCGTTGTTCACCATCCGCCCATCGTCCATCGTTTTCCTGTCGCCCGACGTCCATTGTTCACTGTCTGTCCGTTGTCTGCCGCTTGTTGTCCACCGTCCTTCTGACCTAGGGGAAGCTCTTGCCCTTGAGCCCACATTTATGTTTATGGTCCAAATGAGCTCCAAATATGAATATTATGATCTTTTAATTATGCATGGGTAGATTTGACAAGGAGTTTGCAAGATTTGATTAACATTTTCCTTGATTTGTGTATGAAAGCACTTACTGCACTTCATGTATGCAAGATTCATGGAACCTACCATGGGTCCATCGGGGAGGCCCATTGAGAAAGTTGAACAAGGAAAAGCACATAGCTCCTATCACCATTCATTTTATGCCCGCCTTTCCTCATAGCACCCATCAACAGAGCTAGCATTAGAAGGAGGGCTATGTTAAGGAAGTTAGTGACAAAATTGCAAAGGATGACCTTCAAAGGAACAAGGAGTTATTTTATTTTCCACCCAATGATGATGATGGTTAGGAGCTATCCATCTAGATTAGGAGCGTTATATCTAATTATCAAAAACACCAATCTGTAAAAAGGATGCACTTAATTGGTTGAAGGATACTAAAGATGCACCAACAAGAAGACAACTTTTGAACAATTTTAGCTACAGCAAAAGGGCAATCAACCAGAATAAAAAATTTCTATAGTGACTGGCCACTAAAAAACAAAATAGGGAAAAGAAAAAAATTGAATTTTAAATTGCTGAATATTATGGGGTAGGTGAAACCCTAGTGTAAAGAAAATCTGAGCCACACAATGCAAATTATTCCTATCCATTCATTTGGGCTTTGGAAAACTATAAGTAGGGGTCTTCCCTTCATTTGTAAATGGTTGGAGAATTGGTGTAAAGGCATTTTGCAGCAATAGAGAGAAGCATTGCATGAATTTGGGTGTTTCTTTTGAGTTTGTTCCTTATGCATGCATGGTTCTACTTCCATATGAGTTTTAGTGTGTAGTTTCTTGAGTGTCTTTGATCATGGTGTTGTTGTTATAGTATTTGATGAGCTTTTAGCCCATACTTTTGGCACTTGTTGATGGAAAGATGTTGTGCAAAGTTAGTTTGGGCTTCTTTATTTAATTGCTGCAACTTTGTTCAATTACATGTTCATGATGTGTAATTTGAAAATCTGTAGTCCTTAGAAGATTGCACTGATTTTGTGTAGTTTTAGGTTCTCTTGGTCAAGAAAAATCCAGTTTGTGGAAGTTTGTCTACTGTAGCATCCCCCATTGTTACTGTTCATTCATAGCTTAGACTTAGAACAACTTTCTCAAACCTTTCCCTTTTGCTATTTCTTTTAGTCCTTGGTTAGAGTAGGATCTCAAGCATCACCATGAAGCTAAATCAAATGAACTTGGTGGGATTCAGCTTGTTGTTTTGAGTGGGTAGTCATTGTTCATTCACTTCCAACACTCTAAAACTGTATTTACAGACCCAACTTCCCATGCTTTGTAACTCATATGTAAAACCGCCTTGTGATACCAGCAAAACACATCAACCAACTGAGAGATTCTAAGCTTGTCAAGACCTGACACCTGAGAGACCTTGGGGTAATTTTCAGCAAGTTGTTGTTGGAGATTTCCTTTCAAGAGAGGTAGTGCACTTATGCATTGCATGTGTTGAGAGGTGCAAAAACACCCATCAACAATAGCCTCAACCATTATCAATCTATCAACCTCTCTTTCTATATCTCCATCTTTATCATTTATAACCTCAACAAATTGACAATTTGGTCTTACAGTAGGGTCTCTTCCCTTACTACTATTTATAAATCTTGCAATATTTTTGTGTGTGTATGCATGCCCATATATATACATAATATGACCTCTATTCATTTCTTTTCCACTTTCCAATTGGAGATGATGTGTATACATATTTGAATTTAGACCATATGCTGACATGCTAGGCTTATATTCTGCTAGCCTTCTCCATTCACCACTGTAATATGATGGGCCAAAATATGACATTAATCTGCTAGTGGTTTGTTCTGAATTATTTCTATGTTTAGATCTCACATGTACATTTTGGACAATAAAGAGGCCTAGATTCACTCCATGAATATTGGAGGGACGTATCATGTAGTTGTATCCCCAAAATTGAAACACCTCGTACACTCCAAGTAGTTGTTGATCACTAGGCCAAGTGCAATATAGTCGACGATCAAATGTTTCTTTGTAAATTGATCTCAAACTCAGGGGAAAGTCATCATCTCCATCACATTCATTCTCATAGGGTATGTAGTCCACCTTCCCCCTATCTTGAAGCAAATTATGCATCTTTAAACTGGTTCTTTTTTTGTTACTTGTTTTCATCAATTCCTCATCTTTCGAGCTGGTATATTGACACATATTTTTGTTAGATGTATCATCTGATAAATGATCATTACCCTCTTGGCTAGAAGTCGGTGATCTAGGAAAATTTAAACTAAGAACTTTATCCTACAAGTATCCATTAAGAAAAAAAATTAGTTATTTAAATAATATAAAACAATATATAAATGAAGTATACATGTTATTTATATCAAATTGGAAAATTCCTTACCACAATTCCTATTGGATTTGAATCAATTGTAGGAGGCATACTACCGACTGGAATCTCATCATATATGTAATGTCTTTGTACAATTTCTCATTCAAATTGTTTCTTTCCATGACATACATAACATCCACAAACAACAATTTTCTCAAAGTATTCATCCCATGTACTATAGTCCTGACCAACCTCTTGTTTAGTGCAATCATTTGTTGTGTCTGCAAGATCCATTGTCATATCCTCTTCCACCCATTGTCTTCTACATGATTTAATATTTTTAGGTCCACGTCCACGTACATATCTTCTTCTTTTGCTAGTTGAACGCTTAGGCTCTGCATTTGCTCCAATATCCATCTAAAATAATCAACAACATGCATTAATTTATGTCAAGATTGGATAATACATTATAAATTTCAATAATAGTATGAAAAAAATTGGATGTATCACAAAATGCCATCAAATCATTTTTTCCTAAGTTAAGTCAAAATTTGAGTACCTGATGTCCCACTTCATCCGTTATGTCCTCATTTTATATGACAGTCTGTTGCCATGGCCTCATCTCGCCCCTATAATACACAACATAGTAATTAATGTTTAGTACACCAACTATATTATTTCAATGAATATGCTATCCAACACAAAACCTCACTTTAGTCATATATTTGACATATTGATATCATGTTTTTGCCATCCTATTTTTCAAAAATTTCCCTTGATCATAGAATCACATTTAATCACCATTCCTGTGCATTTTCAACCAATAAGTTTGACCTAATAGGCCTCATGGAGAAAAAAATGACTTTATCTCCTCTATGTTGTAGCATTTGTGAATTCATAAACACCTTCCTCCTTTGGTTGAGGTTGCTTTCTCTTCTTACCTTTATTGTATCTGTAGATTTCATTGTCATATCTATTTCCACCCACTTTCCTCTCTGTGATTTAGTAGATCTATGCCATCCACGTCCTCTCTCCATGGCCTCATATGGATCCTGTGATACACAACAATGACAATAGTCACATAACAATTGTGCACCAAGAGAATATTGTTGAAATTATCTTGTTAATACGCTTGCTTTTCATTAAGACACACTATGAAAAAAAAAAATAGGGCATTGCAACATTTTTCCCTTCACAAAAAGTTTACAGGTGGAATGTTGTCAACTAGAGCTCAAATCTCTTTAGGAAGCATTTAATACACATAGGATGTTGATGCAATGTCAATGTCACATGATAATGATTTAGTTCTCATAGATGATTTTTCATAATTCCCCAATAAGCCCTATATCTAAGATGATAGTAATGAATTAGTGTTTGTCCTTTTATACAAATTTGTAACATGTAATTTGAAATATTTCACACTTTAGATGACTCATCTAGTTGTATAGGGTGAACATGGGCCCATTTAAATTTAAATTTAAAAGTTTAGGGATCATTTCTGAGTTCACAAATCTAACATCTATTAGTTTTGCACCCACAAAATTGAAATGGGATAAGGAATAGATAAAATAGGGAACCATGATTGCTCCCTTGGAACATATGAAGATGAAGTCAATTTAGGATCAATTTATTTATCAACTTCCAAGAAAAATACATCATTTTGCACTGCTACACACTAAATTAGGTGCACTTTGTGCCGCCTTTGGCACCCCAAATAGATCACATTCAGGGCTAAAATTTGGCGCTAAAGTCGGCATCAGCTATGCCAAATATAGTGGGTATGTGCAGGATCATCATGGAAAAAACAAGCCCTTAAGTGGCAAAAAATTCAGAAAAATCAGAGTTAGGCAACTTAAAGTAAAAATTTGAATAAGTTGTCTATATTATTTCAAAAATATGTAAGAATAGAATTTGTAGCAAATTGAATTTAGTTTCTAAAATACTAGGTTTATTTTAAAAGAAAAAAATCTATTTGGTGAAAATTTGAAATTTCAAGGGAAAAATAAGAAGTAGGTGTCTATCTGACCACCCTAACCACAATAAAATGATAATATTTTTTTTATAATATTTTAGATATAAGTAGAGGACTCATGTCTGATGTGATGTATATTTTTTGTAATTTATTTCCAAGTAAATAATTAATTATGATTTTTTTTTATTACAAATTTTTAAAAATGTAAAACTTGTGCGTCTAACCACCTTAACTTGGTCAAAACTTCATGAAATTCATTTTTTTTTTTTAATCCTATAGTATATGAAGCATAAAATGTGACACATGTTTCAAATTCAAAAATGTGATCTGTTTCAAAGCTATAGATTTTTTCAATCACCTATCAATTAGGACTTTAGTCATAATTCAAATAGAAAATGAATAATAATAATTTATTAAATTAAAAGTAAAGCATAATTTATATTTGTAGAAAGCTAAGAATATCTTTTAAAACCCTTTTCATTTCATTAATTTTGGGTAAAAAAAATTCGTTAGCCACATACCCTACAAATACCCATCATATCGCCACTTTTTGGCCCATCATGATCCTGCACATACCCTAGTGCCGACTATTGAATCAAAAACAAAAATTAAAAACTTCTCGGATCAAGGAAGAGATGAAAGGAGAAAAACACCGTGCAAAGGAAGAGAGGAGAGAAAAGGGGAAAATGACATGAAGGAGGGCTACAAGCAAGTAAATCATAAATTTGATTTAGTTTGTGACACCATAAGTAAGGTTATAAATTATTTTTTTCCTTCCCTTAAATATTTTTGTTTGGATTAAATGGACAAGATTGTGAAGAAAGGGTTGCAAATATTGTTTTGTTTACAGGAAAATCGTTCAAGTCTCATGTGGTTGCAAAGGAGGAGGGTAAAATTGTAGACATTGCATTATTTCCTTCACATCCAAGAGCAGTGAACGCATTTTTGAAACCCCAATGCCCTAGTTCACTTATCATTCCCATCCCAAGATTTTAGATTCTGGTTCAATTTCTCGGACCTTCCTTCCATACCTTTCTTTGAAGACAACTTTCTCACTTCCTTCCTAGAAATTTAGTCAAGTGCTTTCAAGACAAGTCGTTAAACTACATCTGCCCCACTGCAGCCAGGTCCCGTGGGAATAGAGGTTGGTCGAGACAATACGAGGAGATAGGGATTTTGAGATCACAACTAAATAATAGATCATTTCCTCAAATTTGTGAGAGCTTCGGGCTTAAATTAGCTATTACTAATTTTCACTTATTCTTTTACATAACAATCTCATGGTTTCGAATTGATTATGCGCTCACATTCATTTTCTTTCTAATCAGCGGATGCGACTTGAGCATGGGACGTATTTGTTTTAATAGGGTTTGATCATTTGTTGGCCCTTTAGGGTTGTTACATTTTCCCATTAAAATATAGATTCCCTCCCAAGGCAGCAATTGATTCATAGGCATTTAAGTCCAAAAAGAGAGTCATTCAAGGTAAAACTTTCATATCACAAATTGGACGAAAACTTTCATACCTAATAGTGTGTACTTCATTTGCCTCCATAGTCTGGATGAAAATAATTTTCCCTAGGTCACCTCAAAATGTCAAGAAATAGACGGAAGAGAGAAAAGGGAGCAGACTCTGGCCATAATGAGGTAATTCATTGTCAATTTATAGATTTGTAAATGTTTCCATTGTTTCTTTCATTTTTAGTTTTTAGTTTCTTATTTTTAAATTTAAAAGAAGAAATTTATTATATATATATATATATAGCAACATGAGACTAGAAAAGATAAAGAGGCATTGGATTCCATATTGGGGGTAGAGGCAGTGAAAAAATTGGATGTTGTGGACTTGACAATGCTTGCCAGATACATGGAAAAATGATCTACTGAAGCCCCTCAAACATTGCAACCAAATCAACTGTGTCAAAGGGAATCAATTGATTCCCCAAGTAGTCCTGGATCGAGCAAAAGATCTAGGAGAAAAACAATAACAATAAACTCTAGGAATGTGGAATAGGGACCAAAGACTTCCACTACCCCAGCGACTCCTAGGACATAGACTTCTTCCACCATGCCTTGTTTTGCATCTTGCATTGGTTTACTGTAGCCATATCAAATTCCTTTTGCCCAAGTCCTACTCTCTCAAGGTTAAAAATCTCAATATCATTAATAATGATTACTAAGAAAGGTAATTCCACCAACTCTACCAAACAATTTATTGTAGGAACAATAAAAGTAGAGGCTTTGAAAGGAAATCCATGAAAACAAAGCTCTCTAAATAGTATATAAAACTCTAGTTCAAAATATTTTAGATGAGTTTGCTCCCATAGCTCTCTTACTCGCTTGACAAATCCTTAAACTCTTCATTGATTTTATTTTTCCTGTCCCTCTCTTGTTGTTATTCCTCAATTTCATCAGGATCATACATTGACCTTCTTGCCCCTCCTAAAGTTTGGACCAAATTCATTACCTCCACATAAAATTAGATATCCTTGGTCTTCTTGGTTCCCACACTATGATATGGTTATACAAATGAAAATGAAGCAAAGTAATCATCTCCTTCTCCATTGGCTAGAAGAATGCATGCTTAATGTTTTGATACATGATATCAGCTCTCTCTTTTTCTCTCATGGTTGAATACCAAAATCCATTATGGTGGGCCTTCAGAGCTCCAGTCATCTTTCTTCCTCTTCCACCAAATGCAGACCTGATCCACAAGTCTGTCAGCCTAATTGGCTTTGTTTTTGAAAGCTGAAGTTTCTCCTGAGTCACCAGTGTAGCTCTCTCTGCCTTTTCAGACTCTTTCATTGCTATAGGAAATTAGCGCCTAATTGATTAACAATATCAATCTCACTAATAGTGATTACTAAGAAAGGTAATTCCACCAACTCTACCAAACAGTTTACCGTAGGAACAATAAAAGCAGAGGCTTTGAAAGGAACTCCATGAAAACCAAGCTCTCTAAATGGTATATCAAACTATAGTTCAAAATATTTTAGATGAGGCTGCTCCCATAGCTCTCTTACTCACTTGACAAATCCTTGAAACCCTACATTGATTTTATTTTTCCTGTCCCTCTCTTGTTGTTCTTCCTCAATTTCATCAGGATCATACATTGAACTTCTTTCCCCTCCTAAAGTTTGGACCACATCCATTAACTCCACATAAAACTGGACATCCTTGGTCTTCTTGGTTCCCACGCCATGATATGGTTATGCAAATGAAAATGAAGCAAAGTAATCATCTCCTTCTCTGTTGGCTGGAAGAATGCATGCTTAATTTTTTGATACAAGATATCAGCTCTCTCTTCTGCTCTCATGGTTGAATATCGAAATCCATTATGGTGGGCCTCCAGAGTTCTAGTCATCTTTCTTCCTCTTCCACCAAATGTTGGCCTGATCCACAAGTCTGATAGCCTCATTGGCTTTGTTTTTGAAAGCTGAAGTTTCTCTTGAGTCACCAGTGTAGCTCTCTCTACCTTTTCAGACTCTTTCATTGCTACAGATCGTCTGTGGGATTTAATCATTTGTACCACATGGTTGATCTGCTTTGAATCCTTGGATCTAAATGAATTTCCTTAACATAAATACTGCTAGGGAATTTCAATGTTGGCATGTAGTTGGAATTAAAGCCAGTACCTGAAACATTGAAAATTATCCTTAGATAATAATTCCCTCCATCTTGTTGGCTTGTAACACTCTTGATGGTGGCTACATGAAATGGAACCATGATGCCATATATGGGTACCAGAACAACATCATTTTTCATATCAACTTGAATCATGAGCTCTCTAGAAACGGGGATATCATCCACATTTTTGTAGGAAACCATCTCAGTGGATGGATTGGAAGAGCCATGTCCATCTCCTGTACCAATCCCCTCTGTAGCCAATCTTCTTGCAATCTCCTCATTCTTTTGCCTTGCAAGTTCTGCTTGGTATTGTCGGTGTTGCTCTTCTTTAGTCATCTCCTGATTATCAGATCATAAGGTTTCCTTGGAGATGCCCGATTCTCCTCCATTTACCTCAACCTTGGGTTTTTGTTTCTCTTCCTCATCTTCATCATTGTCGTTAAATGAGTATGCAACATTAGTGTATACTTTGGAGCTAACCCTAGTTGCATTTTCAGGCCCCTTATCCTTAACAACCATAGTGTCAGCAAGGAGCAATGAATAATTTTGTGTTTTGGGGTTACCAATCTGCAACTGTAAATTCTGAAACCCAAGTGATAAATTAAAATCCATTCCATCCTTCACAATTTTGTCAGTTATTGAATTCAAACTTAAACTAGACTCTTGAAATTCGATCCCCATTCCTGTTCTTGTAGACTTTGTAAGATGAGGAAAAAGTTTAGGGCCATCTCTTTGAACTACCTCCATAGCTACCTTATATTAACATACACGAACATGATATGATTATATACATGAAAAGGTCACTTAAAAATAGTATAATCAAAGTAAAAAATGTCTTGAAGAACTATTCTTTGTATGCTCAAGTATTGTTGCATGTCATAGCTTGGTTACAAACAAAAAACTAAACCATATATGTTAACTCTCAAATACGAGTACATATAGACTAGTTAATTCTCAAAGAACCTTTGAAGCATATTATAGTGCCAAAATGTCCTAGAAAAATATGGAATTCTAAAATATAGGAGAAGAAGATATATACACTAGTTAACTCTCAAAGGATCTTCGAGGCTAACATAATCATATATAGCACAAAATGTAGAGGGTTGGCACTTAAGGTTATGTAATAGAATTTACAGTTGATAGTTAAATTGTATAACAAATTTTTTTATGATCTTTACTAACATTTATTAGAATTGTTGCATGTTTTACATCATTGGAATGACATATTAGCTATAATTTTTTTGAAATTTTATTATGGTATGTGCACTTTGATATGATGTAATATGATTATGGTTTCATCTCATATGTTGTAATATTAGATATATAACAAAAAAATAAATTATTGCATGAAATAAATAATAAGTTTTCATTTTAAATGTTTTTTTTTGTAGAACATGTGTCTTCCAGAAGATCAAGTTGATCCTCATCATGATATAGATTTAGAAAATATTGTTTTTTTTGGTATAGATCACATGGTAGAGGATGATGATGACGCAGATGCGGAAGACATCGAGGCCAATGACAATGATGATGATGACGATGATGATCATGATGATGATGATGATTATGATCATGATGATGATGATCACAATGGTGATGATGATGATGAGGTAGTTGCTAGTAGTATCTAGTGACATTCATGATCAATTAGACTGCATATGGATCATTGTTGATATATGGTTATGATGCCTCTTTTCATGGTTACTATCATATGTATCATTTTCATGGCCTACTATACCATATTATTGAGTTGTATCATATTGAAATGTATAATTTTCACTTATATCATTTGTACATGTATCATCTTGACTTGTATCAATTTGAGTTACATAATTTATCATTTTTACTTATATCATTTGTACATGTATCATTTTTCAACCTGTTATTGATCTACTGGCATATTTGACTTTCACATGTTTTAGTTATATATGATGATGATCTTATCAATATTGACTTGTCAATTTATATATATTAAAAGTGGTTGATGATTTTTGGATGGATATTTATTACATATGATGATTTTAATTTACTACTTAAGATGGATGTTGTAAAATTCAATTAAATTATAGATATTTGACTCACTTGTTTTAATTATAGATGATGATCATGTTATAGTAATTATCTTGTTATTTAATCATATGAGTTAAATAATTAAATTACTTACCATATGAGTTATTTAAGAGGCATGATATATTTAACTAATTAAATTGAAATTAAACATATTAAATTAATAAATGAAAGCAAAACAATAAGCATTTTTAGAAGATAAAAAGGAAGCAACAATGGAAGCCAAACTAGAAGCAAACCAAAAGCAATCTTGGAAGCAAAACTTGGTGTTATCTAGGAAGCAAAAATAGAAGCAATTTAGGTAGCAAACAAAGAAGTAATAATGCAAGAAATTTTAGAAGCAACAACAAATGCAATAATAGACTTAGCCATATTAGAAGCAACAAAGATGCAAAAATGGAAGAAAATATGGATACAACAAGTGGCGTTATATCGGAAGCAAAATTGGAAGAAAAACTAGAAGTAAAACTAGAAGCAAAAATGGAAGAAAAACTGGAAGCAAAGATGGAAGCAAAAATGGAAGCAAAAACAGAAGCAAACCTGGAAGCAAAACGGGAAGAAAAATTGGAAGCAAACCTGAAAGCAACACAAGAAACAAAACTAGAAGCAAAATCAGAAGCCAAACTAGAAGCAACAAAGGAAATCATAATGGAAGAAAAACTAGAAGCAACAAAGGACACCATAATGGAAGAAAAACTTGGTGTCAATTAGGAAGCCAAAAAAGAAGCTATTTTCAACGTCATACCAGAAGCAAAGTAGGAAGCATGAATGGAGAAAAAATAGAAGCAACAATGGGAGCAGACATGGAAGCAAAACTGGAAGCCAAATTGGGTGCTAATTTAGGCGATATTTCCGACATTAAATTGGTCTTGCTTCCCAGCACTAAAGGCAACGCTATTGCTTGTGCCATTTTTCTGGCGCAAAATCTGGTGCTAAAGTGGGCACTAAATCCAGCAAAAAATCTGGTGCAAAATTCGACACCGAAGTGAACATGCTATTTAGCGCTAAATTTTGCATCATGAGATGTGTCCAATTGATGAACTCAAATGCACTAAATTTTGACACTATTTTAGGTGCTAATTGCTTGTTGTGTTGTAGTGTGAGGCCTAATTTGACTATAATAATCCATTTTTTTTAATTCTGTACAAAACAACCTAATCTAATTTTCACATATGTTTAGTAAGGGTCAAAAAGGTATTTATATTAGGTCTCATATTTCCATGATCAGTTGTCAACGTTGCCATTACTCCATCTCCTCTGCTAGTAAGTTATCAATGTTGCCACTATCCATAATGGCTTTGTAGTATTTACCTTTAGATTTTCATTTGGTTATAAACAAATTTATCCTTTTCTCTTTCTCTTATTATACCTTATCTAGTTTAATAAAGGACAGTAGTTAAGACAAGGGTAGTACCTTATCCTTTTCTTATTGTACCTTATTGTACCTTATCATGAATAAAGGGAAGTAGTTAAGACAAGGGCAACGATCATAGTCTTATTCATGAAAGGGGATGTCATTGTCATGAAAGGGTAGAAAAGACAACTACTAAGCAAACAATCAAAACCATGAAAGGGAAGATTGCAATGTTGTAGTGGTTGTTAGAGATAAATACTCATCAAGGTTTAAGGGTTTAAAGATAACAATCAACAAGAGTTCATGTAGAAGCACATCCATGCCTCCAAATAATGGCTATCAAGACTATGAAACAAGCATGGACATCAAAAGGGAAAAGATAGTTTTAGAGACTCATGTTACAACTGTGATGATGAGTTAACAATGAAAGGGATAGTCATCAATCTTGTTCAAAATTCTAAGACATTCAAAATTCATAGCCTCAAGGAAAGTCCCTTCAAATAAAGGTTTATGCATGAAGGGCATAGGGGAAATGTGCCAATTGCCGCCCATGATCCAATTGCTATTTACTCCATGCTTACTTGACCCCCCAATAATCATTTATATTTTAATCATTAGATTGTTTTAATTATGCCAATAAAAATTTACAAATTACACCAATATATGTTCACTACTAAATGTGTAGCTAACCAAAAATAAATAAATTTAAACATCTATTGGTATTTATATGTTTTGAACACAAGACAAGTTACACAAAATAAAATCATTTTTGCATTAATTAAAGTGCATTTATGTTTACAATTACCACTCTATGCAAGTGGCTCAAAGCTTCAACTACATTATATTTACATGTGTATATGAACAATTAATGGTGCACAATGTCACATAATATAAAACATTATGAACAGTTAATGGTGCACATTGTGACATAATATAAAAAAATTGATCAACTTTATGAGCTATCAATTGTGCATTCACCCACACTTCCTATCACATCTTCATGTATTAACTCCATCAACTTTTGGTACCTGCACACACAATTAATGGTGTAAGGCTCCCTAATGAACCAAAAAACATATTATAATTCATATATATGACTGAATTTATGCAAGCCACCTATTTTGTCAATTAAACCAAATATAAAATTGATTTCCTAAAAGCCATGACAGAACTTAGGCATAAATGGCCATTGAAAAATGAAATGATAGATTGTTTCCCACAAAAAATTCAAATTTGAAAATTAACCACCACAATTCAATGCATTCAATTTACACATTCGAATGATTTTATAAGAGGGAATTTACAGGGTCATTTTCATTACAAATTCTCCTCTGCTTTCACTAAATATCCTCTGCAAAATTCAAAACTTACTAAGGTAACTTCTACACATTCCTCTTAAAAGGGATTTTATTCAGTTCGGTACACCCATAATAACTAAATTCATGTTTTTATTTATCAGTATACTATTTTACATTTATGTTGTCTATTTCATTATTCAATATATTATTTTATATTTATGTACTCAGTGTTTATTTTATTTTCAGGCATACTATTTTACATTTATGTTGTCTGTTTCATTATTCAATAGATTGTTTTATATTTATGTACTCATTGTTTACATTATTGGTGTAGGGGCACCATAGATGTTCATGATCCAAGAGGGGTTAAATGTTGATTTTTTTTTTATTGAGTCAATTTAATGTAATAAGGTCTTCTAAGACCATTTCAGATGTGTTTGAGTTAGTTTGGAGTCATAAGGTGTTAAGGTAGTGTGTAAATGAAAAGTTGTCATAGTTGTCCAAATGTTGCCACATGCAACTTTTGTAATTTTGTCATAACAAGGTATAATGTTGGTTTGTTAAGTCTCTAATTTGAAAAGTAGTTGGGAACAGTTGGGAAATTATGGGAAATGCTTTAAGAATTCCTTTTGTGGTTGGCATCAAGGTTGGATGTTGAATTTGGAGATTGAATCAATACAAAAACTTTGTTTTCTACACTTTCTAATGTAATTTTGCTGCTACAGTTGATTGTACGGTTTTGTACAGTCTCTTCATGGTTTGAATTCAATTGGGATTATTAGAATAGCGAATCCCCTTTCCATTGCACTTGGTTTTGTTCATTTTCATTAATATTTGAGTAACTTAGAGGCAATTCTTCTCAGACTGGTTCAAACCCTAGGTAGGGTGACTTGAAGGGAGAAAAATGTAAATCTCACCATTCCACCGATAGAAAATTTTGAAAATTGGTGGAATGGCTTGGGAAATTTTGTTCTTTTTTTTCATAAACTTCCAGGTTCTAGGGTTCAGGTTGGCATGTGCTTTGATGATGCCCTAGGCTTGATATTTTCATGTATTAGGCCTAAAAGTGATGAATAGTTTACCCTTCGCATTAGATGAGACAAAGACAAGTTGTTTTGACAAGTGGAGAATGCCATATGGTTTGTGTGGACCCTGACTGGACAAATGGAGTTGTTGTATTGCCTCTGGAAGTCCTTTTGTGTGCAAACCCTAGTGATTTCAAGCTCCAATTAGCCCTTTTAGGTCTAGTTTACAGCGGACAGTCAATTTTTGACGCTTGTGTTCCAATGTAACCATACCCCAATTTTTGATATGTTGAAGAAGGGCCAAATGGGTATCTAAATATGCTTTAGATTATGAATCTAGTTTTTGCTCCAAAAGTTATGGTGGAAAAGACTATTTTGGAAGGCTACTAGGTTTAGGGGTAGGTTGTTAAGGAAGACCTTGAAGTTTGAAGTTCCTAATTCCTTATAAAGCTTAGTTTCCTTATGTTTGTCATTTCTACCTTGTGTAGGGTCCTCTTGGTTTGTGGTAGAGAGTTTGGAGTGTTTTATGCCTCATATGGGGTTGTGGCCTAATATGCACCTAAGAGTGATTTTGATCATGGAGACTATAGTTGAGTTGTGAAATATGGTATCATTTTCCTAGGATCTTCCTCTGCTCTACATCAAATTGGTATCAGAGCATAGGTTTAATATGAAGAGGGAAAGTTGAGTTTAAGAAGTAACAAAATGCCTCCAAAAGGGAATACCATTATTAGAGAAGTGAATGAGTTGAAGAAAAAACATGCTAGAGAGATGAGAGAATTGGAGAGGCTTGTTGCCCTAGAAACAAGTCATAAAAGAGGAGTGGTAACATGAGACTTGAGTGACCAAGAAGAAGGGGAAGAAGAAAGTTCCCAAGAAGGGTCCAAGGTAGAGAAGGATCCTAATGACTTGAGGATGGAAAAGCTGTTGAAAGTAGTCAAGGGAGATGGTCATAAGATGAAGATGGATTTACCCATGTATAGAGGAAAGATGGATAGTGAAGAACTCCTAGATTGGATAGGAGC
This sequence comes from Sequoia sempervirens, assembly GCA_007258455.2. Taxonomy (NCBI): domain Eukaryota; kingdom Viridiplantae; phylum Streptophyta; class Pinopsida; order Cupressales; family Cupressaceae; genus Sequoia; species Sequoia sempervirens. The sequence goes on from VDFB02000003.1 coordinate 439,023,102, forward strand.
ATTGGATAACTATGTTGACTATGAAGATGTGTCAGAAGAACAAAGGGTGAAGTTAGCCAAGAAAAAGTTGAAGGGCCACGCCTTGCTTTGGTGGGATTATGTACAAAGTGAAAGGATAAAGAAGGGGAAGTATAAAATAACCTCTTGGGATAGGATGGTGGCTAAACTCAAGGGAAAATTCCTTCTCGGTGACTATACCATTCAATTGTTTAAGAGGCTTCAAAATCTCAAGCAGAAGGAGATGGATGTGCAAACCTACATAGAGGAGTTCTACAAGTTGAGCATAAGGGCAGACCATGTGGAAGATGATGAAGAGAAAATGGCAAGATACATTAATGGTTTGAGATACAATCTTCAAGACGAATTGAGCCTCACCACTCCAAGAACGATGGAAGAGTGTTACCAATTGGCCATCAAGGCTGAAGATAAGGTAAGAAAAGAAAAGTAGGGGTAGAGGAAGGAGTTCTAGAGGAAGAGGCACATTTGCTGATTCAGGGTAGTCATATGAGAGACAAGGAGAGGCAAGCAATGCCCAAAAACAAGTTACAGATTCAAGAGGTGGATTTAGAAGAGGTAGATTAGATTCAAGGGGAAGATTTGGAAGTCAAAGAGGAGGTTCAAGTGGTTTTACAGGGAAGTGTTATAAATGAAACAAATTTGCAGGCCATCAAGCATGGCAATGCACTAAAAATCAATCATCTACTTCATTTGGAGGAGAAAAAGAAATCAGATTGCACATGGTGGAGATGATGTTGAGAGTTTCCACTCTTCACCACATATTGAAGAATTAGATATTAGCGAGTTTTTGCTGATGAGAAGGACTCTACTCAAAGGGCCAATGGAGAAAGAACCACCACAGAGAAAGTCTCTTTTCAGAACTACATGTAAAATCCAAGGTAAGTGTTGCAAAGTAGTGATTGATTCTGGTAGTATAGATAATTTGGTTTCTCTTGAAATGGTTGAGAAGTTGAAATTGCAAAGAATTCCTCATGCTACTCCCTACAAGATGTCTTGGCTTAACAAAGGGAAATAATTAGTTGTAAATGAACAAAGTTGGGTTGATTTTCGTATAGGAGGATACGAGGATAGGGTGTTGTGTGATATAATACCAATGGATGTGTGTCATTTACTTTTGGGGAGACCTTGGCAATATGATAGGAATTCCAAGCATGATGGTACAGGAAAAATATGTCATAGAGAAAGATGGAGTTTCCTACACCCTTACACCATTAAAAGAGGAAGGTCATGAATCAAAAATAGGTTCTAGTGCTATGTTGGTGAGTGAAAAGGAGTTGGTGAAAGTCATAGTGAAGGAGCACAAAGACCCAAAAGTGGGGTCCAAGGTGATGTTGAAGAGTCAAAATGAGTTCCCACAGTCCAAGAAGGAGGAAAAGGTGAATTTTGAAATCATGATCAGACACCGAACAATCATGACATCAGTTGGCATTTATGATTTTCCATGGGAGATCCAAAGCATGTTGAAGGACACTATAGACATTGTTGTGGATGAGTTTTCACCTTCTTTATTTCCAATGCAAAGGATCGACCATTTACAATTGTTTGAAGAGAGTGAATTGGAGTTTATTGTGCAAGGGGAGAAAGGTGAGTTGCTGGTAAACACAATACATGGTTCAAATTTTTAGTCATTGGGCTACAAGGACAGAGTTTTCAATTTAGTTCACCATCTTAGAAATGTTCCATTTGAGTTTGAGGATGCAAGGAGATTAATGTATTCTAGTAGGATAGTAGAGGGGGTTGTACATACGGAAAATAAAATTTCCATTGTGGATTTGCAGACCAAGCTATTCTAGTCAGATGTTGCTAGGTTGACAAGGTCACTAAAAGAGTGTGAGAAGTAGGGCAAAGAAGACATAGCTAGTGATGGTGCTAACCAAGTAGTTATAGAGGATAATGTTGACATTGTTCTCATCCAAGTGTAGGAGGAAGAGTATCATCAATCTGATAGGGAGATTGATCAATTCCAACTGCCATTGCATAAGGTATCTCTAGAAGGTAAATTGTAATACAGTTTATCTAACTGTTATCTGTTTTGTCAAGGGTTATCTACAGTTGTAAGTGGATTACAGTCCTGTCAATTCAAATACAACAAGATGCTTGAGTTTGATGCTTCATATACACACATTAGAGCTACTATTTCAGTTGTTAAAGCACTGTTGAAAGAAGGATTTAGAGGTGCAGATAGGGGACAAGTTTATATTGACAATTTCAAGTACCTTTGCAAAGTATTCAATAAACCTAAAGTGAAGATGAAGCAAGCATGGGTATATTTCCAAGAAGATAATGTGCAGGGATCTAAATACATCAGGCAAGAAATTTCAAGCATGGTTTCATGTTGTTACCACCCCATTTAAGTGGAACTTGAATCTTTTCTTCCCCGGGAGTATGGTGTACGTAAGGAAAGCTTAGGTGCGGAACAAACTCGCCTAACATCAAAACCTCAGGGAAGAATGCAGAGGTGAATTTAAATTTTGTAATTACACTTCAATTAAGATACACATGAAAGAAATAACAGAAACAGAGAAATGAACATACACAATTTGGACACTAGACTTACGTGGGAAAACCCTTACGGGAGAAAAACCCACCACACCAAGAAGAGCCTCTTTGTATTATAGTAATGAAAATTACATATAGAGTTCAGACTTAACTTTCTGATGTCAATTTACAACATCAACATTTCCTTGATCAACCTTGTACAGAACATCCCTATTACAATGCTCTCTGAATTGAATTCATACACACTGATCACACACCAAACTTTTTACTGTCATCCGCCATTACCAAACATAGTTGTTTTCCTCACAGTCTGTTCATCTTCCACACACGAATGGTCGCAACAGTCCAACTGCTAATGGTTCACATTTTGCTTCTCTCATTGGTTGAAAACAAACCACGTAGGATAGACATTCGGTCAAGGCATTCAAACTGTGTCGCATGTCGGTGAGACACTAAGCCGTGTCTCCCTGATGTCACAATGCCCGATCACAGAACCATCGGCGAGACAAGTGCTATTGGCAAGAGATCATACCAAAAACATACCCATCGGTGAGACAAACAATATTGCTAAGACTTCACATTGATGTTCAACTCATTTAGCTCTATCGGTGAGACCATCGCTATTGGCAAGACATCATACCGAATATAGAATAGTCGGAGAGACCATCGCTATCGACAAGAGATCATATTGAATGTCCACCTATTGGTGAGACTAACAGTATTGGTAAGAAATCATATCAAACACAGACTATCGGCGAGAGAAACATCCATCGGTTAGACTCTTATCAAGCCTTCATGTCACCCCGAAGACATTCTTGTGTAAGACCATCGGTGAGACTAACACTGTCGGAACAAGTCATTCTGAAAGTTCACATCTCTCCCTGATGCCACTCGTCGCCAAGAGTCTCCCTAACATTCAATAGAAACCAACATGTCGGAAAGAGGTATGCCCGGGTGGAAAGAGTAGGGAAAATCACAGCGATCGACATGTCTTGCCGATGACTCCTGTCGGCAAGACAGAACCAAAGTCTCGGCGACCTAAGCACTTCAAAAGTTTAGAATACAACTGCTAGTCGGTAAGACTTCCAGAGGGTCTCACCGACTTTTCTCTTTCAGGAGTTTACATGCCAGTAAGATTGAGGCACATTTTCCAACAATCTCCCACTTGATGAAGATCTTACTGACACCTCCAGAGCACAATAAAACTAATGAAATTCATGGGCACTAAGGCCCATCGAACTGGCACACCACCTGAACTTGTATGTGCTCACTGGATTTGTCAATGCATCTGCAAAATTTTCCAGAGTATCCACTTTTTCTAAAGAGAACTTTCCATCTTCCACCATATCTCATACAAAATGATACTGCACATCAATATGTTTCATCCTGGCATGGAAAGTAGGATTTTTTGCCAAACAAATAGCACTCTGACTATCACAGTAAATTGTAATTATTCCTGCATCAAACCCAATGTTAGAACACAAACGTTTTAACTAGATTGCTTCTTTACAAGTGTGCGTTGCTGCCATGTATTATGCCTCTGTAGTGGATAAAGCGACTACAACCTGCCGCTTACTCATCCAACTAACTGCACCACCATTCATCATGAAAATATATCCACTGGTGGATCTTCTACTGTAAATGCCCCCTGCCCAATCAGAATCCACATAGCCTCGAATGCTGAGAGTCCTCTGTGATTCAACCAAATTTCCATGGTAACACAAAACATATTCTGAAGTGCCCTTCAGATATCTAAACACTCTTTTCACAGCATCCCAATGTGTCCTTCCAGGATTTTCCATATAACGACTAAGAACTCCCACTACTTGGGCAATGTCTGGCCTTGTACAGACCATTACATACATTAAACTGCCAACTGTACTAGCATAAGGCACTCTGATCATGTCCTCTATCTCAGTAGGAGATTTTGGACAGTCTTCAACATATAGCTTCGTTCCTTGCAAAACTGGAAAAACTAGCTGCTTGCAGTCATTCTTACAAAATCTCTCTAGAACAGTATTAATATACTTACTCTGACTGAGCCAAATTTTTCTACTTGTCCCTGGTTATTTCCATTCCTAGAATATACCTGGCTGCACCAAAATATTTCATTTCGAACTTTGCAGACAATTGAGATTTTAGATCAGAAATCATTAACTTCCTATTGCCTATGAACAACATATCATCAACATAGAGAGAAATAATAAGAATACGATCACTTTTAGCTTTGAAGTACAAACAGTGATCAGACTTCAATCTTAAAAATCCCAATGAAAAAAAAAGTATCAAACTTCTGGTACCACATTCTAGGAGATTGTTTTAAACCATACAGAGATTTTTTCAACTTGCAAACTAGTTTTTCTTTACATTTTTCTACAAAGTGCTCAGGCTGGGACATATAGATTTCTTCTTCAAGGTCACCATGAAGAAATGTTGTATTCACATCCATCTGTTCAATCTCTAAGTCATACGCTGTTGCAAGTGACAAAAGGAATTTGATAGACGTCAGCTTAGCTACAGGAGAAAAAATTTCTCCATAATCAATTCCCTCTACCTGAGAATATCCCTTTGCAACCAACCTTGCCTTATACTTTTCCACACTGCCATCTAGACCTATTTTCCTTTTAAATACCCATTTGCAGCCAACAAATTTTTTGCCTTCAGGCAAGGGCACCAAACTCCAAGTATCATTCTTTTCTAATTTCTTCATTCATGGCTTCCAACCAAGAGTTTGAATCAGACATTCTAAATGCCTCTTTCACAGTCCTAGGCTCATCAGTGCTAGAAATTAAAGTATAGACACAAGTAGAATCTATCAAAGAAAATCCATACCTATCAAGTTGTTTTCTTTCATGTGTTGACCTCCTCATAGGGTGAGGTTAAGGTTGATCTTCTTCTTCAGAACTACTTGAGCTCTCCTCAGTTTCAGGTACATTTTGAATTTTTAATTCCTCTTTATCTGGTGTCGGAGGAATTTCAACTACATCCTTTTTATTTTCTAATTTTCTCTCTGACTGTAGATCCAAAGTAGAAGGCTTCATCTCATGAAAAATCACACTTCTATTGTATAGAATCTTCTCCATACCAGAATTCCAAAGCTTGTATCCTTTTATGCCAGCACTATAACCAATAAAAATACATTTAACAGCCTTGTTCTCCAATTTTGATCTTTTTTCATTAGGCACATATGCATATGCCTCATAGCCAAAGACACAAATGTGTATCAGAGAGGGATTCTTTCCAGACCACGCTTCCAAAGGTGTTTTCTCAACAAGAGCGGAATTCGAAGAATAGTTTATTAAATAACATGTTGTTGCAACTGCCTCAGCCCAAAACTTTTCCTCCAAGCCAACATTGCTTAGCATACTTCGTGCTCTTTCCATTATTGTCTCGTTGAACCTTTCAGCAACTCCATTTTGCTGCGAAGTGTAGGGTGTAGTTTTATGTCTTTTAATCCCATGGTCTTTACAGTACCTTTCAAACTCATCAGAAAAAAACTCACCGCCATTGTCAGTCCTTAAACATTTTATTTTTCTTCTAGTCTGATTTTTCACAAGGTTTTTAAATTCCTTAAAACGACTAAACACTTCTACTTTATTTTTCAAAAAATAGACAAATTCCCTTCTTGAATAATCATCAATTAATGATACATAATATCTTGATTTAGACAAAGAAGGAACATTTACTAGACCAAAAACATCATAATGAATGTAATCAAGTAAATCAGAAGATTTGTGAGGACTGGAGTAAAATGAAACACGGTGTTGTTTACCATATATACAATGTTCACAAAATTTGAATTCAAGGTTACAATCATCAAGCCCTTCAACCAGGTTTTTATTTTTCAAGGTTTTTAAACCTTTTTCACCAATGTGGCCAAGCCTATGATGCTAGAGCATACTCTTTTCTGCTGGAAGTTTAACTTCCATAGAGTTTGCACTATCAAGAATTTTTTCCTCTTTTTCTCCATGAGTAGCTTTCTGTGACTTTACAGAGACACTATTGCATTGCACAACATGTGCATCCAACTTATACAAGGTACCAATACGAACACCCTTAGCTAGCACCATTGAGCCTCTAGTCATCTTCCAGCCATTTCCAGAGAACGTGACTTGCACTCCAATATCATTCAGCTTACTAACAAAAAGTATATTTTGAGCCAGCCTGGTATATGCATCACATCATTGATTCCCTTCACTCTTCCATCAGGGAACTGAATTCTAACTCTTCCACGACCAACTATTTCTAGAGATGAATCACTTGCCAAATACACCCTTCCACCATCGTATTTTTCATACTTAGTGAACCAGTCTCTATGAGATGTCATGTGGAAATATGCTCTAGAATCAATTAGCTAGACATCATCTAATGCCTGTGTAGCCAAGGCTGCAATGATATAGTTTGCATCACTCTGAGAAGAATCATTGTCAGAAGAATACTTCTTCTTATTCTTTTTCTCCTCTTTACAATCCTTTCGAACATGACCAGGTTGCCCACAATTCCAACACTTCACCTTGGAATTCTTTCCAGGAGACTTTGATCTCCCTTCTGATTTTGATTTGGACTTCTTATCCTTCTTCTTGCCTTTTTCTTTCGATCTGCCTCTAACAGCAAGAGCTTCCTTCGCCATCTCAGAAGATTTTCTTCTCATTTCTTCTGATAACAAAGAAGCAACAACATCTTCCATCTTAAAAGTGGATTTCGTACCCCCATTAGCCATCACCAAGTGATCCCAAGAATTTGGAAAAGAACATAATAGTAGCATACAACGATCTTCTTCATCAATCTTCACACCCACAGATGCTAACTAAGCAATCAACCTGTTGAAAGCATTCAAATGATCAACAACAAACACTCCTTCCTGCATTTTCAAAGAGTACATCTTCTTCCTCAAGAACAACTTATTCAGCAAGGACTTTCCCTGATAAATAGCTCCCAGTCTTTTCCACAAAGATGCAGTCTTTTCTTCATGAACATTCAGAAGAACAGAAGTCTGCTAAATAGAACCTTATCAACCCCTTTGATTTTCAATCTGCAAGGTCCCAATCCTATTGCTTCATGCCTGTAGGCCTCGTTCCAGACACAACATGCCAAAGATCATGATCAACCAACAGATCTTCCATTTTAAGTTTCCACAACTCAAAATTGCTGCCATTGAATTTCTCAATTTCAATCTTTCCTGACGTGCTTACCATCTTAATCTATAATTCAAATTACCAGACTTCTACAAGACTCCCACTGAACATAATTAACACAAAAAATCCAACGTACCCACAAGGATAGCACAACTGGCCAGGCTCTGATACCACTTGTAAGGAAAGCTTAGGTGCAGAACAAACTCTCCTAACGTTAAAACCTTAGGGAAGAATGCAGAGGTGACTCTAAATTTTGCAATTACAATTCAATTAAGATACACATGAAAGAAATAACATAAATAGAGAAATGAACATACACAATTTGGACACCAGACTTACATGGGAAAACCCTTACGGGAGAAAAATCAACCACACCAAGAAGAGCCTCTTTGTATTATAGTAATGAAAATTACATACAGAGTTCAGACTTAACTTTCTGATGTCAATTTACAGCAACAACATTTCCTTGATCAACCTTGTACAAAACATCCCTGTTACAATGCTCTCTGAATTGAATTCATAGACACTGATCACACACCAAAATTTTTACTGTCATCCACCATTACCCAACATAATTGTTTTCCTCACAGTCTATTCATCTTCCACACATGAACGGTCACAACAATCCAACTACTAACGGTTCACATTTCGCTTCTCTGATTGGTTGAAAACAAACCACGTAGGATATACATTCGATCAAGGCATTCAAACTATGTAGCATGTCGGTGAGACATTAAGCTGTGTCTCTCCAATGCCACAATGCTCGATCACAGAACCATTGGTGAGACAAGTCCTATCGACAAGAGCTCATACCGAAAACATACCCGTCAACGAGACAAACAATATCGGTAAGAATTCACACCAATGTTCAACTCATGTAGCTCTATCAGTGAGACCATCACTATCGGTGAGACATCATATCGAATACAGAACAGTCAGAGAGACCACCACTATTGACAGGAGATCATATCGAATGTCCACCTGTCGTCGAGACTAACAGTATTGGCAAGAACTCATATCAAACACAGATTGTCAGTGAGAGAAACATCCATCGGTTAGACTCTTATCGAGCCTTCATGTCACCCCGAAGACATTCTTATGTAAGACCGTCGACGAGACTACCCGAAGACATTCTTATGTAAGACCGTCGACGAGACTAACACTGTCAGAATGAGTCATTCCAAAAGTTCACATCTCTCCCCGATGCCACTTGTCACCAAGAGTCTCCCTGATATCCAATAGAAACCAACCTGTCGGCAAGAGGTATGCCCGGGCGGAAAGAGTAGGGAAACTCACAGCGATTGACATGTCTTGCCGATGGCTCCCGTTGGCAAGAAAAAACCAAAGTATTGGTGACCTGAGCACTTCAAAAGTTTAGAATACAGCTGCTAGCCGGTAAGACTTCCAGAGGGTCTCACCGACTTTTCTCTTTTAGGAGTTTACATGCTAGTAAGATTGAGGCACATTTTCCAACAGTGTAGGGGCACCATAGGTGTTCATGATCCAAGAGTGGTCAAATGTTGAAATTTTGTTTTGATTGAGTCAATTGCATGTAATAAGGTATTCTGAGACCATTTAAGATGTGTTTGAGTTGGTTTGGAGTTATTAGGTGTTAAGGTAGTGTGTAAATGAAAAGTTGTCATAGTTGTCCAAATGTTGCCACATGCAACTTTTGCAATTTTGTCATAACAAGGTATAATGTTGGTTTGTTATGTCTCTAATTTGAAAAGTAGTTGGGAACAGTTGGGAAATGATGGGTGGTTAGCATCAAGGTTGGATGTTGAATCAATACAAAAACTCTATTTTTTTGCACTTTCTAATGCAATTTTGCTGCTATAGTTGATTGTACAATTTTGTACAGTCTCTTCATGGTTTGAATTCAAATGGCATTGCTAGAAAAGTGAATCATCTTTCTATTTCACTTGGTTTTGTTCATTTTCATTAATATTTGAGTAACTTAGAGGCAATTCTTCTCGAATTGGTTCAAACCCCAAGTAGGGTGACTTGAAGGGAAGAAAAATGTATTAAATCTCACCATTCCGCCAATAGAAACTTTTGAAAATCGATGGAATGGCTTGGGAAATGTTGTTCTTTTTTTTCATAAAATTGCAGGTTTCAGGGTTCTAGTTGGCACCTGCTTTGATGATGCTTTAGGCCTGATATTTTCATGTATTAGGCCTGAAAGTGATGATCAATTTACTCTTGGCATTAGAGGAGACAAAGACAATTTGTTTTGACAAGTGGAGGAGGTCATATGCTGTGTGTGGACCCTGCCTAGGAAAATGGAGTTTCTATAATTCCTTTGGAAGTACTTTTGTGTGCAAACCTTAGTGATTTCAAGCTCTAATTAGCCCCTTTAGGCTTAGTTTACAGTGAGATAGTCAATTTTTGGCACTTGTGTTCCAAAGTAACCATACCCCAATTTTTGATATGTTGAATAAGGGCCAAATGGGTATCTAAATATGCTTTTATATTTTGAATCCATTTTTTTCTCCAAAAGTTATGGTGGAAAAGACTATTTTGGAAGGCTACTAGGTTTAGGGGTAGGTTGTTAAGGAAGACCTTGAAGTTTGAAGTTCCTAATTCCTTGTAAAGCTTATTTGCCTTGTGTTTGTCATTTCTACCCTGTGTAGGGTCCTCTTGGTTTGGGGTAGAGAGTTTGGAGTGTTTCATGCCTCATATGGGGTTGTGGCCTAGTATGCATCTAAGAGTGACTTTGATCATGGAAACTATAGTTGAGTTGTGAAAAATGGTATCAATTTCCTAGGATCTTCCCTTGCTCCGCATCAATTATTTTTATGCATACAATTTTTATTTTTTTCAGTCAGTTGTTTAAATTAGCATTATCCATTATTTAATCATATCATAGTTACATTTTTATCACCTACATTCATCATAAATCAAAGATAATAATAGCAACATTATCCTTAGTAAAGCTTTCCAATTGCATACATCAAATATAATAACAACATTACCCATTTTTTAATCATATCATAGTTATATTCTGAATCCCTCGTTAATAATCATGAAATTTAATGGGTATATAGTTTTTGTCCTAATTTATTGAGTGGTTTTAGAATTACACGTCATGCAAACTCTCCTGATTTTAGGAAACCTCTACCCATCCCTTCCCCTTATATTTTTCACACAATGATATGGGTTAATCTAATTTCTTCCACTTATTTGGGTAGAGGTTTTCTTTTTTCAGTAATTACAATTTGCAGACAATGATATATTCTTATCATATATATATATATAGTCATGTTGTGTAGGGTTTCATCATATCAAGCAGGATAGGATTTTTTCATATTATATATATACATATACATATACATATACATATACATATACATATGCATGTACATATACATATACATTTACATATATATATATATATATGTATATATGTATAATATTATATAGATATATATCTATATCAGATTACATATATATATATAAACAAAATGTAGAAATATATGTATACCAGATTATATATATTTCCAATTTATATAACCCTAACACTTCCATACCATCAAATACTTTCACCTTGCTCTATGATTGCCCTTGCATTAGCCTACTGTCCAAGTCAATGGCATGTAGTAGACGTAAAAATTGTTCGGCTACCCGTGCTGAAGTAGACGTATACGTGGCATGTAGTGCACATAATCATCATGTGAAAAATTTGAGGCAGATGCACCAAAACACTCTTTCCCTATAGTGCATGTAGTCAATAGTGTTATAAAATCCATGGAAAATACCATGAATTGTAATTTCTTGGCAAATGCCTTGAATTTTATAACACTTCACTTCATTCTCTGTAGGCCAAAATAGCTCCTCTGTTTCTTCATCCTGGAAAACTTAGATGCAATACGTGTTAATCTGTTTACCTTTCCCCTGGCATTTTGTATGTTCAACAATGGGTTTCAGTTGGAATCAAGGGTCATTCTGCATTTTTCTATTTTTTACAATCATTTCTCTATATGGCATCGAGGGTTTAACGGTAATGATTTTCTTTAAGGTATTGTCAGTATTATTACAAAATACATAGATTGTGAATGAAAGTTATATGTGTGTGTGTGTGTCTATATATACAAACACAAACACATATATACATATACATATGTATAGTTATAAATAAATAATACACATATGCATACATACATATATAGTTGTTTATGTACATGCACATATATACATACACATATATAGATTTTAAAGCATTGACCATGTACTATTTGATTTAAACAAGTAAAACCTAGGATTACATGAATTTTTTTTTAGATATACATACACAACTTGAATGTAAGGGTGCATTCCTAAAGCCTTCTGTGATCATGCTTGTTTATTTTTTAGATTTTCAGACTCATATTTATGTTGCACTAACAAGTTATGCTTTATTTACTGTCCGTGTAGGTTAAGTGGAAAATCATGACACCTGCTAGAAGACCAAAAAGGGTTGTAGGAAGAGGATCATGTGTGATTAGAGTCACTCGTGGGGTGCACTTCATTGAACTAGAGTCTGATGAGGAAGTGCATGCAATTCCCAATGAACAAGATGTTCCTAACTCTGCAAATGAAGCCACCAACACATTTGAAGTCGAACAGGATGTTCAACTAGATGTTCAACCTGTTGTGCAACTGCCCTCACTTGTACCCATTAGCAGTGGACATATGTTGATATGGAAGGAGCAGTTAAAAGTGTCAAAGAACACAACATGTCAATCAGGGAAGCACCAATCAAGTGGGGTATGCCACCTAACAGTTTGAGGGCATGGCTGTTAGGAGTTACCACCACCAAGAGGAGGAGTCCACGCACCATTTTATTTGAGGAGACTAAAGTTTTCCAATGGTGCAAGGACATGGCAGAATTGGGCCACAGATTGCAAGTAAATTAGCTATAAGCTACAGTTGCCCAAATAACCAGAAGTCGACCCAATCCATTCACAAATGGGGTCTTCAGGAGGTCATGGCGGGTAGGATTTCGAAGAAGGCACCCAAATTTGAAAATTAGAACAACTGAAGGAGCGGACAGTGATAGAGCGATTATGGTCTATCCTTCTGTCATGTAAGCATTCCACGACAACCTCAAGAATATGATCAACCTTAACCACTATGGAGCAAGCTGAATTTGGAATTGTGATGAAACTAGTATTCAGGTTGGTAGGAACTGTGGCATGAGAGTTATTGCCAAATTGGGTGCAAAATACGTACCACATTTGGTTTCAAAAATTAGAGAGTGGATCACAGTGCTAGCTTGTGTAAGTGTGTCTATGTTAAGTATTCCTAGGTTCTACTTGTTTAAATAAAAGAGGCACATGCAAAACTATATCATAAATTGCGAGATAAGGGCATTGATGGCAGTCCAAGAACATGCTTGGATGACAAAGGAACTATTTTTCAAGTGGTTAGACCATTTTACAGGTAATATCCCCGGTGGGGTTTCACCGACAAACAAGGCCCTTCTTTTTTTTTACGGTCATGGTAGCCACGTAGTTTTCAAGGACATAGAAGAAGCAAGAAAATTAGGAATAGACTTGCTAATGCTACCTGCTCATACCAGTCACAAGCTGGAACCATTGGATGTCAACATTTTTTCTCCATTCAAGGCTTATTTTAGAGAGCAAAGAACCATATGGAAAGCAAACAACCCACATATTGATATCAGACGTGAAGAGTTGGCAACTCTTACAAGCCAAACTTTCAAAAAAGCATTGAAACCAAGCAACATTGTTAGTGGGTTTTGTAGACCAGGAATTTGGCCACTTAATCGATTAGCCCTTGAAAGGGACATGGGGCCAAGTGAGGTCTATGTTGTTGAAGAGGATGTAGCAACTCTTGGAACAAAAGATGATGTAGTCACGATATAAGATGATCAATAGTTTATTGCAATAGAGGCTTGCTTGCATCTATTTGGTTACAATGAGGATCAAATATATGGTTTTGTGTGAGAATACGATGCAAGTAATGTGGCAAGTGATATTGTAGCATAATGCAATAAGGGTGTTGAAACTACAACACAGTCATAGCTTTCCAACACAAATCCAACCAGAAATCCAACTAGTTATTGCAGCATGCAATGAAGTTAGAGCAACTGCATCAGTAGGCCTGAGTTTTCCAACTCAAGTAATCCAACTCGAATGGATGCATGAAGCATCCAAAAACCTTGGAGTGTAATTAAATCTGACTGAGGAAGAAGTCAGCCTTTCTATGTCATCCCCACCACCCTTTGATCCAACTGAAGTAATCCATTATTTCACTACTACAAGGAATTGGGAAGAGCATACTAATGCTCAAAGTGAAGATGACAATGCAATTAGTGAGGAAGAAGTTGAGTTTGTGCCATGCACCCCACATGATGAACAACAAACAACAAGACCAAACAACAAATTCTTGAGACTTCCAGTGCAGAGGGTACAAGGAACATCACGGGGAGGTCATTCGAGAGTGCTTCACCTTAGTAGGCAGTCCCAAGTACTAACATCCTCATACGCCTTTATTGAAATGTACAATGAACAAGAGGCATAGAAGAAAAGGAATGAGGAGTTGCAGCAATGTAATGAGCAGATGATGTAGAGAAAGGAAAAACGTGAAACAAAAGCAATTGAAAAGGAAGCAATGAGGGTTGAGAAGCAAGCAAGGAAACTAATAGAAGATGGGGAGAAGATGATTAGAATGTGGGAGAAAGCAATTAGACAGGAGCAGACGGAGGATGAACGTCTACAAAAGGCAACTGAAAAGAAAGCTAAACCAGCAGAGAGGATAAAACGTAAGTCTACAGTGGGGAATCCTATACCTCCCAACACTCTATCCTACTTGATATGATGAACATATTGTCACCAGTCTTTACAACTATCAACAATATGCAAGTTGGGAGTGCCTCCCAACAAATGGGGCTGACTGCAGATGCAAGCCAGACATTGCTTTCTCAAATAGCAACATGCCTTCAAACCTCTATTAACTGAGTATCACCTCCTACAAGTGGACTAGAATCGGCTATTGGCGGATATCTCACTCCACCTCCTTTTCCTAGCAATATGGAGAACTGATAATGTTCGTATTGAATTTTGTTTTTTGATCGATGTAGCAGTATATTTTGGTGATCTACTTTGCATAGTAGATATGTTTATTTGTTTCAAGTTATAACTGTGATATGATTATAAGATGTGATAATGTTGTTGTTATTATGTTTGGAACCTCACATATGTTTAAGGTGAGAAGAAGTTGAATACAAACTTTTAGTAATATGTTGATATGTTTCAAGTATGTTTCAGCCATGTTTTTTCTGTGGTACCACCCAATCAATGATTGCAGTTTGATTAAAAATATAACTATGATATGATTATAAAATGTCCTAATGTTGTTATTTATTAGAACCTCAAATTTGTATCTCTTATATGTTTGATGAGGGTTCTAGCCTTGTATTTTCTGTGGTATCACTAATTACACTATGTTTTTGTGTTTGTCAATAAAAAAACAAAAAAAAAATTGATTCCAAAATTAAAAAAACACATAATTCTAACTATTTGTTCACGTATGGATTCTATACATTATACACACACACACACACAATTTGCAGACAATGATATGTTCTTATCAGATTGTATATATATATATATTTGCAGATAATGATATATTCTTATCAGATTGTATATATATATATATATACATACAATTTGATAAGAATATATCATTGTCTACAAATACAATGATTACAATTTGAAAAAAATGATATATTCTTATTAGATTATATGTATGTATATATATATATATATATAATCTGATTAATTATCACTATCAAAATTTAACAAAACTACATATTAGTTATTAGATTAATTATATATATATACATACACACACAGAGATATATATATATATAGCTATATATATACATATATACATATATATATGTATATACATACATATATATAATTAATCTAATACTAATTAATCTTATAATTAATGTATACTATTACTCAATTCATCTATTTTTTAGCCATATATATAAAAACACATAATTTTTAGTATTACTAGGTCATTTCCAAAGTAAAGTCGAAGACTTTACCTGTGATTAACGCTCTATGTCTTTTGTTGATTGCAGAGAAGTCCTCACATGCCTGCCATTAAGAGTCCAATGTAACTAAATATATTTATCTAATCAAATAAGCATTTGTAAGGACATAATATTTATGAACATAATATAATAGAAAATATAAAGCATTCAGAGCAAATTGTCCCTATAAAGTTTAATGTGTTAACAAACACAGCTTCGTTGATATGTTGATAATCCACATACTTGGTTCACCTCTCGACGCTCCTACTTTCCTGCAAAATAATTGTAATAAAGGGGGGTTGTAATAATTGGAATCACTTAAGGCATAGGATGTTGCTTAGTTTCCCTTTCTTTTTGCTTTCTTCTTTGGAAAGTTCCATCAAAGAATCCCAGGAAATTGCCACTCTCAACCCTGATTCTTCGCCTCCTTTACCATTACACCAAGGCCTAATCCATAGAATTTACCATGTACATTCGGCTTTGGTCCCTCCCAAACCCATCTCGACTGTGAGAGTGGAAGAATTATAATCCCTGAAAATTAACCTTGGAAATCCTTCCCCTACTGTTTTAGTGGGCTCTAAGAGGAAATCACCCATCCTTGAGGAAGTTCCTGGTACTAAGACTATAGCCACTTCTCCCCCGAAGAAAAAGAAAATTGAGGTTGGGTTGACCCAGTCAAGTGTTGCGGCTGGGCTCTATAAGCTGAAATATAAGAAGGTTAGCAAACTGGCTACTAAGAAGAAAGGAAAAAATGTATCTCTTCTTCTGAGGGTTCTCTCAGTCTCTGAGGAAGGTAAATGTGTGGAGGAAAAAGATTCTAAGGGTGATACTATGGTAGGGGCTAGCTTTGAGATGGGGATGGAGCAGATGAGTGTGAGAAGATCCCATAGACTGGCGCAATACAAGAAAGAGGCCCCTATCGATAATATCTCTAGTGACTCAGTTAAGTCTGGTGGTAGGAATGAAGGCATTAAAGCTTCCGAGAAGATGAAGGATAAAGGAACCATAGAAGACACAAGTCAATTTTATGATTTAAACCAGATGCTTCGACAAGACTCTACCAATTCCTCATATATTAGGGCTGGTGCTGAAACGAAGATCCAGAGCAAGGAGGACAAAGCATATGGGATTAGAGCGCTACAGGAGCAGGTGGCTATGTTGAATCATAAGGTTAATTGCATGGCTCGGTTTACTATCAAGATGATTCACAGGTCAGCTCTCACTCTCTCGGATGTTGTCAAGGAGGAATTGAACAAGAACACCACAGATGAAGGACCCAACTGGATTGGGAAGGATGTGTTAAACCTCCTAGTTAAGAAATTGGAGGGTTTAGACAATTAATTTCTAGGTCTGTGTTGTGATGTGACTATGTTGTTACTTGGCTATGTCTGTGTCTCTCGTATGCTATTACTGTAATTTGTTTTGATGTTTTTTTATTTTGATCCTTTTTGGCCCTGTGGACTTTTCGTGTAGAGGGTACAACACCCTATAAATTCTACTTATATTATCAAAAACAAGTTTTGAAAGCTCATAACATGAGTGTGTTATGGCTTGGTGTGATGAGCCTAAGGCTCAGCCACAATGAGCCCATAACGCAAGCGCATGATAATGTGCTCGCGTTATGATCTATTAAAAGAAAAAAAAAAAAGGAATTTGAAATCATTCTCATTTGTGACTGTGTTTTTTCTCTGCCTGCGGCCAAAACCCCTCATTTCCATGCTCGCGTTCTAGGAGGAGTCATTTTACAAGATTTTTCATCAAATTAAATTGTTGTTTCATTGCTAGGATGCTGCCACATTGACGAGGAGGTTTGAGAGGTATGGATTGTTTGTTTTTTTGTTTTGAATTTGTTAGTTTTAGGTTGTTTTTTATATTTATTTTTTGAATTTGTAGGAGATGTTAATCAACCTGCAAACCCTCCTCAAAATCCTCAACAAGCACAACAATAACAAGAGGAATAAAATCCTCAACAAAAACAACAACAACAACAACAAAAATCCTCAAGTTGATCAACCACAACAACAATCTCCTCCACCAATCGCTCAACATCCTCCTGGCACTCAACAAAACTTAATGAGTGAAATTGAAAACAATAAAAAACAAATTGAAGATTTGATCAGGAGGTTGAATGATCCAAATAGTTCAACCATGGAAAGAATGACCCTGGCAACTTCACTCAAAGAAATGTTAAAACATGTAGATTCAATCAGCAAACAATTAACTGGTTGGCAAGATAGGAGGCAAGTGGCTAGGGCTTATTATCGGGATAAATAAAGATGTAAAAGATCTAAAAATTATAAAACTTGTTTTGTGCTCATTATTCACTGACCTGTGCACAAATGCAAACCTTACCCTCAATGAGAAGAGGTTTCCTATCCATTGGTGCCACCACCAACAGATTAGGAACTTTTTTTGGGATAGGTGGTACATGGTTTTTGATTACCCACCATGCAACAATTGTGAAGTCCCACAATATTTCCTTAGGAAACTATACTGTGAGTTCATCTTGAACAAAATGTTGAATTATTTTGATATGAGGGACTTCCAGGGGAGAGGTGGGGGGTTGGCTCAAGATAGACCCGGTGCATAACATGATCCTACGTGGCAAGGGATATGACCTCTCGCTAGGCCGCCTCATGAGCACATCATTATCCCTTCCATCATGAAGGAGAGTGCCAATGTAGAGACTTTGCAGATCATCAACTCTTTGACCCAAAGTGTCATCCAACATGTCAACCCTATTATACAATGCCATCTAGGGGAGTCTTCAAGTGGTGGACTTCAATCCCATTTGTGTTAGTCTTGCAGGGAAACTTGTTCATATGACCCCACCGACACTCAGGAGGCTGCTATGTAGGATACGTCTGCAGCTGTGGAGATGGTGAGGGTAGCTAACATTTTGAATGAGGCCTATGGCATTGATACTTAGGTAAATGTTAGCATGTTCATTGAATTTAATTTATTAAATTTTGATTTTGAAATGCAAGAATAACTAAATTAGTTTTATGATTTTAATAAAATTGTAGAGCCACAGTGTTGATACTGGATACATCGGCCCTACACCTACTTATTTCTCCACTGCATCTATCATTGAGGTATGTAACTAGTAAACGATTATAAATTTATTACATGTTAATAGCATTGTTTTATGAATGGTATTTTAATATGTGATTTTGGATGTTGAATAGGCTAATATTGGAGGTTTCGAGGGAACACCTCCCAGTGCCAGTGGATTTAGACAAACTTACATGTAGGTAATAAAATAAAAAGTTTAACTAATGAATTGTACTTAATAGATTTGTGTAGTTTATATGCATATCGTTGATTACGTTGCATTGCACATCTTTCAAACTCAAAGCATTACTTCACATTCCATAACTAATAACTAGATGTTGATAGATGACAAATTTCAACTACAATATAGTTGTTTAGAAAGTCAACACAAATAGTGATGCAATTACTTCACATAGCATAAGCAATAAGTAGGAGTAGCTTCCAATTGCATTTTCTTGTCATAACATTCCATGAGACTACTTTTTACTGAGGCATCTTTTCAAATAGTTCACTGTCTTGTCTATGCTATGGATGCTTGGAGGGAATATATGAAAGAATAATAGTAAGCAATATCATAGACAAGGCAATGAGTTGTTTGAAAAAATGCCTCAAAGAAATGCGGTCTCATGGTGATGGACATCAGCATGAGACCGCATTTCTTTGAGGCACTTTTTCAAACAGTTCACTGCCTTTTCTATGCTACCACATTTTCCATACATGTCTACCAAAGCATTTTATCAATCAATTTATTTCCTCGCTGCTATGGCTAAAAGCTTAAAAAAGGTGTTTTCCAACAAACTATGGATGCTTGGAAAAAATTTATCAAAGCATAATAGTAAGCAATAGAATAGAAAATGTGGTAGCATAGAAAAGGTGGTGAGCTGTTTGAAGAAATGTGGTTTCCATCACCATGAGACCACATTTCTTCAAACAGCTCACCAACTTTTCTATGCTACCACATTTTCCATACATGTGTACCAAAGCATTTTATCAAACTACTCACTTCCTTGCTGCTATGGTTAAAAGCCTAAAATAGGTGCTTTCCAACAAACTATGAATTCTTGGAAAAATTTCTATCAAAGTATAATAGTAAGCAATATCATAGTTAAGGCAGTGAGTAATATGAAAAAATGCCTTGAAGAAATGTTGTCTCATGTGAATGGCGCCATTCCATCACTACGAGACCACATTTCTCTGAGGCATTTTTTCAAAGCATTTTTTCAAACAACTCACTGCTTGAAGAATAGAAACCAACCCATTAGCCAAAATTCCCCTCCAAATTCTTTTCAAGGTCCTCATCCTCAATTTTCCAGAACCTACTACCTGCAAGCAAAAATATAGATTATACAGCTCGTAGGGAATGGCAACAATTATGCATGATCTGATGATCTTATAAAGGCTGCAGGGGTCGATTCCATCAATTAAGATACCTG
Organism: Sequoia sempervirens; assembly: GCA_007258455.2. Lineage (NCBI taxonomy): Eukaryota > Viridiplantae > Streptophyta > Pinopsida > Cupressales > Cupressaceae > Sequoia > Sequoia sempervirens. The sequence continues at coordinate 439,043,291 of VDFB02000003.1, forward strand.
CAGCGCCTTCACACTTGAGATGCGTAGTATTTTGAGAATGATGTGTATTTATGGGAGACAAGACTTAATGGTATAGCACAACCGTGCAGCTTCAATGTAAATAATCTAAAGAGATAATTTAATACATTAGATCTTAGAGAATACCACCATGGTAATTTGTATTCATAAGAATAATAAAAATGCCACGTGTAATTGTTAACATTAATAAAAGACAAGTGATAAACATATTAGTTCAAATCAATGTAATATTAATATTAATAAAGGTATTAATATTAGAGATGAAGTTTGGAATTAATATCAAAGAAAATTTATTAATATGAACAATTAAAATAAGCTTAATATAATATTATAAAATACTATTAGAATTTAGAAATCTATTGACATTGGTAATTATGTGGTATGTGATAAATGTGAGTTAATTGATTTCAGATGTAATGGGTTACTAAGGGGCACAATAGATTTATTATATCATTTTTGAGTTAACAAGTCTTTTCCTGCCAATAAATATCTTGATTTATTTTGGATTAGTGTATGTCAATTGTTTATAGTGTTATAATATTACTAGGCATAAATTTATTGCATTTCATAATACTTGAGGGGGTGAGATTAAATAAAATGGAATTATGATCAATAGTAGCAATTGGATTGTGGACAATAAAGCTTATCAAGGTCTTATTCAATCGTTAAGAATATAGAGTTTAAAATATCAAGGACACTAAATCAAATTTCTTATTTCTTTTAAAATTATTAAGTTTTGAGTAGCAAAACTTAATCTTACAAAATTATTAATTTAATTACCACTATGTCACACTCCACCTAAGATATTTGCAACCTAGAAATGAGGCAAGGTTAGGAGAAGTAGGGATGAAAGAATTTTATATGAAATAACCTCCTTAACTACGATATTGTGGATAAATGTAATTAATCCATGTTGTCTCTCACACAACATGAATATCTCAAAATGTCCCTTGAGTAAATGATGGTAATAGAAGAAAAATACTATAGTTGGAAAAGCTCAAGTGTATGAGGCGAACCTAACCTTGAGTCGATGAAATTCCAAACACGCGAATTTTCTTAGTTAGGGGGTCAAGGATTGTACTAGTCATTGCGATAATTATCAGGCGAGGTTCTTGGTCACCATAAGTTAAGGAGTGTACTCCTAGTTTTCTTTATGTAAGACTATTCTTGCAATATGACTAGGATGTACCAATGTTGCTAGAGGTGGTATGCAAGGTAGCTATAGTTTTAATTTAATACACATAAAAAAAATATGTATGCAATTTAGTCAAGGTTGTTAGTGAAAATTTTGGGCATGTCAGTAATGAACTTAGGTGTGGGATTTAAATTAGTTATTTGACCCTAAGTAGATAAGGTTTGATCTTCTGGTGTCCTTCAAGTGTAAGAGTTCAAAGTAGATTATCAAGTAAAAGATGGATAAGGGGGTCTTCCAATATGAACCCATGACTAAATAATTTGGGTTTTGTTTGTAAACCAATGTAATCTTGTCAAATCTTGTTAGACCTTAATGGTGGTGTTCCACAATGGTGGCTTCTTGGGAGAACATTAGGTTACGAACCAATGTTTAAACAAAAAAAAAAGTTGTGAAGTTTGTGTTATTTCCACATCAAAATGTGGGCATGACACTGACTAAGTGAAACCTCTTCCATGGACTTATGCCACATTTGATTCTCGAAATATAATGATTAGATATTTTTGTGGAGATAAAACTTGTTCATCCTAGGTCATCCATAACTTGGATTTCTTTTTCCCTCTAAGCATTCCCAAAGTTGTAATTCAACTTTCAGCTCAACATATCTCTTTTGATGAGCATTTATATTGGTTGAGTAACAATTCTTGTTAATAATGTTGATATGATATTATCGTCCAAAAGATATTCAACAAATAACGCAACTTACCTATTTACCAAGTATGATTTTTTTAAATAACTCTAATTCATGAGTACATAAATCTTCCCTTTTTGACTGTATAGGTGATAACCTTACCTTCCAAGATTAAGCATACTACCTATCCTTCTCTAAAGAATCAATTTATGTAACAAATTGTTCTTCCAAAACAATTAAAATTTTTGTTGTAAATATTTCTTTCTCATTGGTTATAAGCCTTGACCTTTCCACTACCTTAATCTCTTAATTTTACCAACCTTGTTATGGTCACTTGAGTTCAATACTTTGGTTAAAAGTTCTCTCCTATTGGAGATACATCATTAACTTCATTGAAAATGGTACTTATCTGAGTACATCTACTCTCCTTCTTTTCCCCTTAGTGTTTCCAAGAAATTAAATCATCTAAAGTTGGACTCTTAACAATCATCCACTCTCTCCAAATGGAATTGATTTAAATCATTCCTTATTGTTGTCTTTTGATAGTTATTTTACTATTACTTTCCTTTCTTACCCATCGTGGTATGCCTTGAATATACTTTTTTTCATTTCCAAAATTGGATTCATCATCGCCTTCTAATCTCTTAGAATCAATAGTTGAATCCACCACAATGAGATCTAATGGATAATAAACAACTTTGCTAGCTAAGGGATACTCTAGTATTTTATTCCAATTATATCTTCCATGTAGCCTTTTAACCATATTCAATTTCCCATTGGATCATATTCATATGATCACTTAAGGATCTAAACATAAGTTTACTTTCATTGACAAGTTGATAAGTTCAATTTGCACTTCAACCAATATATGCTCTAACTGAGCCCTTTGTCCGAATTTGTTTGATTTTATTTCCAAATATTTTACCTTGAAATCATATTTCAAAGTAATTTTTTTCAAATTCTTGGTAGTTTCCTTTTCGCATAACCTTAGGCACTCAAAGTTGTTCAGTTCTTTTCTCCTTTTTAATCAAAACTCCCAAATTGATTTTTCCTATTTCGGTTGATGGAATCATGTCGTCTTTTACTCTTCGTAGGTTTCTTCTTTTTCTAAACACTATGGTCCCTACCCTTATTCTAAGGTACTAACTCTTCACTTTTATCTCTATTTATCATTGCAAGATTTTAAACTTGTACTAAATCAGGTCTGTCAAGGGTTATCCTACTTCCTAGATACCTCTCTAGTTGAATTTTACTTTGACTAAGTTTCCAATTTATGCTATCCATTAGTTCTTTTCCAATAAAGCATACTCATAGATTCATAGTATCTTTACTTAATCCAAATTCCTTGACTCTTTGCATCTATAGGTTGTTATCAATAAGGGGGATTACTTCAATTCTTTCTATCCATCAGAGTCATTTTAACTATTTTGAAGGGTGAGGGTACTCATTGGTAATCCTCCATAACCTTCCTGCCGAACCTGGTTGCATAATCTTTCGTAATCCAAAGGTGTATCCTATAGAGTTTTTGGTTTATGAGTTTTCAACTCTAGGGATGATTCTTTCCTAGTCCCAAACTTAAACAAGTTTTTAGGAATCTTAACTTCCCTTTTTGTTTCCCCTTTTTTCTTTTCCTCTTGCCCTCTTAGCGTAAGAACTTTTCAACCATTATCTTCTGATAGGGTTTACACATCACTTACGTAATGAGCTCATAGGTTCCAGAGCTAGACCTAGATCTAATACCATGTGTAACATGACCATTGTTCTACTCAATAATTTTTCTATGTTTTACCCACAAGTGAATATTTTATGTATCAAATCTAATGAGTAATAAAAAAATTATTTTCTTTTCCATAATATATGCACAATTTGAACCATAATCTATCCAAACTTTTCCATTGTATATTCAAAGAATCTTTTCAATAATATAAGTATCATTTCACTTTACATAAATATATTCAAGATGACATTTCTCATTTATAATTTCCATATAGATGGATACATGATTATATACGTAGCTTCAACAAGCTGACATGAACTAGAAATATAAACTATTACAGATGTCCCACCATTGGTGCTTATATTCTAGATGTCCCCTTTCCATGGTGCATACCTTCTAATTGTCCCCAATACTAGCACATACATCTTCAATTCTTGAATTAGAAATACCAATGATCCAGAATGTCCTCCTTCCCAATCTTGGTCTCCAATTGCATGAGGAGAAGCATCACTCAAATGCTTTTTCACCAATCATGGACTTACTATAGTCCCCTGCACATCTACCAAACTTGGTAAGATGGCCCTCCCTTTGATGAAGAGATTGGTTTGGTAACCCCATCCTTCAAATAGCCTTTCCTAAACATAGTGATGTGTCTTATATATCTAGAGCTTGTTGAAAACAAAGGTGAAATTATAGCTTAAAACTTGTAAACCTATGTGACTATGGATTTAATTAAGTGTTTGTCACAATTCTTTGTGTATGATTATTTGTTTAGATCAATTTTACCAATTTTAGAAAGAGATAGAATATTGTAGAAGAATGAGACAAGAAGATAGAAGTGACACAACATATACGTGGAGAAACCCTTTCGAGAAAAAACTCCACCACTAGAATCAATAGTGCTTATATTATTTCACCTGAGAACAAGATTACAATAATAATGTATCAATCCTTGATTGATCATATCCTTCCTTTTCCTTCAACAATCCTTCTTCACAACCTACAATAAACTCTCATACACTTTTTGTAGCACAAGCTATCCATGCATTCCATGTGACCAAGCATGAATCCACACATCCCATGCCATGCTTCAAACCCTCACACATGCACAAGCTCAACCTGCTAACCTGCAATAAACTCTGATGCACTTGTTGCAATTAATAGACAATAATTATGTGTATTAACTCATAAGAGTTGTACACTATAATAGCACAACGATCCTCACAAATATCTATGCCTAGATTGTGCAAGTAGAGTTCCACACTATAACATGAAGTCAAAACCAAAGTCTCCTCAATTTATGCGCCTCAAAATGAACACTTAACTGATCATTGGTCAAGAAAATATCTTGCGCTTTCATCACCTCAAAGTTGGCACCCAAGAATGGGCCCACTTAACTGAGCCTTGTAAATATCTTCTCATGCAAAAGGTGTTAACTCAAAGATGCCAACTTGGGCACCCAAGGTGGGTCCAAGTCAATCTTAGTTAACTAAAACATATCTCCACCAATTCATGCAAACATTATGCATGATTGATCATCCCATAACTGAATGTATCCTCCTATTATCTATCATGCAACTCACCAACTAAAGTCAACTAGCATTCAACTCAAACTAACTACATGTAATTGAAGATAACTGAACCATACGAACTAAAGAATCAACGAATTGAACTGAATCAACTAAACTCCACTCATGTAAATATCAATCCCTAACTTGTAGGATCTTTACATGCATTATTGAAGTGTTATCAATCCTCCAAACAGTTAACTTAAGCAAGGTGGATTCCACCTTCCATGTGGCACCCCATGCTCCAATCTTGTAGGAGCTCTTATTGGATGCCCCCATGTTCCTATCATTTAGGAATAATTACAAATGTCAATTTACATGTTCATTTCATTCAAATTTAATCTCTTTCTAATCCTAGTGTTGGGGAACACTTTCCAAGGACTTAGGAGATACATGAAATATGTTTAGGATTGTAATTAAATGGCATCCTATTCCCAACATTCTCCCATTTGACATTATACATTACAATTATTATAAACAAGGAATCATTATTATAAATCAAGTATAGGACTCAAGGCCAATGGCCTTCCTACACCAAGAGAACTTATCTACAACATTGATCAAAGTGTCAACTTTCTCAATCAATACCTTTCCCAAGTCTCTGTAACCAAACTATCATAGGTAGAACTTCATGCAATCAACATAACAACCCAAATCTACAAACAAGTCCCTATATATCCACCATCCTACAAAATAAGACTTTAAGGTAATAACACACAAACATGTGATAAAAAACTTCTGAAGTAACTCACTATATAGTAAAGTGTAACCAGTCTAAGAGAGGTGCCCCTCTCATACATAACACATATACCTTCTGGAACTCCCACTACACAGGTAATGACAAATCTGAAAACAAGATCACAACATGAAAAAGTCCTCCTATAGCACTTCACATAGAGGATGTGGCTAACTCCTCTATCATAGTGTCAGAGAAGCATATATGCAAAATACATCTCTCATAACACAAGAACCTTCAAGAAGAAGACTATTCCCACAAAGAGAGAACCTGCAAATCAAACCATGTTCTTATACCACACTAACATGTGCCAAACTGTGTAAAGTAATATCTCTTTCAACACTCCCAAACTGAAAAGATATCTAACCATTCAACTTATAATGAAACATGGAAGAACTTAGATGTAAACCTCTCACAAAAAGTAGATCAAACTTAGCCAAACATTCCCACAATAAAAGGGAATATTCCCAAAGCCACTAACTATCTCTCGTACCTCTCCTACCTAAATCCTCAGAACTAACTCAAGTTCAAGATTGCAAGGAGAACAATGGAAATACATAAAACCGTGCATCTACTTCTCAATAATCCCTCAGAACTCAATTTTCAAGAATAATTCATAAGAGAAGACAAGATACATATAAATAATGCATCTAAGAATCAGGTGGGCAACACCTTTAAGATCATTTACCTACCGAGTATACCAAGAGTGGGATACAAAATTGTCATGTGCATACAACACCAAGCAATATAGGCTTTCAATAAAGACAACCTTCTCATCAGGTCTATGATGGAATCACATCCATTTCCAGGTGTAGGTTCCTCGGTCTTTACTGTTGAGTTTTTTTTATAACAAGTAACCATTCCAACACATATCTCTTAACATAAGAAATATCCAACCTAACCCAAGTCTCTCTAGTATCCATGAGCACCCACCAATCAATCCATGCCAACTTCAAATGCAACCTGCATAATCATGAAGCTCCAAGCAAATGATTAATACTCAAAAGAAAAAAAGAACTACATCCTCGCCAAAGGAAGAACAATAACACCTTTACCAAAGACTCTAAGGGTCCTCCATGAAACAAGATGTTAAAACCTCTTCAAATTACATGAAGATAACCATATCCTACCAAAGCTCAAACTGAACTGTGATACCGAGCTATACATGGAAATAAGATAAACATCAAACCATCACTATCAAAAGCTCCCACTGAAACATGTAACCAAGCTATCCATGACATCATAATAACAATCTCCTAAATGAAGATCATCCATGGCCTCAACATAATCAAAGAATCTGTTGTTAATGACACAACTCCCAAAAGGTCAAGAAAACCATAATCTCTAAACCAAGAAGATAAAACACACTTCTTTTACAAATTTGTAATAACACAATAGTAAAAGCTCCCACTATAGCCAAAAAACCTTCAAAATTTTAAGAGAAAGGCATCCAAAACTCTACACAACCATTAGCTCTCATACCAATTGTTGACAACAAAGGTGAAATTGTAGCTTAAAACTTGTAAACCTATGTGACTATATATTTAATTAAGTGTTCTTTGTTATAATTCTTTGTGTATGATTATTTGTTTAGATCGATTTTACCATTGTAGAAAGAGATAGAAGATTGTAGAAGAATGAGACAAGAAGGTAGAAGTGACACAATATATACGTGGAGAAACCATTTCAGGAAAAAAACTCCACTACCAAAATCAATAGTGCTTATATTATTTAACCTTAGAACAAGATTACAATAATATTGTACATCAATCCTTGATTGATATGCTTCCTTTTCCTTCAACAATCCTTTATCACAACCTGCAATAAACTCTCATAGACTTTCTATAGCACAAGATATCCATGCATTCCATGTGACCAAGCATGAATCCACACATCCCATGCCATGCTTCAAACCCTCACACATTGACAAGCTCAACTTGCTAACCTGCAATAAACTTTGATGCACTTGCTGCAATTAATAGACAATAATTGTGCATATTAACTCTTAAGAGTTGTACAATATAAGAGCACAAATCTCCTAAAAAATATCTACGCCTAGATTGTGCAAGTAGAGTTCCACACTGTAACATGAAGTCAAAACCAAATTATCCTCAATTTAGGCACCCCAAACTGAACACTTAATTGATCGTTGGTCAAGAAAATATCTTGCAAGCATCACCTCAAAGTTGGCACCCAAGAATGGGTCGACTTAACTGAGCCTTATAAATATCTTCTCATGTAAAAGGTGTTAACTCAAAGATGCCAACTTGGGTGCCCAAGGTGGGTCCAAGTCAATCTTAGTTAACTGAAACATATCTCTCTACCAATTCATGCAAACATTATGCATGATTGATCATCCCCACTTAATTGAATGTATCCTCCTGTTATCTGTCATGCAACTCAAACTAACTACATGTAACTAAAGATAACTAAACCATAACGGAACTGAACTGAACTAAACTCCACTCATGTGAATATCAATCCCTAACTTGTAGGATCTTTACATGCATTCCTGAAGTGTTATCAATCCTCCAAACAGTTAACTTAAGCAAGGTGGGTTCTACCTTCTATGTGGGCGCCCCATGTGATCCAATCTTGTAGGAGCTCTTCTTGGATGCCCCCACATGTTCCTATCATTTAGGAACAATTACAAATGTCAATTTACATGTTCATTTTATTTGAATTTAATCTCTTTCTAATCCTACTATTGGGGAACACTTTCCAAGGACTGAGGAGATACATGAAATATGTTTAGGATTGCGATTAAATGGCATCCTATTCCCAACAAAGCTTACCACAAGTCTACCTCTATTTCTATAATATTCTCAACCTAGTATGTACTTGGATCATAGTGAATAAACAATATAGATAGTGGCTACCTACACTACTTTGGCCAAAGATTAAACACCCAGTACTTTGAGTGAGGTTCATCTATATTCACCACTATAATTGCTTAATTTTTATTTGACCATTAGTATTATATTCTAGGTTATTCCCTTTCTCGTGGATTATCCTAACCTCAAGAATAACCTTCCCATTAACTCATGTCTAATTGACATTGCTACAAGTATCTCAAAGAAACTCTATCTTACCAATTAACCATACATATAACATAATGTCACATCATTAAATGACTCTATTTCAAAAGTGTGATCTCAATAATTAAAGTCTCCAATCAAGAGTACAATCTCAACAATAAATAACTTCCATCAAAAGTATAATCTCACTAATAAATTACCTCAATCAACGCTATAATCTTCAACAATACATGGCTCCCATCAAAAGTATAATCTCATCAAATAAATGGCCTCAATCAAAAGTATAACCTTGAACAATCATATGAGGGTGAGTGCAGGATCATGGGGGTCCAAAAAGTGGCAATATGACAAAAAAGTGGCTGACGGTTTTTTTTATTCAAATTTGATGAAAAAAAAGGTTTATTGATAAAATTGTCATCTTTCCAAAAATATAAGATATTCCTTATTTGGAATTAAATAGATAATTATTATTTATTTTCTACATTAATTCTAACTAAAGTCTTGATTGATATGTTGATTGAAAATTATCTATAATTCTTAAACAATTTCACATTTTTTGAATCCAAAAAATGTGGCACATTCTATGCTTCCCATACTATAGGATAAAAATAAATAAAAATTGAATTTCATAGATTTTTTACCAAGTTATGGTGGTCAGACAAACAAGTTTTAATATTTTTAAAAAGTTTTAATAAAAAAATTGTAACTAATTATTTACTTGCAAAAAAATTACAAAAAAATTGTGGCACATACGAGCATTTGTCCTCTACTTATATTGAAATATTCAAAAAAATATATTATTTTTTTCTTGTACTTAGGTTGGTCAAATATACACCCACTTTTTATTTTTTCCTGAAAATTTAATACTATTGCATTGAAATTTCAAATTTTCACCAAATAGATTTACTTTTTTCTTAAAAAGGAACAGTATCTTAGAAACTACATTCAATTTTCTACAAATTTTGTTCTTACTTATTTTTCAAATTATGTTAATAACTTATTCAAATTTTTATGTCAAGTTTCCTAACTTTGTTTTTCAAAAATCTATTGCCACTTAAGGGTCTAGTTTGAACCCCCATGATCCTGCACAGTTAACCCATGATCAATTTGATTATATAGGTTAATCCCAACCTATGTGTTTTAATCAATAATCAAGTAAACATCCCAACCTAGTGAGTTATTCACAACCTAGGGTTTCATTTGAATGTAAAGTAATGATCAAATGATCAATCAAGTATAGATTATCAATATGGTTTGCATGACATCACATCCTATCGATGATATGTCTATCATACCATAATTATTGTTGTATTGTTAACCTTATTATTTACAAGGGTTTACCTAGCATTATAAACTAACAACATCAAGTTACCTCATGACATCGATATATTCCATATTTCACATTCTATATGCTTATAGTATAGACTATCTAGGTATAGTCTAAATAGAAACACCATCATATAATTCCCATATAGGGTATATAAAAGTATTAACCCAATAGATAGGTTCCCCCAAAGCAAGATACAACCAAGAACATGCAAGCATAATAAGCATCACAATATACTCAAAACCATTCCTTTTTAATATAGTAATCAAAACTATTCAACATTTCCAATATAAAAGACAAAGGTATAGAAACTAGCATGCCTACATAAAAGCTCCAATTGATTAAACTCCCTTCCTAGCTCTATTCCTCAAGCTTTCTTGATACTTCCTCAAGATCAACTTAATTTATCTCTTCTAACTTCTCACTAATTCTCTCAACAATCTCTAAGAAAAATAATAATATAACTCTCTCAAACTCTGAAGCTCTCAACTCACTAACTTAGAAATCATAGTAGAATAACAATAAGATAATCATATTGATAAGTGTAATAATTGGTAGAATGAACACCTCTATTTATACTAATTTGTGAGCAACCAAAGGCTACAAATAAGTTAATATTTCTACCACCTTTCTATCCTCATGTAACGACTCACTAAGATAACTTATAGGTTTGCAACACATAATAGTCCTCACCACTTAAATGGCTGAGTCGACTTGTTATAAGGGACAACAAGACTCTTTTAATGAGTCAAATGAATAGAAAGCAGATGCAAGAGCATCGTGCTCCACCCACCTTTGGTCAATGTTGCTCCCTCGTCGGTAGAACTTTGGGTTATCGACAGGAGGTTTCTACTCGTTCCGGTGATAGAGCGATAGTGTTGGTGGGTTGAAGGTCATCATTGTGACGGGGTGACATCAACAGGACCATATTCTTGGTCCTAATGACAGAAAGATATGTTGGCGAATTGGAGTTCATCGACATGAGGTTTGGATTTCAGTGGGTTGATGTTTCGTGTCCTAGTGATGGCCCGATAGTGACGAAGTGTTATGGGTTCATCAGTGTGAGCAAGTGATATCGGTGGGAGATCAGTCTTTGTCCTAGTGACGGACTAACAAATGATGATTGGTGAGGCAGTATGATATCGCTAGGACTATGGAGTTAGTCCCAATGATAGGGCGATAGGAGTGTGATGTCGGCACTAGGAGTGAGTCGTGATGACGTGGGAGACAATGAAGATGAACAGATGCATGGAGTGATGGGATTGGGTAATCCACATCCTTGTTGTGGATTACGAAGTGTGATGTGCCGATGGAACGATGGACAAAGTGTAAGGTGACTTCAGCAAGACTTCCTTGTATCGATAGGACAGGGAAGAGAGTCTCAGCAATGGACCAACAAAAGGAGTGCAAGTCGAGAGATCGGGGAGTTAGGGAACTTCACAACCCCGTGACATGGTTATAAAATTTAGGGAACCCACGGTAAGGAGATGGTGGACTTAGTAGCATGAGCATTATGATTCATGTGATGATCAACAATGGTGGATGGAAAATGAGATCACGACACCTGGCGAAGTGATATTGAATGCAATTCCACATCATTGTTGTGGAATCCATGTTCATTGGTCGATGATTGGAAGCTACAGATAGCAAGGTAATTGGATGGTAGCTGACCTGGAGAATTAGAAAAATATATGAAGTTGGAGGAATGCAATGACGAAGGAGTATAGGAGAGTTGGTGACGAGCAGCCAACGGGAAGGAGAGGTACTGGTAGAGAATCTAGCAAAGAGTGAGGTGGTAGCTTGTAGAGCAAGTTTGTAAGAAGGGAGAGTCGACCCGAACGAGAGCAGGAAAAGTTGAAGATCCTGCAAATGTTAATTTCTGAATGTAATTATGTAATCCATTCTAAATGAATAAAAGAGATTTGTTGACCTGTGTTCTGTCAATCTGTGTGTGTGTGTGGTCTAAGTTGGCTAAGAGATTGTGATAGCTTGATAAGGTCCTCCAGTCTCAATTGTGTCATAAGCTAATTGACAAGTTTCCTAAATTGAATTCCTTCACATATTGTTTCCAAGTTTACTATTGACTAAGTCTCATAGTTATGATATTACTTAACCTTTTATTGCCCACTCCATTATTCCAGTGTTGCTACTATACACATCAACAACTTAATGTAATAAATTGCCTCTCAGCTAGTAGCATGGTGGCAATGGCCAAGGAGTCGATCATCATATGAGGTAGCAAATGTTTGACAAAGTCAAGATAGAGGATCTTCCACCACACAAACTTCCCATGCGCCCTTTGTTTGTTATAAGCTAGCTTTATAATTATTTGACTTAATCTTCCTCATAATATGCGTTGGACTTAACTCTTTATGTGCTGCTCCAACCTTTGGTGAATACTCACATATGCAGCATATAATTCTCCTTTAATATGTCAAACTCTATATTCTATGTGTGTGCCTTTAATTCTTTCCTATCGTTGTCTTTTATTAACCTCTTTGTTAGCGGTATTGTTGTTTCCTTGGCACATTACATGCACAACAATATAATAACATAATGTTGGCTCTTCTATGAGCCTTTCATCTTATAGGAATTATGCTAGTATTAGACTTAAGTGCTTATATTTCATGCACAACATGTATAGTTTCATGGCCAACTTTTATAACAACTTTACTCAACATATAGTTGCACTATCTATGCACCTATACTAACTTTACATTATTACCAATATAAACACTATATATATTTATATACAAATACATATATAGTGTTATATAATGCTTATCACTATTAATGTATATATATATTTATATATAATTTGCATATTAAAATCACAGGTTGATATTGAAATACATTAACTACTATATATTTAATATATATTTTAGATATATATATAAATAACCATTTATGTATTTGTATATACATTATGTAAATGTACATATATGCATGTATATATATGTATTCATTAATGTATATACATATATACATATAAATACATGCTAGATCACCATTCAATATGCCGATCCGTATATGTATTAGCATTTATATATATAATATACATATGACGATGGATTACTTAAACATTATTATGTGTGCATCATCGACAATACATATATACACGTATAATTAATATACATATATACGTACCCATACACACATAGGTTCTCAATCATAATCATTCAAATATCATGACTTATCAAAAAGCATTTAACATCAAAATGGATAAGACTATTATTGAAATGAACAAGACAACTAAGAGAGGGATGAATCAATTGTAGTAAATTAAACCTTCAAAACCCTCAACAGTAATTAGATCCATAATCATTCAATAACTCCTTATTCTATTAGATTGATTAAACATGAAATGAATATAACAAAACTGAAATCACAACACAACACACATAAAAACACCAAATTTACATGGAAAACCCAATGAGGGAAAAAAACAATGAGGATTAGCTCACAATATAAGTAATAGCAAAACTGGTACTAAGAGGCTCATTGCTAGAATAGGAAGCACTGTCCAAAAAGGCTCACTGCCATATAAAGAATACAAGAAGATAGAAGAAGGATGTTACACATAGAAACACTTCTTAATGCAATAAGGAATCCACCACAATTTCTCACACACTTTCACAGTCACACATGAAAGATTTTGGATGCCTTCAGCTCACTGCCTTAGGAACCCTAGCATGAAGTTCGCACTAATTTTCTCAATTTCGCATCTCATTACACTTCACTCACAAAAATATTGCATCTATCTTTCTTCTTACTCTTTCCTTGATTCCTCTTTCATCAATAACATTCATATTTATATCAACCTCTACCTCAAAACTTTCTCCAATATCGGCCACTAGCCATTATACATTCAAATTTGAAATAGGTCGGCACCTAAACATTCCTGCAGTGGATAGGAATGAAAGGTGACCTACAAAAATCCTTAATTAGGACCCAAATAAATATCAAGACACTTTGACATGCTTCCAAAAGCCTTGCAAGTAGTGTTAAACACAAGGTCAGCCAACACCCATGCAAAACACCATAAAAATTAAGTACTTACTTCCTTAGATCAAGCCGAAATTTTTAGATAGCATAATTTACTTGAACTCAATCCAAAACAATCCACAAACTATTTAAGATTCATAAAATAATTTAGCCAAGCTTTGCATCAACAAATACTTTGACTCAGGATAATTGATAACCCTTGTTTACACACTGATAAATGAAACTCATACTTTACTGCATCAAAACAAGTAAAAACTTGATCATAGAAAGATAAAGACATTATAAGCAAATTCCCAAATCCGCACAACCTGAATCAAAACAACAAAGAAACTCAAAGTAAATACATTTCTCCTAGACCACAAAAAACATTTCTAGACAACTGATTCACACACTAGTGAAAATATCTCGCACTGTACAATGATCCTAAAACCAAAATTCTGAATTTAGAAACCTCTATCATCCTTGAATATCCTGTAATATCCACACATGAATATTATCAACCTAGAAAGAACACATAGCACAATAAAGAGCATGATATGATCATTTTCACAACACATTTTACTTTGTTAATTAAATTTTCTCAAAAGCACTTGGAAACTAAGTACAAGAACCATCATCTCAGCTCATTCCAACTCATCTTAAGACTCTACAACAAAAGAATAGCTCTATGTACTCACAACACTTCCTCAAGTCTCAACTACAAATGCACAACCTATTTTCCTCTGTTCATAATTTTCTCAATATCCTCAACATCTTCATCCCATAGTTGACATCAATGACAACACCAGTCAGTAGACTTCCTTTTGACATCAATGACAACACCATCATTCACTAACTCATTTGACTGAAAAATCCAATGAAATTCTCCAACGAAATATGTATAATTTGATGTATTGTCGGGTGCTTGTAAAATTTGATGTGTAATTTTCATTTTTTTGAAAGTTTATCCCCGACGTTCGTCGAAATTTTGACAAACCTGGGTTTCATCGCAATTTCGACTATCAGTTTCGTCAAAATTTTGACAAACATGAAAAATAGAAAAAAATCAAATTGTGGCCAACATAAAGAAAAGTGAGTTCGTTGATTTATTGCGACAATGTTTTTCTCTACTTGAGACAGTTTGTGGAGAACTAAGGACGATTTTCTTGGGAAAAATTAGAAAAAATTCAAGAAGATATCGCTAGGTTGAGGGTAGTCATTGTCTTTTTGCAGAATTCAGCTGTGAAGTTGATTTGTAGTTCCAGGTTTGAAAATCATACTTTAAAGAAACATCTCATTAGATTTCATTTTTAGAGGTTTAGGGTTTTGAGAATTTCATGTCTAGATTTTCTTGTGTGGAATCACCATAAGATCACAACCAAGGAACAAATTCTTGTGACTGTAATTATGTGATCCATAACTCTATTGGTCATGTGGCACAGTTGTGCTATAACAAATATAGGATGCATTCATGTGTGACCCAAGTTTAATGTGGCTATGTTGTGATAGAAATGGAGGCACTCATATAATGTAGTTAATTCAGGTTGTATAATGTAGGTGTCAATCATCATTGGGTGCATTCAGGTTGTCTCAAGTTTAATAGGTTAGGATGTAATTATAGCATGATCGAAGAGTGATTACCTCTTGCTGCAATAAAGAGCCTATAACTCTGGTTGATATGCAGAGTGGTTGTGTTATATCAATTATGTAGTGCATTCAAGCACAACCCATGTTTAATGGGCTATTCTAGAGAGTGATCAAGATTTTCTAAACCTTATGAATTTTACTTAAAAGTGTATAGCTTAAACTACAAACCAAGTTTGTTACATACTTGAATGCAATCTTGGGTTACCGCAAACTATAATAATGTGATTTGCTAATAACCATTATGGAAAGTATTAAAGCAAGACCCATACTATATAGGATACATTTCCCTGATCAGGTTTACATACCTTAATGATCAAACACAAGCTTCCCACACACTCTAGGATACAATCCAATATCATACCACAACTTTGTCAAGACAACTAATTTTCTGACCCAAGATTTAAGGTTTTTTTTTAATACCAACAGAAGCATTGGTAAGAGCATGATTAGGGTACAAACCCTAGGCCTCCGTAGAAACATAAACAATAACTCTAGCGGATTAGTGAGGTTGTAATACTAGAAAGATTGAGACATTGTAGCTAATAACAAAATCTTGCAATCTAAAGATTGTAGCCAATAACAAGCACACTATGTAGCTTAGTGACATTTGTAAATGCAATCTACGGTAAGAAGAATGACAGTCACTTGAGATGTGACAGTCAAAAAGAGGCTGAGTAGTGACAAGATAATAAAGCTCAAACCTTGCATAGTAAAGTGGAGATTTTAACAGTGAGTTTCCTTACCCCCTTGCTGACCTTAAGGGTTTTTCAAATGCTTTTGGTAGTGTTAGACAAGGAAAATGCAATCAGGGAATGACTGTCCAAATGAAGTAACAGTGGTAATCATAGGTTCAATGTTTCTTCTTAGCCATTAATGTATAATGGAGGTAGTGGATTGCATGTTTGAGCAGTGTTTTGAGACTCATCAAAGATGGGAGAATAGTGAATAAAACCTTGTGGTCTGTGAAGTAGTGTCAATAAGGTTGAAGGATCTTAAGATCTACAATACCATGAAACAATGAGTCCCCTGTAGTAAGTAGGCAGTCTATAGGGCATAGTTTAATTTTATAGAAGGATGCTCATGAAAGGAATCTTCAAGTGATAGTGAGTGAGCTATTTGAGATTACAGTTGAGGGTGCAATACCCAGTCTTAAAGGAAGTTAGCAAAGCAGTAAATGTGCAAGAAAATCAAATCGTACACAAGAAACAATTCACAATGTTATCTTGCATAATGTCTTGAGTTTGAAGACAAAAATCTCATTGTATCTTGATGAAAGTGATGACCTTAATGGTCAATCACTAACAACCATGATTTTAAAACATGCTATTGTGCTTATGGAGGAAACATTTTAAGCAAGGCAGTAAGTGGTGGTTTGGAACAATGGAAAGTATGAAGGACTTGCTTTATATGCATACTATGCAGTCTAGCTTAAGACAGCGTTCTTAGAAGAGATTGAAGGTGGATTATGGAACTCAAGGGTTACCATGAAAAGGATTAAAGCAAAGATGAGATCTATTTAAAAGCCACGGTCATGAAGATATTAAAGATGTCACATGCAAAACCTAGTAGCTGGAGTAATGAATACAGTGCCAAAGAGGATAGTGTCTTGGGGCAGATTTAGGAGATCTCCACATTATCTAATTACAGGGAAATACATCATTTATTTATTTTTTTAATTAAAAGAAATCATTCTAAACCATATATAGGATACATTGATACTTCAAAATCCTCTAAGAAATTTGAGATTATGCAAATATATGTCAAGTAAATACCTAGATTACAAATAGTAGCGGGAACAATGTAAGATTTGTTGAGCATAGCAGGAATGAGATAAGCAACAATGAATCCTATGCCTCCTTTCACACACATCTCCTCACCATTCTCTGTCATTCTTTATGGAAACACTTCTCCATTTTGGTGGTCTATGCTTGAAAATAATGTTTTGACAAAGGTTTTAGAGTGTTTATTAAAATGAAAACTCCATTCTGGTGGGCTACGCCTGAAAATAAGATTTTGACAAAAGTTTTAGGGTATGTTTATTAAAGTTTTAGAGTATTTTGGTGGGCTATATTCTTGATTCCTTAAATGATTTATTCAAATGGATTGTGACTAAATAAATGACTAACTATTTAGTCATTTTTATTTGTGTGACTAAATAATTTTTAATCAATGACCAAACTAGTAATTTATTTACTCATTTATAGCTGAGTTGCAAAAAATGAGTAGAATTTAGTCATTTTAAGTTGTTGTGACTAAAATTTTTAGTCACCTAGTCATTTATTTGTCAAAATTCTACTAGTGTGTGCTTCCTTGTGCAATTAGGGCTCTCTCAATGTTGAGGGCCCTAGGGATAAGCTCGTCATAAGAAGTGACACATTGCATCTTTAACTAAAAGGATAAATCTATATTGACATTAGCAATGATGATTCTGACTTGTTGCTCCTTAGGAATGGGTCACTTGCTCTTACTAGCTCGTTACCTCCATCGTTGTAGGAAGTTTGCGATCAAGTTCAATATTTTGATTTTAGGAGTCTTAACGGTTGGAAATCATAGTGAAATCAGAATTTAATAAGTTTTGGAATTAACATTTTAAAGTGTTTTTTGGGGTCATCAACTTTAGACTATCTTCTCTTTTGCAGGGGTGGTTGCATGCCAAATTTTTTTGGTGTAAAATATTAGAATTATTAGATTTTGTTACCTTTCTATGAATAAAATTTTTTGGAGTGTGAGTTTGATATTTTTTGAAGATCTAAATAGTCAAGCTTGGTAAAGAAAAATCATGTCAAATAATATTAGTCCAGAACAAAATGAAGAGACACTTGATATATTGTGGGCTAGATTGAAAAGAAAGGGTGATGGGAAATGTTATTGTCCTTGCAATAATTGCAAGGGATTAAAGACAAGATGACTTTTAATCACAACAGCTAAGAAATATTGTAGGCAACATGGTCACGTTGAAGGGGAGCATGATTATCATCCATTGGTAAGTTGTTCATTATATGTGTTTATATTGATTGAATTTTTAAATGTTTATATCATTTTAACATTATATATATATAATCACTTGATCATGATCATGGTTTATTTGTGTCTATCATTATTATAAAGGTGGGGTGCCCTAGGGTAGATGATATGGATTATCATGGCCTGGAGAAAGTGGTTTTGCAAGCGAACGAACATGGAGCTGTGAATATCAAAGTTGAAGTTAATGATCCTATGGAAGAAGATGATCA
The DNA here is from genome assembly GCA_007258455.2 of Sequoia sempervirens. Lineage (NCBI taxonomy): Eukaryota > Viridiplantae > Streptophyta > Pinopsida > Cupressales > Cupressaceae > Sequoia > Sequoia sempervirens. Next base: position 439,062,382 of record VDFB02000003.1, read on the forward strand.
TGCGCCAGAAAACACAGTTGAAGATGATGGTAAAAATACATTGATCCATAATACATTTAGTGGTAGATCTGATCATGATGATCGAGATAACTTTGATGATGTTCATTATTTACCTGTACTTGATAAGACATACGAGCCCCTTTATGAAGGCTCCCAAACAACTCTTCTCTTTGCTATATTGTTGTTGTTGAACTTGAAGGTTATGAATGGTTTATCAGACATAGCAATCTCACGGATGTTAAGGTATGCCATATATGTCATTTTTTTTCATCTATTTTAAGTGTTGTTAGTTCATCACTAGTAAATAAATGATGAAATATGTACCATTAATATTCTTTATATTAACAAATTATTTTTTGTTGTAGATTGATTGGCAAAATTTTGATACCACCATCAAATATTTTACCTCATTCATACCGAGATTTATCTAGCATTATGAAAGATATCGGAATGGAGTATCAAGCAATAGATGCATGTCTCAATGATCATATTATATATCATAAACAATAGGAATTTGCAACAGAATGCCCGAAATGTCATATCAGTAGATATCAAATAGATCAACTAACAAAAAAGGTGTCTCGCAAGGTTCTTCGTTATATTCCCATTATTCCACGTATGCAACGATTATTTAGGTGTGAAAGCTTAGCAATATTTATGGATTACCATGTATAGAATAGAAGTGGAGATGACATTCCTTGAATGCCTGCAGATGGTTCTGCATTTAGGGACATGGAGGAAAAATGGCCACACTTTAAAGAAGAACCTCGTAATCTCAGGCTTTCATTGGGAGCGGACGGTGTCAATCCATTTGGAGAGCTGAGATCTATTTATTCGGTGTGGCCTGTTTTTGTGATCAACAATAAAATTCCTCCATGGATGTCAATAAAGAGGGATCACATAATGTTGTCAATGATTGTTCCAGGTATTTGTTTGCATCAATTTTATTTAACGTAGTAGCATCTCATTTGTCTTATTTGTTGCATAATGACTTATATTTTTTTCATTCAATAGTTATGTACATTAATTTATATATATTGTTGTAAAATGGTTATAATAATTATGTAATGTTTATATTCATTCAACTAGGTAAGTACCAAGTTAAAGATCTGAATGTATATATCAAGCCTCTTATCGATGAGTTACTAAAGTTATGTAATGTCGTTACTAGGTATGACATCTCTAGACCAATAGGACAAAGACAATTTCAATTCCATGCAATGCTTGTATGGACAATTCATGATGCCCTAGGGCTAACACATTTTTGTGGTATATTATAATGTTCGACTGCACTTTAACAATATTTAATTTGATGAAGTAGATATCATGCATGTGTGTAAAATAATCTATTCATTATATATAATTATAAAAATTGACATATTTAATCCAATTATATATGATCTTGCAGGTCTTCAAACAAGGGGAAAATTTGCATGTCCAATTTGTGGTCCAAAGATGAAATCTCATTGTTCAACAAGTTTAGGAAAGTAGGTGTTTGATGAGTATAGGCACTTCCTTCATAGAAATCATAAGTATCGAACTACTGAAAAACATCTTTTCAATGGGAAAGAGGAGACTACATCAAAACCATGAAGAATGACACCTCGCCTATGGAAGTTGGAATATAATAGAATTAATCGTCAAGGTTATATATTGGATCAAATTGTTTATCTATCATATATGATATGTTTTGAATTTATATTTTTATATTGTGTTGTTTTTACTCATGTTGTAATTGACAATGATTGTCGTTGTTAATTTGTTTAACTTATATGCTTCATGAAGGTCATCAAGGCATTAATGGCCGGTTTCCACAACGACTGAAAAGTTATCCCAAACAATTTAGTAGGTTTCCCTACTATGAGTAGCTACAAATTGTGCATTTGTTTGATACAATGCATATCAGAAAAAATATAATAGAAACGTGATGGAAAATATTGGATGGAAGGCATGACAAAGAAAAAATTGTCAAAATTTGTAGTGACATTCAGGTAGCCAATCATGCAATGAAAAATGTCATTCAATTAAATAGCGATGGAGACCAAATTATATTAAGTGCCCTTCCTTGGTTATTAACAGAGCAACAAAGTAATGCTATAAAAGAAGTCATACGAAAAATTTGATTTCCCATAGGATTTGCTGCAAACATAAACAATATAATAACAAAGAAAGGTGAATTTGGGTCAGGGATGAAAACGCATGATTGGCATACCTTCATTAAGGTAATTATTATGGTATATTATATACACTTGTATAATGCATGTACTTTTCAGTGTATTGTGTTTACTACTTTTGGAAAAATAATGAAAAGATCATTTTATAATTGTTGCAGTACATTCTACCTTTATTTCTCCCAGACAACTTTGACAACAATGTCAAGCAAGTTATATATGATCTTAGAAAATACATGAGATAAGTAGTGATATTTGTTCAATTCGTTGTATACATCTTATAATTGCCATTTGTTTTACTTGTTATGTAATATACTATATATTTTTGTTAAATCTCATTAATATATTTGCGCCTTGAATCACTTGTAGATGGCTTTCATCTAAAGAAATTCATAAAGAAGATATAAATTATTGGAAGAGAAAAATTCCTCGTCTAATGTGTGAAATGTAAAAGTGTCTACCTTTGACATTTTTCAATGCACAAGAATACTACCTCATACACCAAGTTGAGGAGATTGAATTGTGTGGACCTGTACATACAAGGTCAATGTGGATGGTTGAAAGGCACTTGAAATTTTTGAAGGCTTTGGTTAGACAAAGAGAACATCCTGAGGGTTTTATGGTGGAGGGATATATGGTATACCAGACCATGGCGTACATTAGTGAATATCTTCCTGAATTTGCAGCAAAGATCCATGTAGATTGCATTTGGGATCCCAACTCCATTAACAAATTCAAAGGGGAGTACCTGATGGGGAAAGGTAGATTGAGGAAAGTGAGAGGTAATTATAAGATGGTCATGGAGATTAATTGGATACATTTTACATATGGTTTTTATGTATATTGTACTTATTTAATTTTTAATCTTCAATATACATCAATTATAAATTAAGGTCGTATACTGTGGTATTTTACTAATTATACGTCGTTTGTGAATTTCAATTTTTTTTGATACAGTTGGTCGAGAGTGGGATGCACTGCATTTGTACGTCGCAAAAAATCTTGATTGGATGATGGCATGGATTGAATGATGTCAAAAATCTGGTCACACATTAACATGGGAAGGTGTGGCTTCATTGGTTAAAGAAGCTCATCGTAATGGAGATTCCAATGTTACACAAAGGGAAATTGATTTAGCATATGGTTTAAGAGATGACAGTACATATAAATATATTAATGCTATATTATTATTTAATTATTTTTCAATTATATTGATGTATATATATGTTGAGATTGTTTTCTTTGCATACATTGACCCAAGAATAAATATGTTTATCAACTAACGATATTGCAATATTTTTTACATGTTTGACATATTACAAGTGAAACACCACAAGGCTATGTGGTGCAATGGTCGTAAATTTCAAATCAAAATGTTAGATGACATGAGGAAAACTTGTGATTCTGGTATAACTGCAGTCTTCCCAATTGACTAATGTGTTTCATCTAGAAGCGACATACATCCAGAAGTCTTAGAAAATTGATACTATGGGATTTTGGATGATATACTTGAGTGTGACTTTAAGTCCTTCAGATTAATTATGTTCGTCGTCCTATGGTACAGGCTACGATTGAATGAAAATGATCCTGAAAGAACTGTTATTGAACATGATAATAGATTTACCATGGTTAATACAAGGTTGATCGAGCTTGTTGGAAATGAGCCCTATATTCTTCCAAGCCAATGTGAGCAGGTATTTTACTCAGAGGTTCCAGGTAAACCGGGTTGGTCATTTGTTGTTAGACATGATCCAAGAGGAAGGTCGGTAAAGTATAATGTGGTGGAAGAAGAAGATACTGAAGAAACTAGAAGATGATGTAGATGATGATTAGGATCAACAGTTAGTTGATGATGTCCCTGACAAAGATGTCAAAGAGGAGGAACTAGATCATGATGATGTAGAAGTTAATGTTCATGAAGATGATATCCGTCTGGATGATGACATTATCGAAACTGATATCGATGATGATGATGATGATGATGATATGACCATTCCTTACAATGTCGAACCTAGATCGGATGATACATACAAAGAGTTGGATGAAGAAGATCAATGACATTGGAATGTATGAGTTATGCGATTATATTATCTATTTGATATTAATTTCTTGATAGAATTATATTTGACTTATGTGGTTACATAATTAATTCATGATATTTTTAATTTTTATGCTATTACATAATTAATTTAATGATGTACTTTTTAATGTTTGAAAGGTCAAAAAATTAAAACATTTCAATAGTGATGTTAACAACCTTGAAATTAGTGTGTTTTATGTTTCATGTGATCATAAAAGATTAAAAAGTCAGTTGTAGACATGTTTGTTTAGTGGTTGACATGTAAATGTCTTTAAAAGGCATAAAGTGATCATTGTAATGGTTGTTGATGGTTGAGGATTTAAAATACAAGCTCTTGACATTTGAAAATCTGTGTTTTACTTCAAAATTTCTGTATTTTTCCTGTTATGCAGCATTGTACGATCACATGCAGCCATATTTTGATGTGAAATCAATTCTAGGTCATGAAGATATGTTTTAACTTTGATTTGAATCTGATTTGAGGGCTTAAGGCATTGATTTGAGTTAGAAAGCTTCATTTCTTTGCATACAATCCGATTACCCTATTTTTGAGTGTTTTGTAGTCCAAACATGATATAAAGGGGCTCTTACACTTTTTTTGATTACTGTAGCTTGTGTAAGAGGCCCCATGGATACTGTTGTAATTGTAGGATGTATGAATATGGCGTAGGATGAGAAATAAAGAAGGTATAGTTGTTGTCCTCAAGAGTTTTGTGAAAAAAGCATGTGAAATGAGAGGTACTTTCTGGCCCAATGCTTGTTTGCTCCTTCATTTTCTATCAGAAGGATTTCAAGGCCAGAAGTATGGGTTAACAAGTTAGATATTTTTTGGTCAAGTCTAGGTAGAGTTGCAGAGAAAATTGTAAAGTTTGATGGTTTTAAGGAAAATGTAATTTAAGTTTTGAGTCATTTTATAGTAGGTTTTGAATTCATGGGGATTTGATGTTTTATGACAGTACTGGCATTTGAATTTAAATAATTAATTCAAACTCATGTCTCTCCATTGTACATGCATATCTAAATTTTGAATAAGATAATCAAGGGTTGTCTCGTTCATCTCACTCTTGTGGTGTGTATGATTTCTGTTTTAGCTTTAATTCAAGGAATTAATTACAATTCTTGAATGGGATTGTAGGTGGATATGTTCTGTATAAGAATTTGATAAGTAGTATTGGGTTAGAATACATGTTGATGAAATTGTAAAGCAATGTTCTCAAAGATCTTATATGTTATGTGTTAAATCTATCATAAACCCTCAGATGTTTATGAATTTGACTCCCTCAATGGATATATGGCATTGATGTAAGTTGTACTAATTTGTATGGTTCAGTATTTTGTTTGTCTTTACCTAGCACTTGCTACAAATTGAAAATCAATGACTATTTTACACTGTGGAATGTGTTGTAGTTATCTCATGCTCCAAATAGTTGATATTA
>VDFB02000003.1:439068168-439157664 GCA_007258455.2 Sequoia sempervirens
AAAGATGTATCAACTTTGTAAAAAATTGATGCATGTGAAGAAAGAGATTCACACTTGAAATAAGGAGGTCTTCAAGAATATTTTTCACCAAAAAGAGTTAGTTCATAAACAAATTTTGGAGACACATGAGCACATAATCCAGCATGGTTCAGATGCATTACTTTTTGATAAACATAAAAATCTACAAGCTTAGTGGGAAGAATTGTGTGCAAGGGAAGAAATATATTGGAGGCAAAAATCTTGAGAACTTTGGCTAAAAGAGGGTGACCGTAACACAAAATTCTTTCATACATCCACAAAGATAAAGAATGCTGCAAAATCAATCTTCTCAATAAAAGAATCTTTATTAGGGAAATGGCTCTCTAAAGAAGAGGACATAAAAAATGAAGGGGTGAGATTCTTCTCAGATCTGTTGTTCGCTTCTCAAAATAAAAGCCAACAAAACCTCAAAGATGAAAAGGATCTGCTAGAAGCTATCCCTGCACTTATTCGGGATGAAGATAATGATCAGTTGATGAGACCGTTTACCTTGGAAGAAGTTAGAAATATTGTTTTTTCTCTGCCTCCAGAAAAAGCACTTGGTCTTGAGGGTTTATAGCTTTGTTCTTTCAGAAAAGTTGGGATTTCTTGTGCTATGACCTCCTTTGGGCTTTGGAAGAGTCTAGGAGAACAAGGACAATGCTTAGACAATTTAATGTTACTAATATTGCAATACTGCCTAAAGTTAAGGACCCATAATATTTTGTAGACTTTCGTCCAATTGAACTTTATGCAACACAATATACAAGATCTTCACAAAGGCAATTTATCTTAGGTTGCAACCTATCATTTTGAAAATCATTTCTTCTAAGCAAGGTGGGTTTGTCCTGAGTAGAGAAACTTTTGAAGGTGCTTTAGTTGCTCATGAAACCCTTCACACCATTCACTCTTTTAATGTGCCATCATTTGTTGTCAAGCTAGATATGATGAAAGCATACGATAAAGTTGATTGGGGTTTTTAAAATAATGTTTTGGCTAAATTTGGCTTTAGTGTCAAATGGAATCATTGGGTTCATTCATGTTTGTTTGGAGCGAAATTCTTTGTCATTATTAATGGCTCTCCTTCAAGTTTTTTTGGAGCAACTGAGAGTGTTCGGCAAGGGGATCCTCTCTCCCCTTTCCTCTTTATTATCATGGTAGAAGCCTTAAGCAAATTCATCCTTTTGAAGCAGAGGCAAGGCCTATGGTAGGGAATTAAAATCCAACCTTCTGATATTGCTGAGACACATTCTTTATTTGTAGATGATACTCTCTTGTTTAGTTTAGCAGCCACTGCAACAACCCTTCAAGTGAAAGAAGTGTTAGACAAATACTAATCTGCTTCTAGTCAGAAAATTAATGCAGCTAAATCTAAAATCTATTTTTTCTATACCAAGGGTGCTTTAAAGCTAAAGATAATCATAATCCTTGGTTTCTAGCAAGCAGATTTACCTTGTAAATATTTGGGAATTTTGTTCTTTATGGGTTTGACAAAAGCTTCATTTTGGGTTAAGTTAATTGACAGGTTAAAATAAAAAATTCTTATGTGGAAGGAAAGATGGCTATCACTGTCCGGGAGGATCCTATTAGTTAAAACGGTGTTAGCTTCCATACCCAATTATTTTTCAGCAGTGCTCAAGGTTCCACATTCGATAATTTTGGAAATTGAGAAAATAATGTCTTTTTTATGGAAGGGCAATATTAATGATCAGAAAAAAGTACCTTTAATATCTTTGGAAAGTATGACCATGGATAGGAACCAAGGTGGGGCGGGTATTCATAAGTTATCCTTCAGAAATAAAGCTCTTGGAGCTAAGCTAGTTTGGCAATTATATGCAAAACCTGAAGCAAAGTGGTGTAGAATGATGCAAGGAAAGTATTTGGATTCTTTGTTCCCGTCAAGAATCTTCACTATTTCTAATCCTCCACAGGGTTCAACCATGTGAAAATTTATAATTGCATGTAGGAAGGTCATCACTGTGTATATCACATGAGAAATACATAATGAGAAGAGTGTAAAATTCTGGTCTGACTCGTGGAATGGCTTCCCATCTTTGCAAAATATTCTGGAGCAGCTAGAAATTAAGGTAATTTTATCTGAACAATGGGGTGAAGAGTTCTTGAATTATGTCCAAACTTTGGATGTTGTAATAGGTAGAGTGGTTTGGAAAACCTATACTGGTCACTTACTTTCCCCTCGACAGTCTCAAATTTTGTACAACACTTTGAAAGAGAGTATTTTTCCTCTCAGATTCCCCAGATAGGATAATCTGGGCTCCATCCAAGAATGGTCTTTATTTAGTAAAGTAGGGCTATAAAGCTCTAACCCAAGCTAGGGGCCAAATACCACCATAGAGGGCGTTTTTATTTTGTCAGAATGACATAATCTTACCAAAGGCTAGTAGTTTTGCATGGCTAGCCTTGAGAAAAAGAATACTGACAAGTGATAGGTTGACAAAAATGAAAATACCATACCCCTTTAAATATCACCTTTTTCATGATGAATTTGGATCGGTAGATCATTTGTTTATCCAATGCAGTTTTGTACAGGAATGTTGGGAGTTTATAAAAAACAAATTGAATATATATCTGACATTTCCAAAGTCATTGTGGGATCTCTTTCAAATTTGGCCAATTCTATACAAATCTTCATTCTTTGCTTGCATCTGGTTGGTCATTCCTACTCTTGTAATTTGGCACATATGGTGGGAGCATAATCTTAGAATATTTAGAGAAGTTTTCTCTTCAGTTCAGTCAGTTAACCTCAAGATATAAAAGGCAGTCTTTGAGGTTGTGAACTCCTATGTGCAGAAGCATAAAAACATAGGATCTCTGTTTTCAAATTGGGATGATCTTGTGATGAAAAATTGGAAGAATATTGTTCTCCCCTTCCCGGGAAGCTTACACCAGGTGATTGAAAGGGGTTCCAAAATGTAAGGGTTTACACTCAAGACTAATATTAATGAGATGTATTATGCCTAATTAAGATGTCCTAATGCCCTAATTTGAAATTGAAGTAATCTAATGATGCAAAACTATGAAAATGTGAAGTGCTGGAAAACACAATGAGATATGCAAAAATGCCTAAGAATGTAACTAAATACTGAAATAATAGAACAAAATGAAAGAGATGCACCTGGAATAAGAAGTTTAATGTTGGGAGATTCTGGAATCCTAAAAAATTTGACTGGAATGTTGACCAGGACACTTAGGCCAGTCTGGGTGACTTAGTCCCAGTTTTAGGAAACTTTGTTGGAACGAGAATCTGTCAAATGGGTATCCAGAAATGTCAAAATCAGTTTTCAGGCCCGGAAGTGGGAAAAATTCGCTCCTAGTGGCGACTTAGTCCTCCTACAGATTTCAAGAAATTCGGGATAGAATCTTGTAGTCTCAGGTCTACACTTCCTTTTTTGACAAGTGTCCGTACTTGATTCTGCAGAAAACGAGGCAAAAAGTCTCTCCAAGCTTGAAATAAGGTGATGTTGACTTAATTGACTTTATGCACTTTTTGATCACTTTTCAACACCTATTACTTGAGAAATCTGCATACAAAAGTCACATGCAAAAGGGGAAAAATGGTTGAGGGTTAGAGAATAGGGGTTTTCATTGGTCAAACCCCACTTTGGTAATCAAACCCTAAACAATGAAATGAGATGAAAAGAGAGTGATAAATAGATAACATGCAAATGCAAATGTCATAAACTTACCACACCATTGATGCTCAAATCTGAAGATGTGCAATGAAGAACTCCAATAGCTTGACTTGATAATGCTTGATTTGCTTGAACGCTTAATGAGTACAAGAGATTGTAAGTGATTTGGAGATAGATGATTGCAGGAGATAGGAGATGTAAAATGAGGTGAAAAACCTTTAAATTTATACTTGATTTTACTAAAATTTCCCGAAAGTAACACATCACAGGCCGATCTCAAGGGTTAGAGGACAAAATCTTGCTAGAAATTTAAAATAATTTGAGTTGTGCCAAAAAGGACTAAAGTCGCCCCTATGGGCGACTTGGTCCCACTTAAGCAATTTAAGTGGGTGTCGGGAATTCCAGGGCATTAAAAGTTGTCCAACGGGAATATCCTTAACAACACACTTGAAAACGGCTGGAAAGTGTATTAAGTGTCATTTAGACATGAGAAAGGGTTGAATTAGTGAAATTAAGCCTAGAAAAGCGTGAAATCTTGTTACAAGACTTTACAACACTTCAAAATAGGACTTAATAAGTGATAAAAAGGTGATTTTTAGGTGAATTGTAATGAATAGAGTCTATAAAAGTGTAGAAATGTTTTACAACACTTCACAACACCTTCACAAGACATCATAATTTGAATGTTTAAGCCCTATTGTGAATGTTTTGACCACATTACAACATTATGCCTAGGAAAAATCAAGCCAAAGCCCATTAGAAAGACTCAAGTGAGCATAAAAATGTCAACTATACATTTTTTGGTGACACAATATCTATTAAGAACAACACCAATTACCAGGTTATAGCTGTCAACTTTCATTGCTAAAATTTACACAACTGAATAAAGTTTTTGGGTGGGTTTTTTAGATATTTGAAATGTATTCTGTGGTCAAAGTGTGTCTCCTAATACGAGTTTTGGGTGTATCTTTAGTAGTTTCTCAACGTACCTCCAGGTTCCTAATTTCTTTGGGCTAATGTTAAATTCTGTCATTTTTATTTTAATTAATATGTTGTAACTATGTTCATCCATGGCCATTTTGTGGTATGGTAGTCTTGGGTTTTGGGGATTTCATCAAGGTCTTTTTTTTAAAGGTCTTACTGTCATATTCAGGCTGCAAGAGCCAAGAATTACAGATTTGTATATATATATATATGGGCTAATAGTCCTTTTGTTTTATTAAAAAAAGGAGAAAGGGGAGGCATTGAAATGAAAGAATCCACCCATCTCTTTTTTTTCTAAAACAAAAAATTATAATTAAGAGTTACAACATCCAATCTTTGGAATATTTAAAAATATTAAAATCTTAAGAAAGGAAGCATGGAAAATGGGGAAAAGGAAGTAAAGTGGCATATAAAAGAAGGGGAGAGAAGAAGGGATATCCACCCACTCTTGGGGGCTATTGAAAATAACAATGACAAACATTTTAAATAGCAATAGAGACCTACAAATGAGGCTACATTAAAATAAAGAGGGAAGCGATGAATTTGGACAAAGAAGTTGAAGTTTAACAAGAAGCTACAAAAGAAATATATTGATAGTGAGAGGTCATGATAGGTCATGTATGTTTTGATTCATGTTTGTAAAAGAAATTTGTATGCAAAATGAAGGATGGAATGACATCACTATGAATTTTTATTTGCGTCTTTTAATTTTTTTGTTGTGAGAATGTGTGTTGGGGGGAGTACCCTACATCAAAAATTCAATTTTTTACTAAAAGTTATAATCATTGTTTCCCAAAATTGAGATTTAAAGAACTTATCTTAGTATAATAATATTTTTAAGTACACCATGCAAGTGTACCACTTTATTTACAAATATTGTTTTAAAAACATAACATCATCTCTTAATTTTCCATGAATAAAATGGGAAACTTTGGTGAGTTTATCTAGTCATCAAGATGGTATCATGCATTTTCCTAGGCTTAATCCATCTATAGAAAAAATGGTTGACTATACATAGCTAGCCTATAGCCATCCTTGATCTATAAAATGCTAATTAAACTATATTTTAATAGTATGTGAATTCAAACCTTTTTGATACAAATCTCAACCACCAAGGATTCTCATTTGAAAAGATGATGATGGATATAATGTAGACAAGACTTGCAGTTGTTATCTATTATAGTAGGAATCCTTCTTGAATGAGTTAGACTTAAAATTGATTGATAGATGGTATTTTAATGGGTGTATGTTCCATGATTTGGCTACAATTTATGAAATGTCCTAGGGGTAAAACAATCCCTAGGTGATGGAGATTAACTTTTATTCACTAGTACTCCAAATATTTGGCCACTAATTCTACATTTTATTAAATCCAAGATGGAAATAATATAGAGTGTTATGCACCTCATCCAAGATTTGTTCCCTTAGTTTCCTAGAGGAAGGAACATAAATCATTCCATGGAGAAAACCATCATTATCATATGTGTACGATGAAATTTGATTGAATTTCTAAATTTTTTAACATGCAATGCATTTTTTTCACTTCAAGTATGAAATCTTTGAATTTTGGTTGAATACGAGATAAAAAAATAATTCACCTCCTCTTATTAAGATAATCTACTATATTTTCCCTCTCTTTTATATACATTGCATTCACATCATAAGACCTTAAAAACTCCAACAATCTTATCTAGAACATATATTTAGGTTCTCTTGTGTAAATAAATACTTTAAGATTTTATGATTAGATCTCAAGTGAAATGATTTTCTCAAGTGATAGTGTTTCCACATCTTAAGAGCATGCACTACTACTAAAATCTCCAAATCATGGGCAATACTATTAATTCCATGCTCCTTAAGTTTTCATGACCTATAATTCATTACTTTCCCTTCTTGAAGGATCCATCCTTCCAAAAGACATGTCAGTTCATAGAGTAAACTAACAATTTATTTACAATGAGGTAATAAGATAATCAATTCATGAGAAAATACCTAGTTATGCCTCTTAGCATAATAATTTATTTATTATTATAAAGCATCTTTATCAAAAAACTCTATAATTTTTAGGTGATTGCCTTAACTAGCCATACAAAAAATTATAAACTTAAAATTTTCTTGAACATTTTTTCTCTATTATTTTTTATGGGAAAACTTGTTCTTGACCAATAATCAAGGACTCAATATTATATATAAGCTAAAAACCACCATAAAACTAATTGACCAACATTTCTTATAGATTGACCTAATACATATGATTTGGTAATCTTGGTGTGGGGATTGCATGTAAATCTATAGCCTTCCTTAATACTATTCCAAAGGTTTCACTCATATCTATTTGCTCAGCATTCATCCCCTTTGGAAGGGTCCAATCAAATGAATGAAGCAAGGAAGCAATAGTAAAATGAACCATTTGATGAGCCAAAGGAAGTCCTAAGCATATTCTTCTTCCAGCTCCAAATGGTATCAAGTCAAAATCTTGTCCTTTATACTCCATCTTAATATTCTCACCATTTAAAAATCTCTCTGGCATAAATTTCAATGGTTCTTTCCATTTTGCAGGATCTCTTCCAATTGCCCACAAGTGCACAATCACTTGGGTGTGCTTGGGTATCATATATCCTCCCACCTCACATGATTTGTCAGCTCTATGAGGGAGTGCCAAAGGAAGTGCTGGATGTAGTCTAAACACTTCTTTCACAATAGCATGGAGATAAGGTAGATGATCTATATCATATTCTTCCACTCTTCGATTGTAACCAATTATCTCTTCTAACTCTTCTTGGGCTCTTTTCATTACACGAGGATTAGCGATGAGTTCTACCATAGCCCATTCTATAGTCGTAGTAGTAGTGTCACTACCGGCGGTTAACAACTCCTGCACAATCATAAAAAAGAGCATATCAATCACACATGTGCATATTTTCTTAAAAAAAATTGAATTAAACCTCTTACCATTTGAAAAATAATAATACTGAAATATATCACTTACCTTAAAATAGAAAAGTTATGCCATTGTTACATATATGCGATTGTTACATTAAATGTTATTAGCATTAAATTTTTTATATATAATTTCCTAACAAGTAACACTTAGTTTATGAGAAGAGGAAACTTATTAATGATGATATATCAATGATATCTAACTAAAAAATTATAAATTCACTTTACAAGAGTGCTTTAGGGTTTTGGTTGTTGGTAGTTGGTCTCTTGGCTTAATCATAACTACTCATATCCATTTTATTGTTTTCCATCTCCTTTCTACTTATTTTCCTCCTAGTCCAAATCCTAGGCTCATTCCTTTGTTTGTCTTCTAGTTTAAGGTTGTTCTAATTCTTTGGGGACCTATTTTCTCCTTTTTTCACATGGCTATGTGATACTACTGCAATGTTATTACCAAGATGACATTTATTTAGTACCCACATAAATTTTGAAAGCCCCTATTGTTGAGAAAACTTATCTAGGGCATGGTAATGGAAAAATCAAGATGGTCAAATGATTGGAATCCATCCCTTCCATTCACATTCTATTGTGGGAATCTTTAGATTTTATTCTCATGTATCATGAGTTAGCATTGGTTGGTGAATTTATGGGAGCATGAACCTCCTACAAGACATTAAAAACTAAGTAAGAATCAAATAAAATCCAAATATTCAAGGTGGTAATGATATTTCTCTCTCTAGAGGGGCTATTTTTACAATATTTTTTTCTAAAAAGGAGGATAATGATATAATCTTTCACAATGGTATAGATGGTTTTAGGCCCATGGAATACACCTAAACCATTGGTCACTTAACTTTGATCACATAAAAGAAATATCATATTAGGTGCTAGTTTGGGTAAGAATTCCCTTCTTCTCTTTGTATTTATGGAATGAATAAGTGTTGAAAGCAACTAGAAAAGATACTAAAACATACAAAACTTGGGGTCTTCCTAAAGCCAAAAATTGGTTGGCAATATTTGTGTGGAAGTGAACCTCTTTCAAGTACTTATTGAAACTATTAATTTGAAATTAAATGAATTTAGCTATTCCAAGAAGACTTATTATGCGTGCACCCCTTTCAAATGTATTTGTCATGCATATGGTAATTTTTAAAGAAACTACCAAACTAGCATAAAACCATGGAAGACCAAAATATGAATCAAATCCATAGTAAGAAAAAATGTACAAAGAAAATTTGTATCTTCCTAAAGACTTCATCTTCAAACCTATTTTTCTATCTTGTCTCCATATATATGGATCTTGTGGACAAGTCAAATGGTGAAGAAAAACCACCTAAGGTGGTGCCATCACATGAAGAGAAAATTATTCCTAAAGATAAATAACACCATTGCCTAATGAGGAGATTTTCCTTGAAAAGTCTATTGTGGAAGTTAAATTCTTAGCATATGACACTATTATTGGATTAGTAAAAAATGATGATTTATTGGCCTCATCAATCTCAATTACAAAGGAAAAGGAAGGAAAAATAATGTTTATGTTGAAACAAATGAGGCTTCAGAAAATATTTTTGTTGGTAGGAAATCAACCTTAGAATCTTCAATTAAAATAAAAGAAACAAAATTTAAAAATAATGATGGTTGTTCTTAGTTGGTGGTGTGCAACATTGCCCTTTCTCTTTTCTCTTCTTTGAAACCCTTCTAGTCATTTCCTCTTTCCATTGGTTCTACAAGAGAGGCACCTTGCATGGCGAATGATGGGGGTTTGGGGGACCCCCTAATCTCTCCTTCAAATATATTATTAATTTGGAGGAACTCTCTTTGCCAAGGTGTGAAAAAGATATCCAATTTATTTTGTATGAAAAGAAAGAATCCATATTTGAGCAATAAATGACTAATCATCTGAATCCCAATGGTTGTTTGGAGAAGAGTAAGGATCGACCGGTCTTAATCATTAATCCAGAGAATATATTGGATGTTATTTATCCAGAGCATATTTTGGATGATGTTCTCCATTTGTCCAAGAATACTCTAATCAACTAGTTTATGTGAATTTGTATATCTTTACATTTTTAGAGACTTGGGCTTGAAGGAACTAGGACCTAGAAGGAGACATGGAAATCATCTTGGTTACAAATGAGTATTTTTTTGTGGTGTTTACTAGAAAGACAGATTGAAATATGATTTTTGAGGGAGGACCATATTTCCATAATTAGGCGGGTTCATTTATTAAACCTTAGCATGCAGGGTTTAATCTAATGGACGAGTTACTAACTAAGATACCTGTTTCGATTCGCCTAAGTCCTAGGCTTTTGATGTTCTAGAGACATGAGATTCTTCAATCAATTACAATAGTTATTGGAAAACCCTAGGGTCTATCTCACCAAATGTTGGATAGAAAGGTAAATACTTTTTCCCAGTTATGTGTTGAAATTAATTGAAATAATCCTCTTCTAGAATCTTTGGAAATTAGATTGACTAGTATGAGTTGGATTCAATAAATAAATTATTAAGCTCTTCCTTTTCGTTGTTGACCATACCATGATTATAAAAATCTTCAAATAAATTGTCCAAATATGGGTCCTAGACCTCCTCAACCCTCTCCTCATACATAGACAACCAACACAAAGGTGAAAGGAAAGGCTCCAATCCATTCAAAAGAACTAGATGCCAATGGAATTATTCTTATGAAATCTTGTTCTAAATGGAAGGTTGTGAATTGACAACAAAAGGACATTCTAAGAGGGTTGCATAAAATCAAATTTGATTTTCTAGAAATCTTTGAGGAGGTAGAATTAATGGATTACGATACATTGTTTTTAGATTCAACATCTTTTCTAATCCAATTGATACACATATGGGTCTAGAAGAGCATGAATCACCAAATAATGGAGACCTTTCTACCAAGAACACATTGCAAATAGCCAAACCCCATAGGAAAAATGGATTATCTTTAGCAAAAGTTGATTCCATCAAGATGGAAGATTTTCAAATGGAAGAAAATGAAATTCAAGTAATTACATATCCATTGCATGAATATGGGGAAAAATAATATGGAAAAAGTCCAATGTTCCTTCACTATTAGGCTTACAATAGAACATTAAGAAAGGGGGAAACAATAATTTGTCAAAGGCTAGAAGGAAGAAAGATCAAGAAAAAGTGAAATTGATAGGGGAGTCATTGGTAGAATATGGTCTTATTAGCACACTAGATACAAGCACTTTTGTAGCCCTCAAAAATCATTTTAATCTCTTGGAATGTTAGGGGTTAGGGTAGCATCCCTTGACAAAATGCTACTCAAAATTTGATTCGTGAGTATAAAATAGATATTATTTTTATTTCTAGGAGACAAAGTTTCTAGTGGAGGATATGATCAACATCTCTTCTAAGATACAAACTAGGGGCCAATATTAGTGTATTGGTGCCCAAGGTATGGTTGGTGGGGTTGCTTGCTTATGGGATCCTTGTAAGCTCACACTAGTTTGGTGGTTAGGAAGTAGAAACTCAATCTCAATGGTGGCTTCTTTCTTTGATTATGGAAAAACTATTTTATTCACAAATGCTTATGCTCCTATAGATTTTTCATTTAAGGTTTTTTTCTAGTCCCAAGTTAGAACTATTCATTCCATAATTCCTTATCTCCCTTGGATTCTTGTAGGATATTTCATTCCATTACCAATCTAAATAAAAGATTATGGGGTATTGGTTATCTTGGACCATATTCTTCCTTGTTGAGAGACCATATGTCTTTCCTTAATTTGGTGGATTTGAAGCCATACAATGATTTTTTTACTTGGAATAATAGAAGGTGTGGGAATGATTCTATTTATGAAAGATTAAGCATGTTTCTTGTATCATATATTTGGGTAGGTAATAGTTAGGCTTCTCATTCTAAAATTTTTGGGTGCAAAGGGTATTGACCATTGTCCCATCAAATTCTCATCCTTTTTATTTTCTACACCTAAGAAGGCTCCTTTTAAGTTTCAAATGGTGTGGCTTTGTTCAATACCAGTTCGATCAATCTCATGGAAAGATGTTGGTTAGAGGGTAAGTTGAATTTTGGATCAACTATGTATTCCTTCTTCAAAAGGATTCAATTTGTTAAATTAAAACTGAAAAGATGGAATATATTCTCTTTTGGAATTTAAAAAAAATTAAAAATCAAATTCCAACAAAATTGGAGAGTCACCTTTCCTATTAAAGAACAAGGTATGTTTGAGAAGCTCACGTGGGAGAACACTAAGTGGTCTAAAAAACTATTTGAGTGATAGCTTTGGGAAGATATCTTCTAGATACATAAATCCTAAATTAACTAACTTTAGGAATGGGATAAAAGTATGATTTTTTGATATCTTTGTGAAGGATTACAAAATGAGTAATGTTATTGCTTCTCTTTTTTCTGCATAAGGAGATCAACTAAATTAACTTTAAGATATTTTTTTGGAAGTTTTCTGACATTTTTCTTCTTTGTTCTCTGAGCAAGGGATTCAAAACTATTGAAGAGGAGAGACTAGTGCTTGATTGAATTCCTCCCTTAGTTTCTAAAGGAATGAACACATTCCTCCTTGAACCTATCTCCATTGAAGAGTTGAAGGCTATGGTTTTTTAGATGAAGAAGGGCAAGTCTCTTGGACATGATGCGCTTCCTATAGAATTATTTTAGGAATTTTTGGAAATTCTAAAATTTGATTTTCTCTAGGTTGTTAGAGAATAAAAAATAAATAAGAAAATGCTCAAAGCCATCAATTCTAATTTCCTTGTTCTTATCCCTAAAATAGAAGGAGCCAACTCATTATATTGTTTTCAATCCATTGCCTTATGTAATTTGACTTAAGGTTATTGTTGATCACTTAAAAAAGTGTTTGGCTCCCCTAATATCTCTTGAGCAAGGGCGATTTGTGAAAAGATGTAAAATATTATTTACTAAGGGTCTAGATATATTGTTAAAGCTCCATAAAAATAATGGTCTTTTTCGGGGATGTCAGTGGGCACAAAATACAAAGTCTCAAACCTACCTTCAGTTTGTAGATGACATGATTCTAATGGGCCTAGATAAAATTGGGGAGGCTTCCAATTTTAGAAAATTCTTAGATATTTACTTATCTACTTTTGGTCAGCAAATCAATAAAGATAAATCTATCATTTATTTTTTAACATGCCTAAGCCTATTCAACATAGAATTGTTAATACTCTTCATTTTCATAAAGGACAAATTTCGGTGGATTACTTCACAATCCTTCTTTATTAAAGAATCCTTAATAGTATTTATTAGAGGATATTTTGGATAGATTCAATTTAAGGGTTAACTATTAGAATTTTTGGTGGTTATCCTTTGTTAGAATATTGAACATTTCTTCTAAAATATATTTTGTAGGCTCTTCCTATTTGCATATTTTTAATCTTATTTTCCCCCAAAATTTTTCTTAAGGAGTTTGATTCTTTGTATAGATAATTCTTATGGTTTGAAAGATTAGATATACACAAATGGATTTTTGTGAGTTGAGACTATGTTTGTAAGCCAAAAAAAGGTAGGGTTTGGTCTCAAGATTTCTAAACTTAATAGTCAACCCCCAACTATTAAATTATATTGGTGATGATGCAAAAATATAGATCAAATACGAGTAAGAATTATCACTTATAAGTATTTGGGAGGAGTGGAGGATAAGGACATCCCACAAATAGACTTGACTGAGAATGGATCGATTATTTGGAGCATGATTAAAAGGGGCTTCTTGATTAAGGAATTTCTTTTGGATTATTAATAAGGGAAATAGTTCTTTATTTTGGACTAATTATTGGGATAACAAACCCCTATCCTCTCTTCTTTTCCCCAACTTTGGCCTTTGAGTGTTTTTATTTTGGAGGTGAGATGGTCAAGAGTTGTTGAATTCAAGCATGCTATTCCTATAGGGAGGTCGCGATCTATCATTGGAAAAAGCCCCAAAGTTGGCCTAGGAGAGGATTTGTTGAAGATTGAGATATGCTTGTTTCTATTCTCACTAATTTCCCTTGTTATTCTTTGGATTATCCAAATATTCTATCTTAGGTTTATGACACTATAAGAGTTTATTCTAGTACTCATGGATATCAATTCTTGCAACAACGAAAGGAGGGAACTATGTTTCACCTTGGTGGAGGATAATTTGGAATAAAGTCAACTAGTCTAAATACAACATGTTCATGTGGTTGCTAATCTATATAACAAATGTCTGACTTGGGAGAACATGAAAAAAATAGAATTTATGGGACCTTATATTTGTGTCTTTGCAACACTATTAAAAAATCTACTAATCACCATTTTTTCAATGTCCTTTCTTTGTAATGATTTGAAGCTTATGGTGGAATATTTTAATAGACCTAGAATTCTTGGGTCCTCTTTGATGGAGTTTTGGGATAATATGGGTCAACCCCTAATTTTTACTTTGTTCCTTGTGGTGGCATGGGATATTGTTCCTTCCTTTATCCTTTGGTAGATTTGGGTAGAGTGTAATCGACATATTTTTCATGATTGTTGAATTATAGTTATGCAAGTTTGGAATAACATTAGGAGTATGTTCAAAGAAACTATCTTGAGGTCAAATTTTGTATTAATGAACCTTTGTTCTCCTTAGATGGTTGTGTTGCTAAACCTTTGGAGTAAGTTCCTTCAGCTTCCACTTCGACTAGACCTAGTCATAGATTGCAATCTTCTCAAAAGGTGGACAAGTTTAGTAAGTAGTCTCCTCCTCCTAGTAGTTTTCTAAAGATTAACATAGATGGCTTTGCTCGTGGCAATCTAAGTGTACTAGGGGTCGGTGGAATTGGTTGAGATTGTACAAGCTTTGTTCACTTTTTTCTTTACTTGTATGGGAGTGCATAAAAATAACCAGATGAAAGCTTGAGTAACTCTTAATGCATTGAAAAAGGAAAAATACACTTGGGTGGAAGAAAGTTGTGTGTGAAATGGATTCTATGATCTTGGCATCTTTATTAAATAAAGGGAATTTGTAAGACTTTTCATGGAGATTGGCTAAAGTGGTTAGAATTTTTTTTCTTGTGTATTCAAATTTTGAGTCAATATTATTTTGCATATCCCTAGAGAGTGGAATAAAGTAATAGATTGTCTAGCTAAATGGGCCTTAGAAGAGATGGCTAATTGGAATGCTTCAGGGTAGAATGGGTTGGTCCCAAAATAAAACCCAACAAATTTTCCAACTTATCCAAAATGATTAGTTGAAATAGTTGTTGGGGGTTGATTAGGGGAAAGTCTAGTACTGATGGAAGTTTTAATTTTATTGGTCATATTGTAGAGTGGTATGATATAAATCCTCAATGGGTTTCTCTTATTTGGTTTGTAATGATGGCTATAACTTTTGGAAATCTATTTGGTGTGTGTAATTAGCTTTTCTGAATAAAATTATATTTTTACCCTAAAAGAATGATGATTGTTCTTGGTTATTTGCGTGGTTGACAAATTACTATATACTCATCCTTTTGATCTTTGTTGAACTATTGATCTATACTCCCAAATTTTAGGGGAATGTATATTATGATATCTCTACTTTTATATTAATAAACTTTTTTATTTTTTTTGGAGAGGGTGGAGGGATTTAATAAAAAAATGCTAAACATAAATCCCTAACATACTATGGTCAATATATTGACTATTTATGAAAGAGACATTTCTAATATTAAAAGTAAAGTATTGTACACAATCACTATACTTAAATATCACTCTTCAACAATGAAATAATCAAAATAACAATTTTATACTTTTACTTACTAAATAAACAATTATCTTACTATTATTAACCGAAATTTACCATTAACCAGTAAACTAACTAAATATGAGTTAAGGATAACATCATTTATTGGATTGAGTTAAAATGCACTTACCAAAAGTGCATCCCTGATATCCACGAGAGTGAAATCATCGGCAGTCAAATCGAGCAGAATATCGAGAAAGTCCTTTTCCTTGTGAAGACTAACGCCTTCTCTCCTCGCCACCAGCCGATCTTGTATAAATCCATCCAAGTGCTTATATACTCGCTTAAGCTGGACGGCCATATCACGCCTCACGCCCTGAGGATCGATAAATCTAAGAAAGGGATAAAAATCGGCCAAGTTAGGTTTTCCGGCCTGTATCACCGTAGCAATAAAATCATTCTTGAATTCTGCAGAGTCTGCGTTGTTGGTATCGAACAAGTTTTTACTAAAAATGGCGTTGCTCATAAGATTGAGACCCTCGCAGAACAATAGATGCGCAATGTTTAAACTCTTTCCCCTCTTGTCAAAAACCATTCGAATTGTCTCAGAGACTTGATTTCTCCTCAGAGGTTGCAGCGCTTGGAGTCTTCTTGCAGTGAAGAGCTGTGTAGCGGCAATGCGCCTCCATTTCCGCCAGTAATCTCCATACTGAGCAAAAGCTAGCGATGACTTGTGGTGAGAAAGAGCCTTGATTGCTTCTGGCACAGTCCGTCCTGCAAAGTTTTGGTCGTGGGTTTTGAAGACCTCCTTTGCCATTTCAGAGGAGGAAACCACCATTGTAGTTTTCATGCCGAGAGAGAGAGTCATGAGCGGGCCGTATTGCTGAGAAAGCGCCCAAAAAGACTCATTCGGGTTTTTCCCCAGCTGGAGAAGGTTTCCCAGGATGGGCCAGCCAGGAGGTCCAGGAGGAAGGCTTGCCCTGCTTTTCATCTTACTTCTCCTCATTAAATCTAATAAGAAATACGCCACCACACTGCTTACCAGCGCAGAAAGCCAAATCAGCCATTGTCCTTCCATTGAATGAATTTCAGATCTGCTTGAAAAGCTATGATTTCATTTCCTTAAAAAGCTTGCAATCTAACGGAGTTGTCATATACGGACAATTTAGTATCTTTGATCGACCACAGCATTCATGTCTTCTCTGCTATAAAAATAAAGGGGTATATTCCAACGCCCATTTCAAAATAATATAGCTCCCAATCACATGGAATATGATAAAATATATCCCTCTCCCTCGCAAGAAACGTGAACCCTTTTTTATATGTAAAAATGTGTTTGGTAATGACAGTGGTATCTTTGATCGAGTTCATCATTTGTATATATAAAGATACCTTTGGTATAAGGACTGGTAGGTTTCATGGAACCCAACGTTCATGTCTCTTTTGTCATAAAAAATTGTAAGAAAACAATATAATTTGATAAATTATAAAAAAAGCATTTTAATGAGTTAAAAAGTTTTATATTATAAATAGTTTATAAGGTATAATATCTGTTGAAGATTTTGTAAAAGGGATAGTAAGTTAAGTGGGTTTATTTTAAGGAAAAGTCATTAGTTAAGTACGTTTGAGTTAGAAAAGTATTGGGATGAGTGATCTTGTGGAAAGTCTCAATGTCTCACTTTTGTGAGCATCACATAGATGTAATGAGTTTTTAGTAGACTATTCATGCGTACATGTGAGATGGGTTCATTTGAACTACTAATTCTAAAATAGGGGTCATTGAGTTTGAATAAAAAACTACGCAATTAAATTTGATAAAACAACATAATTTGATACATTGCAAAAAATACCTCCTACTTATCATCAAATGAATTAAAGGGACTTTATAATACATGTTGTATAAAGTACAACACTTGTTGAATGTTTTGAAAATGGGGTAGCAAGCTAAGTGGGCTTGATCTTGGGGAAACTCCATGGCTAAATGCACTTGAGTCGGAGTAGTACTATGATGAATGTCCTCCTAGGAAATATTGATGCTTCACCCCTATAAGTATCATCTAGATGCAATGGGTGCTAAGTGGACCATTTGTACTCATGAGAGATGGGTTTGTATGAAATAGAGGGTCAATGAGTTTGACTAAGAAACTATGCAATTAAAATACACTAATTTATACATAGCCTAAGCCTATTGAATTGATTCAATATCTAGACCCTTCAATTTAAAAAAAAATTCTACATATCCTCTAAATTATGCAATTCCCTAAGCCTATCATGAGATAAAATAAATTATTAGAACTAATCAAAGCATGGATTACAATTCTAAAATTGTGAAATTATGTTCACACAATAGTTAAACTATATATCTTTTGACATATTTTAAGATGGTTTTGATATAGCTTTCACTCATTTTGATCTTAGTAATGATATTCAAGATTGAGGATAAGAACAAGTTTATTGGTCAAGAACATTTTTTGTTGGGATTAAGGTGTCTCAACCTTAGTGAGTCCCATGATTAATTATTTAATTATTTACCCCTAAGTTGCTAATTTAATTTATTAAATGTAAAATTAATTGTTTCCAAATTGCTAAGTCACTTTGTGGGACCCAAAAAAGAGTTGGAATCCTACATGCAAGGTGCAAAAGGATAAAAATGTGACACATGTCACATGGGTGCTCCATTGGAAAAATTAAATTGTTTGGAACTCTAAAATGAGTGCCATGTTGACACATGGTAGTCTATTTTGGAAGCAAGCATTAGCGGAGCCCACTTTTGTGCAAGTTTATCTCTTTAGAAAAGTGGAAGGAAGGGTGACACTAGTCATCTATGCGCTCATTTGAGCATTGAGAATTGTGAAAACCTCTAGGAGGTGCACCATGATGCCATGTGGCATGTGTTTGATTTGTTGATTGAAGCTTGAAAGGGAAAGTTGTTTAATAGAGACTAGGTTGTCACTGAGAGTGACTAGGAGTTTTGGGTGAGTTCTAATTTGGCAGTTGAGGTGATTTTCTCTATGGGACACCTAGCATGTGAGGTTTCTTGATTTTTGGAGCTACAGTCCTTGCATTACTTGCATGTTGTTGTATGTATGCATGTTTGACAAGTTGTTAATCCAGTCACTTGGGACTCATGCATGTTGTCAGTTTTAGTTTTCATATATGTAGAGACTGTGAGATTGACACATGGCAACATTGGACACCCATGTATGAGAAGTATATATTGATTCCTTAGTGAATTTGGATGTACTATGTTGTGATTGTAATATTTGTATGCCATTATGCTATACCAAATTCACTCTAGAGTCTTGTATCATAGTGAAACTACACCTGCAAGAGCATAGACTTTGAGACTTGTATTGTAACAGTTTATTACAGTAATGCAATTGATTTGTGCTTTGGTGTGTGGTTTTTTTATCGAAAGGTTTTTTCCACATAAATTCTATGTTATGTGGTTTAATGATTTAAATCTAAAAATAATTAGAATTTCATGTGCATTCTTAAATGAAACTGAGAATGTTTAAATGATTTGAAATAAGGTTTTGCAACCCTCTCCTAATTGATTTGTATTAGGGAAGTGTTTTTGCACTTGAATTTCCTTTCAGTTGGTATCATATCCTAGCCAACTTTGTTATCCTTGTTGGGTTTGAAGGGTTTTTTGTGCTTATCTAGATTCAGTGGGAGTTCTTGTAGAGAGAGATTTGTAATCTTATTACAATTTTAAGATGACAAGCACATCCAAAAGAATAGAGATGGAGAAAATTCAATTGATTTTTTTTTGAGTTGTGGAAACTCAAATGGAGGATATGCTCATAGATAGATATCTATGGGTTGTAATATCTAGTACAAAACTAGCAACAACCTCACAAACTGATTGGGATCTAATGGATTGGAAAGCCAAGGGTCTGATAATACTTTGTTTGGCTAATTTTGTGCTTTTGAATGTTCACGAGGAGAAGAATATAAACAGTCTTTAGAAGAAGCTTGGTGACATTTATCAAGGGAAATCCTTGGTAATTAAGTTATTCATGAGAAAGAAGTTGTATTCTCTGAGGATGAAGGAGGACCAGTTGTTGATCATCTAAATGTATTTAACATGCTTGTTGCTCAACTAGGTTTTGTTGGTGTGAAGATTAATGACGAGGACTATTGCATGCTACTTCTATGTTCTTTGTTGGGATCGTGGGACCATATGGTGATGGATATTGGAAGTACAAAAACTACTTTCAAGATGGAAGATGTGGTTGCTTCACTATTGTTTGAAGATATGTGGATGAAATCTTCTAAGATGGCTAAGGAGGCCCTATCTGTTTGTGGTAGATCGAAGGAGAAAGGAAAGAAAAAGGACAAGAAGTCTAAGTCCAAGTCTTTGGGGAGATCTAAGTTTCTTGGTAAAAAGACCAAGGCTAAATGCTAGAATTGTGGGTAATTTAGACATTTCTAGAAAGATTGTAAAGAGGAGAAAAAGAAGAAAAACTATAAATCCTTTGATTCTAAATCCTCGTATGAAGATGCAGATGCATTTGTCACAGCCTTGGAAATGCATGCATTGAAAGATGTGTGGTTGATTGAATTGGGTGCCTCTTTCCACATGACCTCTCATAGAGGTTGGTTTTCAAAGTATGAAGAGTATGATGGTGGGGTGGTGTATCTGGGTGATGAGTCTCACTTGAAGATTGTTGGTCATGGAAGAGTCAAAATTTTATTCCTTGATGGTACAGTGAAGGAGATTGATGGTATTCTTCATATCCCTAGTTTGCCACAAAACCTACTTTCAGTGAGTAAGCCTAGTGATGTGGGAGTGCAGGTTATTTTCTTGAGTGGTGGATACAAGATGACTAGAGGTTCTATGATGCTTGATAAGGGTGTTTAGATTGGAACCTTGTATAAGTTGGATGCATGCATGATTCAATGCAATAGTACTTTTGTGAAGTCTAGGAAAAGGGATTTGGATTCTTCATCCTCACCATCAGATCGATCAAAGAAGAAGATTGTGGTGTGTACATCTAATGGTTGTGCTTTTTGGGTACCTAAGGGTGCCAATGCTTTGGAGATGAAGCTCTCAACTGAGAAAACAATGGTGTGGCACCAAAGTCTTGGCCATATTGGTGAGAAGGGTCTTAGAGCCCTAAAAAATAAGAGAATTGTTGAAGGCCTTCATGATTGTAATTTCAAGTTTAAATTTTGTGAACATTGTATATATGGAAAAAAACACCGTGTTTCTTTTTATTCCAATTCTCATAATTTTTTTGGGGTTTTGGATTATGTGCATTCTAATATGTTTGGTCCAATTAATGTTTCTTCGTTTTCTAGATTTGAGTATTTTGTCTCATTCATAAATGCTTATTCTAGAAGGACATTTGTGTATTTCCTCATAAGTAAATCTAAAGTTTTTAGTTGGTTTAAGGAATTCAAATCCCTGGTTGAAAACTAGATTAGTGGGAAAATCAAGTACTCGAGGATAGATAATGGTGGTGAGTTTTGTTTCACATAATTTGATAGGTTGTGTAAGGACCATGGGATCGAGAGGTCCACAATACAACTCCATACACACCACAAAAAAATAGAGTTGTTGAGAGGATGAATATAATGCTAATGGAGAGGGCATGGAGTATACTAAGTGGTGCTATCCTTGAATAGAAGTTATGGGCTGAAGCTATAGCCACTACATGTTATTTGATTAACATATCTCCTACTTTGGCTCTTGTCAAAAAGACACCTATTGAGGAATGGTTTGGAAAGAAGCCCTTGACGAGACATATCAGAGTCTTTGGTTGTGAGGCATATGCTCATGTGCATGATGTGAAGAGATATAAGTTGGAGAACACGACAATGAAGTGTATCTTCATCAGCTATGGTGCCGGTGTGAAGGGGTCTAAGATTTGGATCTAGTTGAAGAGAAGGTGCTCTATAGTATAAGTGTGATCTTCCATGAGTTGAAACCTTCCATAGTTGATCTATAACTAGAGAAGGAAAAGAAGAAAAAGGAGATAGTTCAAATTCCACCTACTCTTGAGAGAGATGAACTACATACTCCTAGTGGACCTGATGATGAGGAGAGCTTAAGTAGCTCTAAAATATTTGAAGAAGAGAAAGAACCTCAAACTCAACCATTGAGAATGTCAACATGAGAAAGGTGGAAACTAGAAAAATTTGGGTATTCTATGATGGATTCTAGTTGCATATTTTCTTTGATTTTTGACACTGATGAGCCTGGGACAGTTAGAGAGGCTATGGGTATGCATGATGCAGATTCCTAGATGGAAGCCATGAATGAAGAAATGGTAGTATTGAAGAAGAATTCTACATGGGATCTAGTACCTTTTCTTGAAGGATGAAAACCCATTGGTTGTAAATGTATGTTCAAAAAGAAGATGGGTCCTGATAGTAGTGTTGAGAAGCATAAGGCAAGATTTGTTGCGAAGGGATATTCCCAGGTGGAGGGAATAGATTATGGGGAGATTTGATCTCTTGCAGCTAAGTTGACATCCATTTGATTCTTGTTATCACTTGCAACAATTTATGACTTGGAATTTGAGCAAATGGATGTGAAGAAAACTTTCCTTCATAGTGACTTGGAGGAGGAAATTTATGTCACAGCTAGAGCATTTCATTGTGAAAGGAAAAGAGAATTTGGTGTGCAAGTTGAGAAAATTTTGGTATGGTTTGAAACAATATCCTAGGATGTGGTACCAAAATTTTGACACTTATGTGTTGTCCTTGGGATTTTAGAGATCCAAATCTAACCATTTTATCTATTTCAAGATTGACAATGGTCACTTTCTGATTATTATCTTATATGTGGATTATATGTTATTCATTGAGAATAGAAAAAGCATGATTTTAGATTTGAAGTCTTAGTTGTTAGCACAGTTTGAGATGAAAGATCTGGGTGTAGCAAGGTATATTCTAGGAATTGAGATCAAAAGAGATAGAGCTAATAGAAATATTTTTCTAAGCCAAAGAAAGTATGTGAACTCTATGTTGGAGAGATTCAACATGACTACTTGCAAACAAATGGTTGTTCTAGATGTACAAGGGACAAATATTTATGTGGAGGATTGTCCAAAATCTCCTAATAAGATGGAGGACATGACCAGAGTTCCTTATGCAAGTGTTGTTGGTAGCTTGATGTACGCTATGGTTTGTACGATGCCATACATTTCCCAAGTAGTGGGATTCCTTAGCAGTTTTATGGCTAATCCTAGATGAGTGTACTGGGATGTGGGAAAGAGAGTGTTCAAGTACTTGCGGGGTACTTCCAAGTATGCCTTATGTTTCCATGGTTACTCTTCTAGACCTCAATATTCAGTGAGAATCCATGGATATGTCATAGATTCATATTGGGTAGATGACATTGATAGCTGGAGATCCACCAATGGATATGTTTTCAAGATGTTTGGTGGCGCAATAAGTTGGATGAGGAAGCATAAAGTTGTAGTCGCTTTGTTGACTATAAAAGTAGAGTGCATGACAACTACTCATGATTGTAAAGAAGCCATTTGGCTTAAGAGACAATGTTCAGATATTGGTTTTGATGCAAGATAGACTACTATCTATTGTGACAACCAAATTTTTATATGTTTAGCAAAAAATCCTACATTCCATGCTAGAACAAAGCACATTGATGTGCAGTTTCATTTTGTTCATGATATGGTGGAAGATGGAAAGGTGAACTTAGAAAAGGTGGACACTTTGGTGAATGTTGCAAATGCACTGACAAATCCAGTGAGCACAAAGAAGTTTAGATAGTGTGCTAGTTCTATGGGCCTTGTGGCCTGAGCAGTGATATAGAGACTCCTGTATGGTCTTAGACAAATGGGAGAATGTTGGGATTAAGCTCTCTCAAACTTAATGAGTGCCATGATAAATTATTTAATTATTTACCCCTAAGTTTCTAATTTAATTTATTAAATGTAAAAATAATTGTTTCCAAATTGGCAAGTCACTTTATGGGACCTAGCAGAGAGTTGACATCCTACTTGCAAGGTGCAAAAGGATAAAAATGTGACAGATGCCACATGGGTGCTCCATTGGGAAAGGGAAATTGTTTAGACCTCTAAAATAAGTTCCATGTTGACATGTGGTAGTCTATTTTGGAAGCAAGTATGGGTGAGGTCCACTTGTGTGCAAGTTTATCTTTTTGGAAAAGTAGAAGCAAGGGTGACAATTGTCAACTAGGTTCTCATTTGAGCATTGAGAATTGTGAAAACCTCTAGGAGATGCGCCATGGTGCCATGTGGCATGTGTTTGACTTGTTGACTGAGGCTTGGAAGGGAAAGTTTTTTAACAAAGACTGAGTTGTCACTAGGAGTGACTAAGAGTCTTGGGTGAGTTCTAATTTGGTAGTTGAGTTGATTTTCTCTATGGGACACCTAGCATGTGAGGTTGCTTGATTTTTGGAGTTGTAAGCCTTACATGTGCTTGCATGTTGTTACATGTTATATGTACATGCATATTTGACAGATTGCTAATCAAGTCACTTGGGACTCATGCATGTTGTCAGTTTCAGTTTACATGGATGCAAAGCCAATGAGATTGACACATGGCAATGTTGGATGCCAATGTATGAGAAGTAAATATTGATGCCTTAGTGCATTTGTATGTAGTATGTTGTGATTGTAATATCTATATATCGTTATATTGTCAAATTCACTCTAAAATATTTTATCATAGTGAAACAACACTTGCAAGAGCATAGAATTTGAGACTTGTATTGTAACATTTTATTATAGTAATACATTTGATCCGTGCTTTGGTGTGTGGGTTTTTTTTTTCCCAAAATAGTTTTCCCATGTAAATTATGTGGTGTGTGGTTTAATGCTTTAAATCTGAAAATAACTAATTGCATGTGCATTCTTAAATGAAACTATGAATGTTTAAAGGATTTGAAATAAAGTTTTGAAACCCTCTCTTGATTGATTTGCATTAAGGAAGTGTTTCCACACTTGGCTTTCCTTTCAGTTTTCCCATGAAAAATCATAGAGAAAAATTTTTAACTTAAAATTTTAAGATTATAATGTTAGCTAAGACATTCACCTAACAAGTAAGGAGTTTTTTTATAAATGTGTTTTACAATATAATAAATAAATTATTATGCTAAGAGGCATAATTAGGCAATCTATCATTATTTTATTATCTTATTACCTCACCGCAAATAAATGGTTAGTTCACTATGTGGATTCACACATCTTTTAATGGGTTGGAAGGATTGATTCTTCAAGAAGGGAAAGTAATAAATTACAGGTCATGAAAAATTAAGGAACATGGAATTAATAGTATTTCCCATGATTTGGAGATTTTAGTAGTAGTGCATGCTATTAAGATGTGGACACACTATCACTTAGGAAAATCATTTCACTTGAGATCTAATCATAAAATCTTGAAGAATTTGTTTACACAAGAGAATCTAAATATATGTTAGAGAAGATTGTTATATTTTTTAAGTTATTATGATGTGAATTTCATATATATAAGAGATGGAAAATATTTTTGATTCTCTTAATAGGAGGAGGCGAATTGTTTCTTTATCTCATCTTCAACAAAAATTCAAAGATATTGTACTAGAAGTGAAAAAGCACAATACAAGTTAAAAAATATAGAAATTAAATAAAATTTCTTGGTACACATATGATAATGATGATTTTATTAATGTAGTGGTTTATGTTGAAGGGCACACAATCTATTGAGAGGGGAGGGGGTGAATCAATAGATCTACTTAATTCAAAATTCTCAACTTCAAGACTACTTACTATATCTTGTAGCTTAAACCTTTTGCTACTATTATATAGATTTTCAACATGAAGAGCACTTAACCATACAAGAAAACACAACAAAATATAACACCAGATATACGTGGAAACCTAAGATGAGAAAACCACGGTGAGAATAGCTGCTTGGATCTACTACCCAAATCCAACCTCACAATGCAAAAATATAATAAGTGAGATTACAACATGAAGTAGTTAACAACCTACTAGAGACACCAATCCCCTATTGAGTCTATAGGAACCAACCTACTGGAGACAACAATCCCCACCAAAAAGAGACACCAATACCTACCAAAACAATACAACAAGTAGAACACTAGTCCTACCAGAATACATAAATAATGGTGGATTTGAAATCTAACTCTGACATGTACTAGAGTCACAACTGACACTCTTCCACACTGAGAATGATCTTTTTGATGCAAACAAAAAGGGAACAACCTTCTTACTACTGCAAATAAAACTTAGAGAATGTGTGCAAGAAAGGGACTTTAAGTTTTTATTGATATCTTCAAAAGTTTACAAACATATTATAGATTTATATGCTGATGAAAACTACTGAAATCATATGCAAGCTACAGCCATATGGGCTAATCATAACCAAAATAAATCTGATTACAAACTGAAATAAACTAGCTTTGCAACATATACTCTCTAATCCTGCATCTTCAACCTGGAAACTAGCTACAAATAATCTTGCAGTCTTTTTCAAACACCCACAAAATCTCCTTCACTTGATTTTGTTCAAAACCTCTTCAAACTTGCAAAGACATCGTGGTTTTTGTCTCTCCCAAAATGCTATGTCCACGTCTTCCTTTTCTAAAAAATATTCAATAAGCGCTCCCTAAAAAATTGTCAAATTTACCTTTTTATTCACCACCTCCAAAATGCCATGCCCAAGTTTGAATGATGCATTAAATTTCATATTTTAGAATCATTATTTCTCCAAAAAACCTTCCAAATCCACTCCCAAATTGTTTTCCAAGAATAACAAACATGTAAGATTCCCACTCCTAGAAAATATGGACCCAATTAGAAAAGTAAGTACCAACTCAACTTGGGTACCCATATTCTTTTGCAACTTTTTAGGAGCAATCGATGAATTTTCAAAAGTTGAAACTCCCAAAATCTAATGCCCTCTTTTTCCTTTCTATAATTTTTAAATAAATGATGATTGGAATGCCACTTAGGCTAGACTACATACCAAAATTACAATATTGAGGCCAATAATTATTTATAACATTTTGGCCTACTATTACATTTATTTTTCAACATCTAATTTTAATCTATCCTAAGGAAACCAAATTAAAATAAATTAAATGAAAAATATTTTTGGTGATGTTGATCTTGCCAATTTTCCATGGATGCTCCTGCATCACTTTTGATATGGCACTCCCTCTTTTCTTCATGGTTATGTACTCAAAGTTACCTTGCTTGATCACAACTAATGCAACTGATCATACAAGACATACACTCACACGATGCATCTGGACATTTGAAACATATACATGACATTATATTAACACTCTTCCATGTCGGTCATGAATCCACATAAAACCAGGACAACATAAGGTGGACCTAAATTCAAATTACGTGAAACATGTAATACAATGGTCCAAACATAAATTTCTTGCCACCAAAAGAACTTGATGTCATGTGCCACCACAGGAGCCTTAACTAGGTCCTATCCTCACTCCACATGCAAGATTTCAATGTCACACACTACTAGCCATTACTGCACATGCCTTGAACTTTAAAAAGCTTGAAAAACCTTCTAACACTACAAACTTCTTGCGCATTGAACATATCCTTTGAAAACTTAGGAAACTAATAAAACAAGTGTAGGCATAATCTCCTTCCAAACCGTAGATCAAACATGCATTTATGAAAGAAATGCCAACCATATTTAGAAATCTCTCTATCCAAAAGATAACCTTGAATTGACTTCCAGACCACCACACTCATGTTAACTACATACCCGACATGGTATAATAAATACACCAACTATCTAAAGGTAGTCACGTCTCAACATAACTTAATATATGTTACTTGATGTTGATAAGACAACTTCTTCATCATTATTGCTTCCATATATATAACAATTTAAGTAAAGGGAATATAATTATAATTCAAGTATGATACTTCTAGTACTCTTACAATCTCTTTCATCTTTTGATAGCCTTGACTCCCTTTGATAACAATTGTCAATAAATTTTGACAATCCTTTGACATCAATGACAACCTATGTTCAACATATGTTCCTTCCTCTAGGAAGCTAAGGGAACAAATTTTGGATGAGGTGCATAACACTCCATATTATTTTCATATTGGAGTTAATAAAATGTAAAATTAGTGATTAAATGTTTGAAGTACTAGTGAATAAAAGATAGTCACCATCACCTAGGGGGTTTTTTATCCCTAGGACATTTCATAAATTACTGTGATAGGTCGAATTTGGGTGCTATAAAATGAACAAAAAACGAAAGAGTGCAAATAACACTAAAGACAACCTACACCTCAAGATTAACCTAGTTGGATTCAACACAATATAAAAACAACAAATGAAACCTTTTACCTTGTGTCGAATCGATCATTTGGTTGGCCCTGTGATCTTTGGTGTTGTATGCTCCTTGGATGGCAAGAGAGGCAAGCTAGATGATGATATGAAGGTGGATGTAAGTGAGTGCAAGCATGAAAATGGCTAAGTATGGATTCTAGGAAAAATTTGCAAGAGTTTGGCTACAATGCATGATCTCTCCAAAATGAGAGAAAAGAGGGGGTATTTATAGAGATTTTAGAAATCCCTAGGGAAATGGATGGTCAAGATTGAGCCACCAAGATCAAGATATAGGGCTAAGGTGAGTTGAGAACTCACAAGCCCTCACATCTTGACATGTGGCAAGTGATATGGCTTAAAAAGGGTGATGTGTACATGAGGTGGAAGGATAGGACATGACATGGAGAGAGTACATAGTACCTTGGGATTGGGACAAGATCTCCTCAAAAAGGAGGTACTTGTCCCCATGTGGGTGAGAGGACAAGTGGGGAATTAAAAATTCCTCAAATATTCTCATGGGGATGAGAGAAGGAATTTAAAATTCCTTTAAATGCATTAGGGGATTAAATGTGAATTAAAAATTCACATGGGGAATGGAGATGC
The DNA here is from genome assembly GCA_007258455.2 of Sequoia sempervirens. Lineage (NCBI taxonomy): Eukaryota > Viridiplantae > Streptophyta > Pinopsida > Cupressales > Cupressaceae > Sequoia > Sequoia sempervirens. The sequence goes on from VDFB02000003.1 coordinate 439,096,370, forward strand.
CTTGTCCAAAAGAAGAAAGCATTTAATAGGGTTGACTTGATTAAGTGATTAAGGTTGTGTAAGTATTTGATTAGACTAATTAATGAAGATTAGAAGAGGGTTAGATTTCACATGTGACTTGATGTGACAAGTCAAAGATCACATGGGGAAGAGAAAAATGAATTAAAAATTCCTTGAGAGGTTGATTAGGCTAGTTAATGAAGGATTAGATGAGGGTTAGGTGGCTAAGAGAGATTAGAGGCCAACTTGCAAAAGTTGGAGGATGTGACACATCCTAATCAAGGATTAGACATGTGCACACCCCTAATGATGAGATTGGAAGATGGATTATGATTAAATAAAAATGATGGAGGATGTGACATAAAGGGAATTAAATAAATGGCATATTTATTTAATTCATTTGATAAAAGGGGGAAGGTATTTAATTATTTAACTAGATACCTTAGGGATTAGAAGAAATTTAGAGAGATTAATTAAATAATAGTGATATTACTTAATTAATTCGGATAAGGGGATGTTTAGATGAAAAGGGATAAATTTGGATAAATTAATTGTCTAAATTTAGGTGTCTACATTTTTCCCCTCTTTTAGACGGTGTTACGAAGTAGCATCATTTCAAAGAATATTAAAACATAGAACCTAGAAGAAGATGGTTAGATTGGAAAAGATGCCCCAGTCATCAGAGGATTGACTAGGAATGAAGATGATGGGGGTGACGATGAAAGTTTGGGATGAAAGATGCCCCCTCGAGAGGACATGTGGGTTCAAGAGAACACGAGTGTGCTCTCGAAATGGATGAGATGATGCAAAGTGATGGGTAAGAAAGGATGAAAAGGCGGAAGGAGATTGGGAGGGGAGTGTGATGAAGGATGAATGGATGGGGGGATTTTGATAAATGAGAGGATGGAGATGAAATGCAATCCAAATGCAATTTTCCATCTTTAGGAGCATTGATTTTTGCTATAGTAGAAGACACGAGATGCCAGGGTATGAAGAACCAAGGCGGATTAGTGTCTAATGCATAAAACAAACATAACAAACAAGAAGGCTATCCAAACACCCCAAAGTCATGGTGACCTTGGTCGGGCCAGGTATTGGGATAACCACAAGCACACAAGGATGCCCCAGCGTAACACAAGACTTTAGGGATCTTGGTGGGTACTACATGGGATGATCGAGAAGACAAAGAAAAGATCAAGATACACCCCTATGTTGACTAGTCAAAGCACACCATGATATGATGGATCAAGGCGACCATGACAAGTGATGATAAGGAGCTCAAATGATAAACAAAAGTCAAAAGCATCAAAAGATCGCAATCAATTTCAAACATATTTTGCCATAGGATCATGGGGATGGATTGGATTGATGAGGTTTGTTAGGAAGGATGAATCTTGTTGAGACCGATGATGGATACTAAATTGAAAGATCGATATGATGCAGGATATTTAGAATTGATTAGATCTGATGATACAAGTGAATCTCATTTTTCAAGATCCATCTAGATAAGGGCATAGCTTGATGACACAACACAAGAGACATGACACAAGATAAGAGACTAACACATCCTAGTGACCTAGGGGGTGATCAAGGATTAGCCTTGCCTACGTGAAAGCGCAGAGCACTCGTAGTTCAATAAAAGGTTGATGACAGACCATGGAAAAAAGCGGAAAGAGGATGATGAAGACCTCGATGGATGACCAAGATGGGACAAACAATAGGAACAAGATATGAAGATTGATGATAGATGATAAAGGATCAGATGGAAAAAGTAGAAGACCGATGATGGAACCCTGGGGGTGGATCAAATGATCGACCTTGCCTACGTGAAAGCGCAGGGGCAACGTAGTTCGCGAAAGGCCAAAGAAAAGTGATGGATAAAAGATGAAGAGATAACCCTAGATAAGGGGATAAAATGATTGGACTGACATGATAGACCTATTGGAATGAATTGGAGGATGGTGACTACACAAAGCTCAGGGATGGGATAGTTATCAAGAGATGAATTGGGGGGATGATATGATGGATAGATGAATGATTCCTAGAACTAGAAGATGAAGGTTCAGAATGGACGGTCGAGTAAACAAATGTTTGAGATGATAGATGAAGGTTCGAAATAGATGAATGTTTACCCGAAATGAGTGAATGGATGATTAGAAGGGATGAATAGGACGAGTGAAGGGATGATTAGAAGGGATGAATAGGATGAGTGAAGGGATGATTAGAAGGGATGAATAGGAAAAAATTGAAGGAGATGGAGGGAGGGATCTTAAGATTTGTTCCAATATCCAAAGATCTTGACTACAAATGGGCTAAAGCTCAGATTAGGGTTTTGGTTAAGCTCAAATTGGGATTAGTTAAAGCTCATATTAGGATTGAATTGAAGCTTAGAATGGTTTGAGGATGTGATGGGATTGATTCTACACCAAGATTCAGAGTTTAAGGGACGTAGGGTGTTGATAATCAGAGTTTGCCAGATTTGGCAATTTTCAAAAATTGCCAAATTTTGCCATTTTAGGAAACTTGACAGGCATACTTTTGAGAGTCTAGTTTTTCCCAAAAAATAACCAAAACCAAGATAGGATGAATTTCCAACTAATATCCCAAATTTGAGACATGCATTCTGAGTTATTGACAAAAATGATTTTTCAAAATGCTGAAAAAAACACTAAATTGCAATTTTGAGGGTGAAGATGAAAGTTTGAGGCCTAGAAAATGTGGTGAAACGGGATCCAAGGGATTTACAATCAATTGGGAATCCACATGCCATCTCATAACGCATCCACCTATAAAATTTTAGCTCAAACGGACACCCGAGTCAAAAGTTATGGCCTCTGGAAGTTTGAGCATAAAAATCAAAACTCTCAAAACAAAGTCTAGATGATTGGGATGGATGACCCGATGCTGGAGGAGGTGATTTTGGTGATGAATTGATGACACATAGAGGGGAAAAAGATAAAAAAAAAAAAAAAAGCTGGAAGGGCGGCTCCACCCAAGGAGTCGGGCGGGTCCTCCCAATGAGCCGGGCGGGTCTGCCTGAGGATTGGTGCGAATCTGCCCGAGGATTGGGGCGGGTCCATCCAACGAGCTGGGCAGGTCTGCTCAAGGATTAGGGCCAGTCCACCCAAGGAGCCGAGCAGGTCCGCCCAAGGACAACCTGGGTGGGTCTGCTCGAGCCAAGGCGGGTCCGCCTAAGGACGACCTGGGTGGGTCCGCTCGAGCCAGGGCGGGTCCGCCCACGGATTGGGGCGGGCCACCCAAGGATTCATATAGGTCCACCTGAGGACAACTTGGGTGGGTTTTCCCACAGATTGGGGTGGGTCCGCCTGAGGATGAACCTGGGCGAGGTCAAGGATCCGACAAGGGGATAAAGGAAGATGGCGTAAAAGAAGCAGAAGTGATGATGACGAGGTAGATGGCATTGGGTGGCATGGAGAGTAGCATATAGCTAGATACCAATGACAAGGGATTATGTGATGGGATGAGGGTAGAGGATGGGGTGGAGGAAAATGATTATTTGGATGGACTGGATGGAGGGATAAGGATTTGGATGAGGAAAAGGTGACCAAATGGATAGATGAAAATGGATGCCATGATGGAGGGATAGGAAGATAAGGATGGGGAGATGGATATAAGGATTGTGTGGAGGGATAAATGATAAGGATGGGGAGATGGATATATTGATAAGGAGATAAGGATAGGGAAATGGAAGGGATTGCTTTGATGGAATGAATGATGTCTCCAAGGAATGTATCACAAAGGAAGATAGATGCCCCCATTCTAGATATGTCATGTATAATGAGGCATGAGAGATGAGAAAATGAAGGAGATAACTGGAGGAGGATAGAATGGATGATTAAGGGATATGATAGAGCATGTGTGAAGGGAATGTATACCAAGAGGTGTCCAAAGCATGCATAGATAGGTGCCCCTATTTTTTTTATCAAGATCACAAGAAGGATGGAGGGACGGGATAAATGAGATATGCCAAGTAGGATGTGTAAGATAGGCAGGATGGAGGGGATGAATGAAGAGGACGTATAGCAAGAAGACGGGTGTATAGCTGGAAGCATAGCATGAAATGTAGTGGATGGAGTGAATGCATAGCAAGAAATTGCCCCCAAGTGCACATGGGGATTTACGCATGATGCCTGTTTGCCAGGTTTTCATCATGGTACTTATCCAAGGTGCTTGTTTTCCAAGTTTTCACCATTGGATGGATTGTTTCTCTTTACTATTTTATTTTTTGATTTTTTTGATTTTTTGATTTTTTGACCTTTTGACTTTTATAGGTGGGGTTACCAAGTGGACTTAGGCATAGAACTTCTTTAGATGCATGATGTTGATGGGTTTGTCAAGGGGTTCTCCTTCAAGAGTAGTCAACTGGTATGCAGTAGATCCATATTTGGTAGCTATGATGTAAGGCCCCAACCAGTTTGGCTCAAATTTTCCCTTTTTGACTCTATCTTGCTGAGTACGCTGATTTTCTTTGAGGACAAGGTCGCCCACTTGAAACTGTCGAGGGTGAACCTTCTTGTTCTAGTGACACTTGAGGCGATTTTGGTATGCTTGCAGGTGATCATAAGCTTTGATTCTCCTTTCGTCAAGTAACTCCAGTTGTGCAAGCCATGCAACATGAGTGTCCTCCTCACTGATAATATTTTTTAGGGAAATTCTCAGTGATGGGATCTCAACTTCAATTGGCAAGATGGCTTTAGCACCGTAGACCAAAGAATAGGGAGAGGCCCCTATAGGGGTGCGAATGGAGGTGTGATATGCCCAGAGGGCGGGATGAATATGGAGGTGCCAATCTCGACCGGTGTTATTGACAACCTTTTTAAGAATGCAGATAAGGGTCTTGTTGGTTGCTTCTGCCTGACCATTACCTTGGGGTAATAAGGCATTGACCAACGATGCTGGATGTGAAAGGTGTCACAGAGGTGTTTCATGGCTTGGTTTTTGAAGGGTTTTCCATTATCAGAGAGGATGGTGGATGGGATACCATATTTGCAGAGAATGTGGTAGAGGATGAACTTTGAGATCTGAATACCAGTTATCTATGAAAGCGGCATGGCTTCCACCCACTTAGTGAAGTATTTAGTGGCAATGATTATGAATGTATGTCCATCGGATGATGGTAGGTAAATCTTGCCAATCAAGTCGAAACCCCATTAAGAGAAGGGCCATGGTGCTAGGAGGGGCTGAAGATCTTATGCTGGAGCGTGAATCAAATATGCATGTTGTTGGCATTGAAGACACTTCTTCACAAATTCACAAGCATCATGTTCTAGTGTAGGCCAGTAATATCCTGCTCAGAGAATTCTTTTGGCCAGAGCCATACCATTTGAGTGAGCCCCACAAACACCACCATGTACTTCTGTTAGCACCGTGTGGGCTTTGGTCTCATTCAGACACCTAAGGAGGATTCCATCATACCTGTGACGATAAAGCGTATCACCGACAATGATGTATCGGGAAGAGTGATGAACGAAGGATTTGCATTGATTGCGTGTAAGTTCTAGGGGTATGATATTATCATGGAGATAGGTATATATGTCCTGGTACCAGGGGGAGGCGGGACCTACGATATCGCACACCATATCAGTCTCAGGAATATCATATGCTAGGATTAAAAGTTGTTCAACAAGGAACTCACATTCCGTTCGGTCTTTAGGCATGTCAATCAGGGAATCGATAGTGGCCATTACATCTGCTGCTTTATTCTGTACCCGAGGAATTTGGTCAAATTGTATGAAGGTGAAATATTTCTTGAAATCATCCACCATGCACTTATAGGGTAACAACTTATCATCCTTTGTGAGGAATTCATCATTAACTTGCTTGATGACTAATAATGAATCACCAAAGACTTTCAGGTGAGTTATATGCCACTATTTTGTAATTTGGAGGCCAGTGAGGAGGGCCTCGTATTCTGCGATGTTGTTGGTACATGGAAATGCTATCCTGAATGATTTTGGAATGTAGTCACCTTGAGGGGTAATTAATAAAATCTCTGCACCTAATCTATTATGAGTGTATGAGCCATCAAAATATAGTGTCCAAGCTAGTGCTTCTATAATTGTATAGACTTCTTCGTCTGGGAATTCAGTGTCCAGAGGGTAAGCATCTACTAATGGTGCCTTGGCCAACTAATCAGCTATGACCTATCCCTTTATGGCTTTCTGTTCCACATACTCTATGTCAAATTCACTTAGGAGAATCACCCACTTGGCCATGCGGCCAATCAGAGTGGTTCTAGATAACAAATACTTCAGTGGATCAATTTTAGTGATTAATTTGACTGGATGGCTGAGCATGTAATGTCAAAATTTTTGTGTGTTGAAGACTAGCGCGAGGCAAGCCTTTTCCATGGGAGAGTAGTTTAGTTCATAGCTGACCAATGTCTGACCGATATAGTAGATCGCCCTCTCTTTCGATGATTCATCATGCTGTGCCAACAATGCCCCCAGCGCGAATGAAGTGGCAGAGATATAGAGGAGGAGGGGTTTCCCTGGAATGGGTGGCATCAAGATCGGAGGATGAGCTAGGTATTCTTTGATCTTATCAAAACCTGTTTGACAGTGTTGGTTCCATCAGAAGGTGGAGTCTTTCTTCAGGAGATGAGTGAATGGCTGGCACTTATCTACGAGCTGGGCTATGAACCGACAGATGGACTGCATCTTCCTTTGGAGGCTTCTTAACTGTTTCAGATTGTGTAGAGGTGGCATGTCCAGGATGGCCTTTACCTTGGCGGGATCAACCTCAATGCCCTTGCGAGAGACTATGAAGCCCAACAACTTTCCTGATGTGACCCCAAAGACACTTTTTTGGATTTAGCCGTAACTTGTAATGCTCTAACCGTTCAAATATATTTTTCAAGATGGTAGGATGTTCAGCTCGTGTTCTAGATTTCCCTAACAAGTCATCGACGTAATCATCCATGATGATATGGATGAGGTCATGGAAGATGACCGCCATTTCCATTTGATATGTTGCCCCTGCATTTTTAAGACCAAAGGGCATAACATTGTAATAGAAAGTACCCCAAGGTGTTGTGAAGGTGATCTTGTGTTGGTCCTCAGGTGCAATTCGAATCTGATTATAACCAGAGAAGCCATCCATAAGGGATAGCATCTCATGTCCTGCTGTTAGGTCGACCAACATGTCAATGTTAGGCAGAGGGAAGTTGTATTTTGGGCAAGCCTTGTTAAGATCCCTGGAGTCTGTGCAGATCCGAATGTCTCCATTTGGTTTGGCAACTGGTACTATATTGGAGATCCACTCAAAGTAGTCAATTGGTCTAATAAAACCTGCATCTAGTAACTTTTCCAATTCCTTCTTGACTAACAATGCTACCTACGGATGCATCTTGCAGAGCTTTTGTTTGACAGGCTTGACATTTGGGTGAATGTCTAGATGATGAACCACTAAGGCAGGGTCTGAATATGACCAAGCAAAGTTAATGATTCCCTCTTGGAGTAGTTGCACGATGACTGGATACTCTTTCTCTGAGAGTGACTTAGCCACATAGGTGATTTTAGGACTTTTAGCAGTACCCAGATTAACTTCTTGAGTCTCTTCAATTAGAATGGATGATCAGGCAGATAACTGAGTTCCTACAAGGGGAAGATGAACATCTCCATATTCTAGTGCCTCCTCGAGATTTTCACTGTCAGATGCATCCTTTATGTTTACTTTTTCAAGGTCAGAAAGCGCCTTAGAGAGGTTTTCACTAGATGACCACTTTTTATTTTTCTTATTCTTATTTTTGCAACTGGAGTGTTCATCCTCCCCCAATCCCATGAGGTTGACATATGTATCCACAGACATATTGATAGGTGTGCTATTACGTAGGTCCCAATCAATAAGCTCAGGGTGACAAAGGGATAGGCTAATGGTACAGACTGATAGGCATTCGAACATGGATGATAGGTCAGTGTGATCGACGTCATCATATGCATGTATGATGGATTCCTCCTCAGGTATGTCTTCTAATGAGCCATTGTCCACGACGATGCTATTGGAGGTATTAGACGATGTTGCAGGGTCTTTCTGCTTTTTATCATATCCGATGCCTATGTTCTTCGGCAGCTTTGATGTATCAATAGGTTGCAACCGCCCCTGTTCTTCTTTACTTAGACCCCTACCTTGGTAGTTATACTTTTCTACAAACTTAGCTGACCAAGGATATGCTTCTTGAAAATATTCCTTTAGAGGGGGATCTGGTTGGGGTTCTTCTCGGTATACCCATTGACTTATATCCTCTTCTGGTGCATCTATCTTGATACTAGGGGACATGAAAGTGGTGGTAGGGATGTTTTTACCACTGAAGGTGATGGTCTTGTCTTCCTTTGGAGTAGCGTGTGAAGGTTGACCATACTCGTGTGGTGACAGTGGCATGGTTGCTACATTGAGAGCAGTATGCATTTCGTACTCACCACACCCTTTGTCAATGATCTGGACTTTTGTGAATGTAGGATCAATGGTGGAAGATGGAGTGGTTATCGTGGTGGAGGGTGGATTAGTTGATGATGACTGGGATGCCCCCATTTCCACCCCAGGATAGTAATGTAAATGGGGAAAGGATGCTTCTAAAGCGCGGCAATATTCAAATGGTTAGGGGTCAGCATAGATGGTGACTTCCTGTCCATTGACTAGAAATTTTAGGCACTGATGGTACATGGAAGGGATGACCTGCATAGCATGGAGCCATGGGTGGCCAAGGAGGAGATTATATGGCAAGTCCAGATCAAGGACATGACAGGTAATGTATTGAACCACAGGTCCCACTTGGATAGGAAGACTAATAATCCCTCTGAATTCCTTTCTGCATTATCATAGGCCCTTGATGGTGATGATCTGATTACTTAGATCTACTTGAGTATACCCCACCTGTTTTATGAATTTCATAGTACATAAATTGAGGGCAGAGCCATTATCTACCAAGACCCTTTTTATTTTATGGCGAGCAACAATGACTTCGATATGCAAGGGGCAATTATGATTGACATCGATATTTGGCATGCCATTTTGGCTGAAGTGTAGTTGATAAGATAAAGCCAGGTGTCCGACCAGAGCTTGGAATCATGTAGGATCAATGTCATTAGGTACATGGGTTTCCTGTAGAGCTCTATTAAGAATTACTTGATGTACAGGAGAAGACTTAAGCAAATCCAAAATGGAGATATGAGCAGGGGTCTTTCCTAAGTGATCGAGAAGGTTGTACTGGGAGCTTATAGAAGTCGATTGGGTAGGTGCGGAGGCTGCGGGGACAGTGATGCATGCTCACCGTGTAGTAACAACACACTGAGGGTCATTGGCTTTGACATGTATCATGGACACTCGGGGCTCTACCTACTCAACGTAATGAATAATACCCTCATAATTGAAGGGTACATTCTTATAGCTCACATTATTTGTGCTGCTATCTTGGGGATTGCTATTGGAGGTGCTTGGGCCTTGATTATGGTTTGGAAAGGCATTCTGATATATTTGCAATTGAGCATTGGATGACGAAGCTTGACTGGCATCAACCTTGATATCTCCTCGATCAATGAGTCTTGGATATAGTTTTTTAGACCCTGGCACTTATTCAAAGAGTGTCCTTTGATTTTATGAAACTCACAATATTCATTTTCCCTAAACCATGCAGGCTTGGCTTTGGATTCGTCAAGTGGCTTAGTGACATGATACATGATTGGATAATTGATCTGTAGAAATTTATTGAAGACAACACTCAGGGGTTCTCCTAGTTGAGCGTACTGACGTTTAGCGTTCCCTTGGTTGTTCTGATTTGACTGTTGAGGAGGATGAGGTGCCCCCTGTGGTACAGATATGGCGTTAGGTATGGATTGTTGTTGTCTCTGGGATGTGTTAGCTACGTGGACATGTTTAGTATCAATGACGCCATCATTTACTGTATTCTTATTCTTGTTCCAAAAACGTGGCTTGTCATTGAATGACCTTTCTTTATACTGATTATATATTTTGACGTGCCCTTTGGTAATAAGGGCACGTTCGAGGATAGGTCCCTTTTCCACTAGCTCCGCGAAAGTGGTGACACAATGTAATCTAAAGTTATGAGCCATGTCGGGATGAGAGTTCTCCACGAAGAGGGTGACCATGTCCTTCTCTTTCAGAGGGGTTTTCATTCGGCTTGCTAGCGCACGCCACCTTTGGAGGTAGTTAGTAAAGGTTTCCCCTTCACATTGTTTCTCTTTGAGGAGATCTAAGGTGTCAATGTCCTCCAAATTGAAGGAGAAGTAGGAGACAAAATTTTCTGACAAGTCCGCAAAAAATTTTATGGATCCTTTTTTGAGGGTCATGAACCACCCTAGGGCGTTGCTTGCCAGGATTCATGGGAACAGGTGCAAGAGATAGTTGTCATTGTGGATAACCTCTTGACATTGGGAGTAAAAATCCTACAAGTGGGCCTTAGGATCTTTGTTCCCCCTATATTTGTCAAACTTTGGCATTTCAAAATGTTTAGGGAAGGGAATCAATGAGATGGAGGGATCAAACGGATATGGGCATATGTCTTCGAACTTGAATGATTGTTTGCTAGTCCCTGCCTAAAGATCTTTCAGAGCGGCCTTAATTTCTAGCAAATCTGAGTTGAGTGGTGGTTGGTTGGGTGGAAATAGATGGTAGGATTACAGAGGATCCTACTACGAGAGCGACAAAGTGTTTAGGTATGGGTTCGGATGGTGAAGTGATGACATCCCTTGTTGGTATGTTGAGGGAATTTTTTGATACGTGGGTTGTTGCGGGGGATAATATGGATTCGTTTGATAAGGATGTGAGGTGGGTTGCTAAGGAGCTTGGATGTGATGTTGTAGATTGACCTGTTGATAATGGGGGAATTGGTGCGATTGTTGGGAGGCCGCATAAGGTGGTTGCTGCTGGGACTGTTGTTGGTAATACATATGCTGTGGGGGTTGTTGATGTGACGTGGGATGTTGCGTGGGCCGAGACAAAATGTTGTACTATGCTTGAGCTCACGGTCATAGGATGGATGTGAGGAAAAGAGATATGGTCTGAGTGGGAGGTCGGGATGGATTGCTTTGCGGTTGATATGGTGGTTGTTGCGCGGAAAATAGTGGTTGCTGTTGTTGGGGTGGTTGAGATAACGTAGGGGGATTTTGCAAGGGAGGTTGTTGGGTACCAAAGGGAACTTGCGGAGGGGGTAGATTAGATTGAGGCGGCTATGGGGATGCATATGAAGGTGACGGTTGGTTTAGGGCCCCAAAAGGTGGGGGCAATGCAGTGAAAGGGGTACCCCCAGTGTTGACGGCAGGTGGATTTGAAGGGGGTGGTGCCGGTAACATTAGTGGTTGTGGTTGCGGGATGTTTTGTGGCATGCAAAAGGTGAAAGGATCATTGGGATCAGTAGTTCGAGGTGCCCCTACGACTAAGATTGCAGGATGTGGGGGATTGCCAACGGGATACAAAACAACGTTGCCAAATTTTGGTTGGTGCGAACCTTCTACGGAAGGAACATTAGGGACATATGAACTACCTGGTACGTTGTGTGAATCTTGAGGTATATTAGGTGTGAACCCGCCATACTTGGATAGGTCGGTACCAGACGACAGTTTAATACCCTTGTCAATTAAGTGAGCCAAGATTTCCTTGCCATGTTTTTCAAGAAGGTGATCTGTCATTTGCACATTGATAGGGTTACTAAAGTGTTCCTCGAATGTAACCTCGGGTTGAATGATCATGTTTTCATCTCCGGGGGGCGATGTGTTTTGACCATTGATATTGGATTGTGATGATGTTCCATTATGAGGATCTTGAGGGATGTTTGCACTATTATTGGGGTCTTGTGAGGCATTAGTTGCATTGTTCGGATCTGGGAGGATGTTTGGTTGGGATTGTTGTTTGGCCATTTTCCTTGTTTGTGACCGGGTCTGAACGGGCATGCAATATGATGGATTAGGATGAATTTGGTGATGAAAGGATTGATTTGATTTGATGATTGATTAGCCGAAAAGGATGTGGCTTGGCAGGATTGGTTCGATTGGATGATTGACTAGCCATTGAGGTCAGGGCTTGATGAGATTGACTTGATTTGACCGATGTGGGCTGGGTTGATCGGAAGATTATGAGTTGATTTGGATTGGATGATATAATGATTTGATTTGGTATGATGATTGATTAGGGTGGATGATAGTGAACGGAATCTGAAGCCAAGTTCAAGAGTGATCCTTGATAACGCTAGGTGTTGATTGATGATAATGACACCAAATCCAACTTGAGATAGAAGTGGATTGATTGGGCCGACAAGGATGACCGACTTAGGATGGATGACGATCCAAGGTTGGTTTTGATAGATGATGATTAGAGATGAACACCTAGGTCAATTCGGATAACCATTCTAAAATGTGAATTCTGAATGGATGTACAGATGCACGAGCTGAGGGGATGAACACTTAGGATGATGAATGGATTCTCGAAATGAGTGGACAAAAGCCTGAAATGAGAGGACAAGTGATCAAGATGGGGGAACTACAGTTTTGGCTAGCAAAGTGGATAGAAAAGTTAATTGATGAAGGGTCAGGTCTGCCCAAGGAGAAAAACTTATCAAAATAGGTCACAATAGGCCCGAAATAGGTTGGTCCAAAGGTCAAGTCTACCCAAGGAGCAAAAACTGACCAAACTAGATCAAAAAGAGGCTCCAAAGGACCAATTTTTAGCGCAATTCCGCCCCTAGATGAGGGAAACTCCGCTGAAGGAGAAAAAACTGATGATTCTGGGTAAAAAATAGGCTCCAAAGGACCAATTTTTAGGGCAAGTCTGCCCCTGGATGAGGGCAAGTCCACCCAAGGAGCAAAAACTGATGATTCGGGGTCAAAAATAGGCTCAAAAGGATTAGTTTTTAGGGCAAGTCCACCCCTGGATGAGGGAAAGTCCGCCCAAGGAGCAAAAACTGATGAAACTGGGTCAAAAACAACCTCCAAAGGATCAGCTTTTAGGGCAAGTCCACCCCTGGATGAGGGCAAGTCCGCCCAAGGAGAAAAAACTGATGATTCTGGGTCAAAAATAACCTCCAAAGGATTAGTTTTTAGGGCAAGTCCACCCCTGGATGAGGGAAAGTCCACCCAAGGAGCAAAAACTGATGATTTTGGGTCAAAAACAACCTCCAAAGGATCAGTTTTTGGGGCAAGTTTGCCCCTGGATGAGGGCAAGTCCACCCAAGGAGCAAAAACTAATGATTTTGGGTCAAAAACAGCCTCCAAAGGATCAATTTTTAGGGCAAGTCCGCCCCTGGATGAGGGAAAGTCCGCCCAAGGAGGGTTTAATTTGAATTTTGACAAAAAAGACCAAGGCAAAGGACTGAAAACACAACAGTCATCAATCAAAGGGCTATGGTAAAGTGAAGCAAAGCAGACAATCACTGGTTTCGCACAAATAAGACAATTCAGACAACACAAGCCTAAGTCTAGTAGAGAGGTATAGCTGACAAATTCCTCTAATCTAGGATGAACATGGTTACTAGGGAGTCCTCGATATACACTCGGTACGTGAGGCCCAAACCGTGAACACCAACCTGTTACAAGCGTGAGTCGGGAACCTGAAAAGGCTCAGACCAACTCTTCACATCATCTCGATGCTTCGCCAATTACAACATGGTTGGATTGAGGTACAAATTTCGCTCTCCCCCCTTTATATACCCCACCAGTACGCGTGGTTGGAATCGTCCCTTGGGGTGATGAAATCCCCAAGCAGGTCCCACTAAGAAAAGTAAAATAGGTAGACTCAAAAAACGTGGTAAGCTACGATTTCTCGTCACCTAGGATCACCGAATGGCGCAAGGGGATTGGATACGTCAAATAACTCACCCAAAACACAACATACAAGGTTGATTGACACCTTTTAATTAAACTATGTTCCTATTTAGGGGTTAAGAACCCTTAAAATAGTCAAAAAATTGGTAAAAAACTAAAATTTTACCTTTTCAAAAAATCTGTTTAGGGCAAATCCGCCTGTCGGTGAGGGAAAAAATCAGCTATTTAGGTCATATCCGGCTGTCTGTTAGGTCGGGTCTGCCTGTCTGTTAGGTCAGGTCTGCCCCTCCGTGAAAATTTTCCAAAAAATAATTTCTGGAGTCTAGGGAGGGCAGGTCCGCCCCTGGGGAGGGTCAGGTCCGCCTGTGGAGGGCGGGTCCGCCCCTAGAGAGGGTCAGGTCCACCTGTGGAGGGCAGGTCCACCTGTTTGTTAGGTTGGGTCGGCCCCTCTATGACTTGTACGTGCAAAAAGTCAAAAAATAGAAAATGTAAAAGCAAGAGACTCATTTGTGGGTCCCACCGGGCGTGCCAAAAATGTGATAGGTCAAATGTGAGTGGTAGAAAATGAGCAACAAACATAGTGATGCAAAATACCTTCAAAAACAACCTACACCTCAAGATTAGCCTAGTTGGATTCAACACAATATAAAAACAACAAATGAAACCTTTTACCTTGTGTCGAATCGATCCTTTGGTTGGCCCTTCGATCTTTGGTGTTGTATGCTCCTTGGATGGCAAGAGAGGCAAGCTAGATGATGATATGAAGGTGGATGTAAGTGAGTGCAAGCATGAAAATGGCTAAGTATGGATTCTAGGAAAAAATTGTAAGAGTTTGGCTACAATGCATGATCTCTCCAAAATAAGAGAAAAGAGGGGTATTTATAGAGATTTTAGAAATCCCTAGGGAAATGGATGGTCAAGATTGAGCCACCAAGATCAAGATATAGGGCTAAGGTGAGTTGAGAACTCACAAGCCCTCACATTTTGACATGTGGCAAGTGATATGGCTTAAAAAGGGTGATATGTACATGAGGTGGAAGGATAGGACATGACATGGAGAGGGTACATAGTACCTTGGGATTGGGACAAGATCCCCTCATAAAGGAGGTACTTGTCCCCATGTGGGTGAGAGGACAAGTGGGGAATTAAAAATTTCTCAAATATTCTCATGAGGATGAGAGAAGGAATTTAAAATTCCTTTAAATGCATTGGGGGATTAAATGTGAATTAAAAATTTACATGGGGAATGAAGATACCTTGTCCAAAAGGAGAAAGCATTTAATAGGGTTGACTTGATTAAGTGATTAAGGTTGTGCAAGTACTTGATTAGACTAATTAATGAAAATTAGAAGAGGGTTAGATTTCACATGTGACTTGATGTGACAAGTCAAAGATCACATGGGGAAGAGAAAAAAGAATTAAAAATTCCTTGAGAGGTTGATTAGGCTAGTTAATGAAGGATTAGATGAGGGTTAGGTGGCTAAGAGAGATTAGAGGCCAACTTGCAAAAGTTGGAGGATGTGACACATCCTAATCAAGGATTATGCATGTGCACACCCCTAATGATGAGATTGGAAGATGGATTATGATTAAATAAAAATGATGGAGGATGTGACATAAAGGGAATTAAATAAATGAAATATTTATTTAATTCATTTGATGAAAGGGGGAAGGTATTTAATTATTTAACTAGATACCTTAGGGATTAGAAGAAATTTAGAGAGATTAATTAAATAATAGTGATATTACTTAATTAATTCGGACAAGGGGATGTTTAGATGAAAATGGATAAATTTGGATAAATTAAGTGTCCAAATTTAGGTGTTTACAATTACAACCCAAATAATGGTAGATTCACATGTTAAAAACCCATCTATCAATCAAGTTTTCATCTAACTCATTCAAGAAGGATTCATGTACTATAGTACATGGAAACTACAAATCTTATCTATATTGTATCCATCATCATATTTTGGACTAAAATCCTTAGTGGTTGATATTTGTATAAAAAAGGTTTGAATTTGCATACTATTAATGTATATTTTAATTAGCATTTGACATATCGATGGTGCCTATAGGTTAGCTATAAACAGTCAAACATATTTCTTTATAGATGAGTTAAGCCTAGAAAAAAGTATTATACCATCTTGATGAATCTAGATAAAATCACCAAAGTTTCCCATTTTATTCATGACAACTTGAGAGATGATGTTATGTGTTTATAACAAGATTTGTAAGTGAAGTGGTACACCTACATGGTGTACTTGAAAATATTATCAGACCAAGATAAGTTCTTCATTTCACAATTTTGGAAAATAATGACTATAGATTTTAGTAAAATGTTGAATTTTAGTTTTACCTATTGTTTCAAGTATGTTGCAGGTGTTTTCATTGATATCAACAATTGGTCATTGATGTCAATAGTATGGAGATTGTTGGAGACTGCCAGTGTTGCACTATGTTGTATGTATTTTGGTTTGTTGTCAACCTCTAGTGCAGTCATGTTATATGGTCATGTTGAGAAAGTGTTTATAATTAGTTGTTGTAGGTGTTGAAGATAGGTTGAGGAGATGTTGGTAGTATTACTAATGCAACTAGTTCACTTGGGTTCCAATTGCTTTTGAAAAAAAATGAAGAAGAGAGTACGCAAGATGATAGAGGTGTGTCTCGTGTTGTGTTCCAATTTTTTTTATGGTTGAAGCTATGCTTATGTAGTTTGGATGTGATGATTAGAGTTTTTTTGAGGTGTTATGTCCAAAGTTTTAGGTTCTAGAACGAGCAACAAAGGAAGATATGTTTGATAGTGTGTTTTTTTGTGAAGAAGGTTGTCTGGGAGAAATGAGATTGCTCTGCATTTCTTTGTGTTGTTGTTTCATGTCTTGTAGATTTGGGAACATTCTTATATTATTTGTATTTATTTTCCCTTGGAGTGTTGAGTGTTGAGTGTTGAGTTTCTTTGCAAGTTTGAATTCATAAGTTGTGTTATATGGTGGTGTGTTTGGTTGCACAAAATGAATGTGTTATTTAGTTTTAGATGGTTGTGGCTGTGGTGTTGGATATTTTGATGATGTGGAATATTATAGAATATTGTGGAGTGTTTCTATGTTGTCCAGGTGGTGTTCTCGAACCTAGAGAAGTGTGTATGTGGTCACTTATTAGTGTTAGTGTAGGTTTGGATGACCTAGCAAGCTAGCACTAATTTCAGAGGTTATTTGTTGTTTATCGAAGCATGACAAAGCATGTCGGTGTAGATTTGGGTCCTAGTAGTTAACCCTTAGCAAGGTTTTCCTTCACCTATTTCCAATGTAGAGGTGTTTGGTGCCTATTTTGGTGTTGCATATTTGAAGTGCATGCGTCTCATTGAGGTTGAACTTAAGGAGTTGTTTGAGGTCATGGATAGTATAAATATAAAGTAGAGTTTGTGTTGAGTGGTATGGCATGTGTGAGATCCAAATTTTATCATGTAGTGATCTAAGTATGAACTTAAATGCCTATGACTTTGGATGCAATGAGTAGAAGGTGTCTACATTTTTAGTGTGCTTGAAGTTGCTGAAGGTAGTGAGACAAAGGTTGTGGATGGTGCAAATTTTTTATGGTGGATCTTTCCTATTGCTTTGAGATAGTGAAGCTCTTTGTAATAGTTTTCTTCTTTCTTCTTTCCTCTAAATAGTGAGTCCTTTTGGGTAGTGAGCCCTCTGGTAGTGAGCCTATTGTATTAGGTGTTTCTATTCATTTATATATGAGCTATTCCTCACCATGGTTTTTCCTTGCTTATGGTTTTCCACGTAAATTTGGTGTTCTATTGTGTATGGTGGTGTTTGCATTTCTATTTCATATGTTTACTTTCTGTTAATGCATAATGAGGGTTTAAATTTTTGATGAGGGTTTGAAAGTTAATGAGGGATTTAATGTTTTAATGTACAACTGATTCACCCCCCTCTTAGTTGTCCTATGCATCTAACAATTGGTATCAGAGTTGTAGTTCCTAAGACAAAGCTTAATTGCTTGAGGTAGATCTGGATGGAACACAGGAAGGGTGTCAAAGCTCCTATGTTCAATGGAGCAAAGTATGCTTATCAGAAAGCTAGGATGGAATCCTTTTTGGCCTCTCTTGGATTTGGAGTATGGAAATCAATTGAAAAAGGATATACTATTCTTGCTAATGGTCTAGTGAGTGATGATGAGATCAAGGATTATGAGAACAATGGAAAAGAAATGAATGTTATTTTGAGCAGCCTTTCCGATTATGAATTTGGAAAGGTGATAATTCTGAAATCTGCTAAATATTTCTAGAAAAAATTGGAGAGAATTTATGAAGGAGATGATGAGGTCAAACAAGCAAAAATGCAAAATTACAAATCCAAATTTGAAACCTTGAGGATGTATGAAGATGAAGATATTACAACCTACATGCTCAGAGTGGATGAATTTTGAAAGGAATACTTTTATTTAAAAAAAGGGTTAAGAATCATCGATATAAAAGAACAACAGAATCTAATTAAAAATATTATAACTAATAACATTTTTGCATGGTTCAAACACAAGGAAAATATTATATCAACATGCAAATGTTGTCAATTTCAACAAGGGAAAATATTTCCAAACTAAAACATTTTGACCCTATTTACCACAAAATGCAGCCTCCTCTAGGTTTACATCGATTGTAGAATACCATCATTCAGATACATCCTAAGGTTGGCTAAGAGTAGAGAATTGACTTTCTCTAACCAAGCATGGTCTCCTTGGCACGACGGGATGGGAGATTGTTGTAACAAATTGGTTCAATGGTTTTAACACTCGCATGCAACAATCCCTCTATATCATGTGGCCTACCATCCTACACATAAATCTTGAGCATGCATACAGTTCTTACATGCTAATATCAAGTAGATTAAAATGAAAACCATGAATTTAATCCTACTTAAAATAAGGTATTACAACTATTATGCAAAGGATATGGTGTCCATGGATGGACACAGATAAAGGTTTTTCCGAATAGTGGGTTGACTCCAATATGGAGAACCAAATGACCTAGCAAAATCAAAGTCCCTTAAGCAGGGATGACAATAATTAATCATTCTCCACTTAGCAGATAGGAAAATCATAAGGAAAGTTGATATTTTTGATAGAATAGAGAGAGCCTTTTAAAGGAAATGGAAAGTTTCCAATAACTTCAACCTTACCTCTACCTTTTCGCACTTGACCCAATGATACAAAGTACATTGAAGGCTTGTTATTTTTTTTGAAAACTTCCTTTCTTCTCTAAATATCGATATTCCCTTTCTTGCTTTCTTGGACCAAAATCTCCTTCAATCTGTGCTTCCCCTTCTTTCTTGTATGTGAGATTGGAAAATATTCCTCCATTGCCAAGGGAGTGGATTGAAATTTCTCATTAAGGAGGTGGTTGAATTTAGAAAACCTCCTGAGAGGGTTCCCTGACAGCCAGGTTTGACATAAATGCATATAGCTCTTTGCACGTCAGTTACTTTTCCCTTTTTTTCATGCTGTTGATATTGCCTGCAAACCATTTTTCTCTTAAAGAACCCTCTCCCTCTCCCATGCTTGCATCTGCGAGTACATGCAATTTTTTTTCTTCTTATCATTTCCTTTCATTCATTTCTAAATAAAGTTTATTCTCTTAATCCTCTTATTCCCTCTATTTTATTTATCGAGTCAATAATTTGACTTTTTGATATGTTTTAATTTCTTTCATTTAAAAATATATTTTTTAGAATAACAAGCCTTCTCATTATAATAAATTAAGCTAGATATATATATGCATTTATTATTTATTTTTTCATACATTCAATTTTTAGAAAACATATTTTCTAATTTTCTTAATGTTGTAGCTTTTCTCAAATTAATATTTAAATTGAGAAAAGGAATGAGATGCGACACTCTTTGACCAAATAATATCCTAACATCTAGACAACACAAGCAATCTCTAGTGTTAATTATTATTTATCTTACAAAATTTTGTGCTATAGAACCTACTACTTGAGGAGGGCCTCTAATGTAAACATTTTCACTATCATTCAAATAATCCAAAGTAATTTAAAATCCTTCAATATCCTCTTCATCATTAAAATAATAATCATTTTAATAATCTATAAGCTCTATATAAAAATACCATTCTAAATATGTTTTATTAATTCTACATCTAATAATATTTGTTGCTAATCTAGGTTGTGGCCAAAAAATAATTGTGATTTTGCACAATTCTCTCATATTCTAATCTTTAATTATCAATAGTGTTTGAAACCATAATGGGTTATCCACCAAACCAATCATTGACACAAATTTGAACAAATTAGAATAAAAATATAATTCCTTAATAATTTTGTCTTATCCATTTAGTAGGAAAGAGAAATTTTTGTGGGTTGTTTTTCAAGGGTTGGTAAATGCTAGTCTAATGAAATAATTGATTACTTTATTGAGATTATCTCTATATTTTTTATATTCATTTCAGATGGAATCATAAAGCCCTATCCCACTTGTAGACTATTTAAAAACAAAGTTTTGGAAGGGTGAATTTGGAACACCTTCAAATGAATTTTTTTCTTTATTAGAAGATCTGGTTCATTTAAAGTTCCTATCCATTCCTCATATCACTAACCTTTGATTGAAGGTAAATTCCCTTCTATTAAAGGTACATTCAATCAAATGTTCTATTTTTGGACTTACATTTAAACCTTTTTATGTATCATTTTTGAAGGTGACCTTATAATGGAGAACCTTTGATTGAAGACCACATTTTAATGAAGGACCTTTGATCAAAGGTCCTTCATAGAAGGCTCTTCAATTGGAGGTGCCTAATGGCACCAAAGTCCAAAACCTCTTCCACATGTTCACCTTCTATTAGATAAAAATTGTTGATTCAAGCCACATTTTATATAGTAAAAGTAAGCAAATATGACACAAGATTTTACAAAACATAAACCTTAGATTAGGCTTTCTAGAAAGTATAATTTGTAATGCATTTAATTTAATTATTTTTTTTTTCTATTTCTATTAAAAATACTTTTTTCACCAGGCATGGTATCCTATGTTTGACACACATGGGAAAATAGAAAAAATAGTAAATTTAAAAACTAATCACACTCTATATTGATTTCTTTGTTTCAAATTTAAGTATATAAAAAAATGTTATGCATTATGGTAAAATATGTGTCTAAGTTATAAATAGAATTAAAAAATAGTGCTAAATAAAATATGTAATTTTTTTTTTAAATAACATGCATGTCTGGGTAAACATTAGTATCAAAGATCTATGCTTAAGAAGTTATAAATTGGTCTTATTTATAGCTTAAGCTATGCATTATGAAAAAATATTACTCATAAAAAATAATTTAAAGTATAATAAAAAAAATTACTAACAAATAATTAAAAAATAAGATAAACTTTTTTTTGAATATTTTAATATATATTTAGAATCTATATGAATTGTTAGTTATATTGTCTTTAAATTCTTAATGATTTACATGTTATAATTGATAGAAAATAAAAAACTGGCTAAAAATATTGATTTGAGTGGCCTCCTTATGCCAAAAAGCGGTTCATGATTCCAAACCTTCATTTTAAAATATGGTACTAAGTGATAACAATCACATTCATGGGAGACATGCACCTCTATTTCAAATTTATCACACTTGAGTTATTGCATATTATACCAAAGCACAAAAGGGACTTTTGGGCCCTTTCAATACACTTGAGTTATATATAAAAAGATAATGTAGGTATTCACTTATAAATGTCTAAGCTATGGCTAACCAATGTATCCTTTCAAATAAGACACATTTGAACACATACAACTAATTATTTACTGATCCAAGTTTCTCTAGAGATTAAATTACCAATTAGTTTATCACCAAATGGATAGCCATCGTACATATTAGTAAAAAAATATCGTTTCCTCATATTTTTAAAATTAAATGTTAATAAACTAACCAATAAATTGAATCATCCTTTAACACAAAAATATGCATTATAGAATATTATAATAATTTTAAGATGATATTTTTTGACACACTACATATGAATCACAAAACCCTAAAGTACATACATATATGTTGTACCATGTGAAACTCACCTAGACTAGGCATATTAATCAATATTCTTAAATCTTTTTTCAATCTCATGTAAATGATGAAAAATTCAATACAATTTTATATTGGGTTATATTTACAAAAAAAAAAAACATAGAAGAAAAACATTCATCATGAGAATCAAGTATCTTACTTCCATAATGTTGGGGTTATGTAAGAAGGTGTCCTAATATAAACTATTATTTCTTCAATTGATGAAAATTTTATAAACACTCTTCAAATATAGCATGTATTGGAATGAATTTAGGCAAAGCTTAGATCCATCACCCATAATTATTTTTCCCATAAAAATAAAAATATATATAATATGAATGACACATACAATCCATACTTGAGTAAAGTAATTTCATAAGAATACACAACCCTTGTTGTAGTCATAGTCATGCTAGAAAACAAATATGCAACATCTAATCATATGTTCAACCAACCAATAAATAATAAATAGGCATATTCAAGAGAATTAAATATTTTTTGGTTGACATACAAATAAAATGTTTTAACTTTATTAGAATAAACTTGTTACACTTAATTTGATAATAACACAACATTTTTGGGAGTTATCAAGAAATTTTATATAATAATAGTCTATTAGTAAAAGTTCAATCAAAGCTACATATGTGGTAACCTTTTCTTCTCCTATCTGGATACTATAATTTTATTTATCAATATAGTCAACTTTGCATCATGCACATCAAAATCAAATAAAATCACTTAACTTAGACATTTTTAATGAAAAGATACAACATATTAAAAAAATATTATATTTTTATTTATAATATAAGAAAGATATAGGTCCATTTAAAAAATTATAACCCAAGATATTAAAAAATAATAAATTAGATTAAAAAAAATTAAGATTATATTACACTCCTAATAATATCCTTATTTCAATAAAAACAGTGAATTTCTATGAATACATAAAAGACATATTATAGTAAAATGTGAATTTGGATTGAACTATTAATACTAATTTTAAATTAACTAGCAATTGCACCTTCGTGTGCAATGGGTAAGCCAAAGACTCATTAATTAATTTTATGTTAAATTTTATTATTATTAAATAGAAAATGTGTTTGAGATCCATAAACTACAAATCCTTTTTTTGAATTGGTAGAAAGGTAAGCAGGTATGAAGTTTTTGATAACCGAGAAAGCATTAAAGGTATGAAGTTCCATGCTAGGGCTAGAAAGCGGTAACGATTGTGTTTGAATCACGTTATGATTATCTAAGCATCGTTTAAAATTCAATTGTAAAATGTTCAAATATTCCATAATTCTATTCAATAATCATAATCATGTGATGTCAACAGAAAAAATATTCAAATAACTTTCCTCTTCTCTAGTAGGAAAAAAAGATTTTTAAATAATAAACTTAACTCTTCAGGAAAAAAGGTAAAACCAAAAATATTCTTTATCTAAACTTAGAATGCAACGTCTAGTCAAAACCCAGAGCCAGAAAGGAGTGAAATGTGGAATTTTCCAAATATTATTTAAATATTTCATGTTAGCACTTGCAAATAAAACTGACCTCTTAAATAAACAATTATTCAAGAGTAGGATGTCATTCAGAAAAAGGGCTTATCAGAGGAACTCCAGTTGCAGGAGGATGGCCTTCTCACTTAGTTGCATGATATTGTTGCTAAGGAGGAAGATTTCTAGAGGCAAATATCTCATGCGATTTGGTTGGAGTTTGGGGACAAAAACTCCAAGTTCTTTCATCTCATTGCCCTCAGGCATAAATTGTCTAATAGAATCTCCTTGATTATGGTTGATGGCTTGCTGTTGGAGGATGAGGAGGCTATTAGGAGAGTGGCTGCTAGTTTCTTCGAGCACCTCCTTAAGGATGATCTAGTCAGGGACCAAAATAGTGTGGAGGATTTGTTGGATGTCATTCCTAAAGTTGTTTCAAATCACCTTAATAAGGAGCTCATTGCTATCCCATCAACCTTGGAAGTAAAGGATGCAATTTTTTCTTTTGAGGGAAATAAGGCCCCTAGGCCTGATAGTTTTCCTTTTATGTTCTTTTAGTTGTGCTGGAATATTGTTTCAGAAAGTGATTAATGCCACCAAGGAGTTCTTTCGCTCCAAAAGATTACTCAAAGAGTTGAATGTGACCTTCATTGTCCTGATTCCCAAATCCGTTGATGCTAATAGCTTTGGTGAGTATTGTCCAATCAGTCTCTGTAATTCTATTCATAAATTTTTTTGAAGATGTTTGCCACTAGACTATAAAAATTCCTTTTAGATTTGATCTCTAAACAACAAAGTGGATTTGTCAAGGGTCGTCAGATCCTAGAATCTATTATAAATATGCATGAACTTTCTCATTCTATTAATTCTTCTAAGAAGTCGGGCTTCTTCCTGAAACTAGACCTCCTTAAAGATTATGATAGGGTTAACTAGAGATTTCTATTGGAGGTGTTGGACCACTTTAGTTTATGTTGGAAGTTTCTTCAGTTTGTTGATCAACTCATCTCTACTCCATCTTTTTTTGTGCTGGTGAATGGTTCTCCTTCCCCTTTTTTCTAGAGCTCACGTGGGCTGAGATAGGGAGATCCTATCTCTCTATTGCTCTTCATTCTGATGGTGGAGGCTCTTGGCAGAAATATTCAGAAGGCTTTATCAACTGGATCATTGAAGGGCCTCTCTCCTTCTTCTAGATGTGATCCTATTACCCATAACAATTTGTTGATGACACTATTATGATGGGTGAATCTTTTGTTAGTGAAGTCAGATATGTTAAGGGGTTGATTGAGGCACACGAGAAGGCATCTGGTCAATGGATTAATCTTCCTAAGATCCAATTTTTTTCCTTAACACCCCTGAAGCTCTATAGTTAAAGCTTGCCAGGATTCTATCATGCAATAGGGGTGATCTCCAGTCCACTTATTTGGGACTTCCTTTGTGTATCTCTAAGATCCTAAAGTCCTTCTGGCTAGTTTTGTTGATAAATTCAGTAGAAAGTTGGTGGGTTGGAAAGGAGTGCTTCTCAGCCAGATGGGCAAGATTCAGCTCATTTCTTCCACTCTTCAAAATCTACCATTGTATGCTATGGGTCTCTTTAGAATTTCTGTTATGTTTGAAGAGAAAATAGAACAAATAATGAGAATATTCTTATGGTTGAGAGTTGAAACCAAAGCCAAAATTCCTCTCATGGCCTAAGATTTGGTGTGTAGAATGAAGAAGTGGGGTGGGCTTGGCATCAAAAATTTAAAAGCTTTTAATAAGGCTCTCCTGTCGAAGAATGTTTGGAGGCTCCTTAATGGTAATGAAGGGAGGGCCTCTTTGGGAAATGACAAGTAACTACATGGTGTTGGGAGACCATAGAATTTGTTGACATCTGATGATGTTCCCTCTGGTTCTTGCTTTTGGAGGAATATTGTTCCTTGTAGGGACTTGATTGCTAATGGTGTTAAACTCGCTCCTGGGTGATGGTACCAAATTTCTCTTTTGGGAGGATGCTTGGTGTGACTTGAAACCTTTAATAAATATTCCTTGGGTTCCTCCCATTGTTCCTATGTGCAAAAGCTTCTTTAGAACTAGGGTGGTAGATTATTTTCAAAATGGGGAGTGGAAAAACTTCTAGGACTTGGATCCGTCATTGAAGGTTCTAAAGGACTTCTTGTGCAATGTTGGTATCCCCATTTTTCTGAGGCCAAATAGGGTTGTTTGGTCCCTTGTGCTAATGGTAATTTCTTGGTGGCTTCTTCCCTTGTTAATTCACTGGATAAGCTTGATTCTCTTCCCTTCTGAGGGATGTTATGGAAAAAGAAGTTGATTCCCAAAGTGAATTTCTTCTTTTGGTTGCTTATGCAAGGTAAAGTCTTAATGTAGGACATGCTCTGTAAAAGGGGATTTGAGATTCCTGATAGATGTGCTCTTGGTGAAGTTGATGTTGAGAGTGATTATCACATCTTTCTTGGGTGTGATTTTTCTTCTTTTCTTTGGAGTAAATTTCTTGGTCTTTAAAATCTAGATTGGGTCTTGTCGGAATCCCTTGATAAATTTGTTGACTAGTGGAAGTGCCCCTCCACCTCCCCTATTCTTTGTTGGCTTTGGGATCTTATGGACCCACATATTGCATGGGTTTTATAGAAAAATAAAAAATAAAAAATTTCGTGGTTCTAAGCTAAAAATTGGCAGTCTTTTCATCAAGATTCGATGGGTGATTCTAGAGAATTTAGCTCTTATAGATTTTGAATCATCTCGATGTGCCCCTGCAGCTTGTCTGGTTGGTTATGAACTCCTAGTGATTGCTAACTAGAAGATAACTCCTATTCCTACTATGAATCCTAAGTCTAGTTTAAATTCTATATTGAGCACTAAGTGGCAACCACCTCCTTCGGGGTGGGTTAAAGTTAATTTTTATGGGGTATCGAAGGGTAACCCTAGGCCCGCAGGATGTGGGGGGTATTGAGGAATGAATATGGAAAACTCCTAGGTGCGGTGGCACTCCTGTAGGGAAATCAAAAAAGTCATTGTGCTGAGGTGGAGACTATGTTTATAAGCATTAAATATGTTGTGGATGAAGGCCACTCCAAAATATGGGTCGAAGGTGATTCTTTAAACATCATCAATTATCTATGTGGCACTCACCAACCTAGCTAGAATGTGGATCAACTTATCAAAGATACTATAATCATGTTATGATCTTGTGAAGAGATTTGCATCTCTCACATTCACCGAGAAGGAAACTCGTTGGAATATTTTTTTCCAATGAGGTTGTCAGTTTAAATGAGTTTCATGCATGTGAGGAGGGATCGATCCTTCCCAAGAAAGCTAGGATCTTATTGAGAAATGATGGAGTGGGATGAGTTGATGTGGTGGTGGCATTTAATTTCTAGTACCATCCCCCGACTCACACACTTTGTAGGTTTCATTTGGATTTCTAGCATTCAGTTGAGTAATTTTTTCAAGGGTTTTCTTCTTCTGGTGTTGGAAGAAATGGATGACGATAGAAGTAGAATTGAGCCACACTCTTGTGCGGGCCTCAAGAAGAAAAATAAGCTATGGAATATCCTTTGTCATGGGAATTTCATGCATTTTTTAGAAAGGTTGCATGGGCATGACCTAATGCCTTGACGAAATGTGTGTCATGTTGGCATAATCACAAGCTTTAGACAAAGGGTCTGGAAGTGAGGTGAATGAGGAGCTAGTTGCTACTATAACTAGGATGCCAATGGTTGGATGTAAATTTTACAAGGACAAGAAGAGCAATGAGGAAGTGATGGCCCAATTCTTCAAAGATGACGAGTGAAAGAAATTGGTTAAAATGGAAAGTTGGGGTTATGAGCGCAAATCCCTTAAGAAGATTTGGGAGAATGTTGCTAAGGTGTTAATGCGTTATGCGACTTTGGAAGGAAGGTTTACTACTATCCTCAGTCAACACTTTATGCTTCTAAACCATTTTAGGCATGGTTTGTTCATCTCTTTTTTCATTTTTTCTGTTATCGTCCATGTAGGTTTTTGTTTACACTCATTTAAAGAATAGGAGGGTCCCCATCCTCCATGAAGGTATCATTCTTTTAATCATCGAGCATGTTAAAGCTCTTCTCCTAGCTCCTGCTATTAAGGGTAAGGAGAAGATTATGGGTGATTTTTTTAGTTCTTCTGGCTCAGATATCAGCATTGCAGATGAAGAGGAATGGAACAAAGAGGAAGAAGATGTTTCCCTGTCCCCTACAACTAATTCCTTAAAAAAGAGGAAGATGGGTAGCATTAAAAGCAATCGGGAAGCCAAGTTCCTTATTCTTTCTGACAGTGAGGACATGGATGTGGGCTCAAATGAGTCCCCTACTAGGAATGTGGAGTTGGTTGTTGGTTAGGGAGAAGCCAAAGGTGGAGGTAATGAGGAGAGTTTGTAAGAAAATTCTCTTGGTATGGAGGACAAGGATAAGTCGAGCAGGTCATCCAAGCATATTACCAATTTGAAAAACCAGGCCTTGAAACTTCCATCAAAGGACCCCAAAATGATATGTGAGGGGAAGGCTTTTGAAAAAAAGGTGGTGGAAATTGATGACTCCCTAATTCAGGACTCGCCCAATGTGGAGTTGGGAGAAGAGAATAAGGGACAAGATGAGGAGGATACTGAGAAGAAGAGTGCTAATCTAGAGCCTTTAAAGGTAAATCCCCTTTTTGAGGACTTTTCTTATCTCGATGATGATTCTACCTCAATGTTTGAGTTGTTGGAAATGGCTAGGGCTGGGGCACTGTAACTTTTAAGTTAGCTAAATGGACTCTTTAGGAGTTTAATAAGGTTAACATTAAAATAAGGGGTTTGAAGAACTTGAAGAATGTTTTGAAAGGCTCGGTGTTGGAAATTTTGATTGACATAATTGTGGACCGTGAGGGTTCTTTCCATGCTTTCAAATCTTTGTGTGAAGAACGATTAGATGGTTTAGAAGCCAAGGTATTAGGAATGAATGTGGACATAAAGAAGCTTCTTCATGCATGTCACATTTTAGTGAAGAATAGTGCAAACGCTTTGGAAACAAGTTCCTTTTTTGAAAGATAAGTGAGCTCAGGGAGGACCAAGTGTATTTTTCCGAGTTAATGGAGAAAGAGCATTCAGCCAAAGGAAAAGGTAAAAAAAGATGCGAAAGATGATGGTAAAGGCCCTGCTGTTAGAGGGTCTGCTGAATGGAAAAATTTCTTTGAGGCTGAGAAGGAGTTGTTGGACATGATTGAAATGCATAGAATCCAGGAGCTTGAGGTAGCCAACACCTTGAGTGGTATGAATTAGTGTTCGGTTATCTTTTTAATTGTTGATTATTACCTGTTGGGTCTCAATTTTTTTCCTATTATTTTTCTATTTTTAAGTTGTTGGGTATTGTTGTTAGTTTACTGTTTTATCTCTCATACAACACCTTTTTTTGTCTTGTTTCTTGGATCTTGGTATGCTGCTGGTATCTTACTGAAGTAGCTTTTTAACAACATTTTGTATCTCAAGTTGTAAAGGGTTTCGGGTCCCTTCAAAACCCGTTTTCCCCATATAATCAAAACAATGATTCAAGAGAACATAAAATGCAACAAATCATTTTTGAAAGATAACATTCCTCGTAAAAGAAGATGGCATATTGATTATTGATATTACACATCTAGAGAAGATAGATGGAACACTCTTTATAGTACAGTGTAAATAGGAGAAGATAGATGAAACACTTATCTGATCGTTGCACATGAACCTTTTGACAAAATATATGCATATTGTGGAGAGGCAGAGCAAGTACATGAATTATTCAATAAAATGTCTTAGTGAATTTATTATACAGGGCAAGTAGAATATTAAGTGCATAAAAAATATTTAATCACATTACACTTAGAAAGATGAATATTAAAGATATAATATAAAAGAACAAATTAATGAGTGAAAGTTAAGTAATTTCCTCACTCTTAGTTTCTCAAAAAAAAGACAATCTATATTGTCCTCTGTACAATCATTTTTGAAATGGCCAAAAGTCTTTTACATTGAGAAATGAGTAGAATAAATAGATGGAGCTAGTTAAATTTAATAATAAATAATCAACACAAACTAAAATAGAACTAGTACATGATTAAGTGCATAAATTGAAACAAGCAAGCAATGAATCAACCACAACAAAAAAAGACATGATAACAAGAATCACCCTACAAAAAACCCGATATGGGAAAATATATGAAGAGAGTGAGACTAGGCTTCCTCATCTCCACCCTTAACACCTCAAAGTCCCTGTGCTCATGTTTCCTATGTGTAATTTTTTTGAGACTTCACTTTAAATAAATCTCATGCATTGTTCTATAGTCTTTTGTACCAAGATGTTTGGTTGTAGCATCAAACATATTTCAAACAATTTTGTAGTCTTCTCCGTAAGCTTTCCCAATTCCAAATGCACTGAAATTCAAGTGTCACATAAGATATCAACATTGGCATTACATACATTTGTTGTTTCATTAATTGGTAGAACTAAATATTAATTCTATAAATTCCTTTAGTGGATGTGGTGTTTTTTTGTAGCTGAAAGTAGGCTAGCATAATTCCTTTAGACAAAAAATGTACCTGCATCTAAGGGGAACAAAAAAAGGTGTTTAGCAATCACACCTTTTTGTGCTTTATAGATGTAATAAAAACCAACTACCAATGAAGCCATGAAAACCAAAAAAGTGCAACATGAGACCAAATTACTGAAAACTAGAAAACAAGCCTACATATTATTGAATGTATGAAGTGTAGTTCAAAGTTTGAACAAATATAAACAAAAAAAAAAAAATTTCTCAATGAGAGCATAAACATAATTATGGAAAAATAAATCTACTTTCAAAATCATGGGAATACAAGGATGATAAATGGAAGATGCTTCCTGTACAACAAGCACCCAATTGAGCTAAGTTGGGCATGCCTTCAAAACAGATAAGTAGTTGTATTCAAAATTTTAAATATGTATTAAAAGTCAAGAATATAAATTAAAATAAATCTAAACCTGAAAATATTAGGGATACAGAAGAACAGTCATTGTAGACTTATATATTACGTGTAAATATTTTGTTTATCAGTACATACCTAGTAGTAGCCAAAAAGCCAAGTGGTATCATGAACTCCCACCCATTGATTCTCATACTACAAAATGCACATCAAGGCTTAAGAATATATATTTTGCACCATTATACAAATTATTGTGTTTCTTGTAAATAAATTTTGTAGAAAAAATGGTTTTTACCAGATAGAAAGAGAATCAATTACAACTATTGAATCTAGAAAATTTCTTGTTTAGACAACCAGTATTCTGTAATTCCAATTCTATAAACTATTTACAAGATGAAAGTATGTTAGAAGTAGAACCATTAGGAACACTCGAACTCACTCATAGTTTCTTACATTTTATTTCTATAATAGAATTGGAAACTAACCATAGCATGACATTGGATGCAACAAAAAGCTTGGAAAAAGGCCACAAGTTTGCGAAAAAAGTGCAATTAAAGCTAGATACGAGGAATGTTAAACAAAAGTTTAAAGCTTAGGTGAAGAGAGGAAAATATATAGGTGAAAAATATTTGTAAATAAGTAATGATTTACCATTGTGAAAAAAATTAGCAAGGGAGAACTCTAGTACAAACAATAGCTTCAGTAAACAATGTTGGAACTTTATATTTTTTTGTATATCCCAACCAAATGTTAATGGAAGACCGCTTGTATTTCAATTGAGATATTTCAACAAAGCACTCTGTTCAGGATGAAATATGCTTGTGTTTATAAACTCCATCCATATTATAGAACACTTGGAAAAGAAAGCTGCAAGTTTGTAGCAAACCTTTTGTAGTTGGGACATTGTTGAAAGAGTCGATCTTGATAGTTATGCAACTTTAAAGGAGGGCCTACAAATCAAATGTGGAAAGTGAGGAAGAGAATGGATACTCATAATAGAAAGAACTATGTATGCAGTAAAAAATGTAGTCATTGAAAGAGAAAGGAATATACAAAATTATTGAACAAACCCGTACTTTTTTTCATTGAAAAGTATTTGAGCATTTCAAGTGACTGATGCCGATAGTGTTGATAGTCGAGCTTCCTCACTGATCCTACATGCAATAAAATGGATTTTTTACATGTGTGTGTATCTTTCAAAAGTGAATGTAGGGTGGATACGAATGCTGCTAAGCTAAGTGACTCTTGAAATTTTTGTGAATGTCAAGCCCTATCGGTCAATGTTGTCGATGTCAATGGTAGTCATTTCAAGTGTAAGTCCCTGTTATTTGTGGATGGTTAAGTCCCATGCCATTTTAAGTGGAATTTGGCATCGACCACCACAAGTGGGGTAATAGGGACATCTTTGGGATTGTTAGGATCCCAAGCAGGCCTAATGTAATTCTTGAATCAAACAACAATAAACAAGGGGATTTGGGGCAGTTTTTTGCTCTCCTCGTATACAATTTTTTTTACTATGCCAAGAGATCCATTTACAAGGCTCGTATCAATACATAGATTTCAAGATAGAATAACCTTTTGGTTGACACATAGTAGAATATTAGATTGGAGTTTCTCATTTTCTAGATTTAAGTTGAAGGAGTTCCCTATTTGCTCTGCAGTGGCTACTACAATGGGTTGTGTTAGAGAAAAAAAAATGCACTTATTATGGAGTGAGACCTTTTCATTGGTTGTAAAAATATGTATGGATGATAAGAAAGCATTTTGTTCTATAGATGTTAGTGTCGAGCTTGAACTTGACATTAGCAGTTGCCAATCTACAATAGTAGGTTCAACCTTCCTTAAATTGCACAAGAGATCACGAAATAGAATTTGAGTGGGATCCTCTCTGGCTTGACAAAATATTTTTTTTAGTGTAAAAATTGTTTGAAAGCTTCGTCATAATGTCCCCCCCGTAGGAAGTAGAAGAGTAAATAGGAATGTCTTTGATTGGTGGTAGTTGGTCAAGGTCTCCAAAGAGTAGGATTGAGTGGCCTCCAAACAGGTTGTGGTTGTGTGCTTGGAAAGCTTCACACAAATGATAGTCAATGCATTCAAGTAACTTTGGACTGATGAAGCTTATTTCATCTATCAAAATGTAGTGAATGAAGTATATTTTCTCTTGGAAGCTTGCTAGTGTTTGGCCTTGCAAGGGAGTCATCTCTTTCATGGGTATGCGAAGTGCAAAATGAATTGTTGATGCTCCAATGTTGAATGTTGTAAGACCTATTGGTGCAATAAGTAATAGCAATGTTTCTCCATTTGGAGTCAAACAATTGAGTGCAAACCTAATTTTTTTATTAGGTGTGACTTTCTGGTTCATGCAGTTCCTTGAACAATTATTTTGAGTGGTGGTTGGTAAGTGGTGGAGGATAGGTGTGACAACACTAAATCCATTTTTTTTCTTTTATTCCAATGAAAGGTCGTGTTGGATATTGAAAATGGACAAAAGAGGGACTTGATATGTTGTGTGGTTTGAGTCTATGAAGTTGGATGTTTTGTGTTCTATTGGATTTATGGAAGGAGTATCCTAGTCATGGTTAAGGTCTATTTCATGGGTACCTAGCATGTCAAGCACATCTAATTGGAGTGGATGGCCTGGCTATACACCTGACAACACTTTCCATTTAGATTGGTTGCATTGATGTGGGGATTTCAGATCGTTCAAAGGAGAGTCAAAGTCTAGATTGGAGGTCGTATCTAGTTGAGTGTGTTGCACATGCCATGGATGGTAACTGCATGCCATCCTCTCCCACTGTGCCACAATTTGAGTGGTAGAAAAACTAAAGTCAACTACAATGTTATGAAATATTTTGTAGAGAACCAATTCACTCCCATAAGTCCTGAAAACTTGGGTCCTCCTTTGGAGGAATGCTTGTGAAACATGGGGAGACTCAAACAATTGCTTTAGAGGAACATTATCTCCATTGGTTTTCTTTACGAGATGTTTTGAAGTTCCATTTCTACATGACATCAATCAATGCCAATGCCTCTAGAAAAATAGGACGTGCCATGTATGCATCAATGTAGTTTGTGTCTAATGATGTGGATGCGACTGAGAGTGGAATGCGTTGATAGTGTTTTTGGTTTACATTTAAAGAAAAAAATGTACAACTACACAAGCAAAGCAATAGTTTTAATAAAAGGTGGCAACTTTGTTGGGCACTAATATCATGATCCACAAGGTTTTCAACGAGATTTTTTCTAAAAGCTATTGGTGTTGGCTTGTCAGGATCAAAACTTGTCGAAATATGAGAAGGAATTGCATGATATCTTTTGGATTTGGTTTATGTTTTAGTTGCATATTTGGCTATATATTCAATGAGCACTGCATCTATTGAGAGAACGAGCTGGCAATCTACATTTTCCCACCAAATAGAGAGGGTAGTAGGGCTGTGAAGATTCAATCAATCATCATTACGAGCAGGGGTTTGCTTTGGCTGGCCCCTCTCATTTGAAAGGCTTGAATTGTCTTGCATGGTCCAAGGGGATTTATAGCAACATTCAACTATGGCTCCTTTTCTCCGCAAACATGTTTACAAGGTAGAATGTGTAGGGTATTGAAAACAGTTGAGTAGTTCATTGTATTTATGTGAAGGGTTGGACAACATAATCATTCTTGTTTTCATTAAGCAGGGGTTGTCAAAGGTAGACCATGAAACTCTTTCATTTTAGCTTTGGTGGGGACGCAGGTTCCAAGTAGAGACATAATTTTCAATGTAGTTGATTGCATTTTGTATTGATACAAGATTATTCCATTTTAGTATGGTGATATTAGGTGCGTCTTTGAGCTAAAGGAAACCATGAACATGTGTAGAGCCGTGGTGTTTCCATTCATACCTGCACACAAGAGATGTTATTTAGCAAATGGTGTATGAAACAAGTAAACATAAATGATGTGGAATATGTTTACCTTTACCAATAGTCATTTATGCAGAGAATCTTCTCCAAAACCTCTTCATGAAATGCAGTAAATCTATGATCTATGTAAAGTGCAAAGAGGTGTGGGTTTTGCACTGTATTTTGGATCCTCCACCAAGCAACAACAATAGGATTTGTTGGTGCGGTAGATGACATGTTGTGTAAGTCTTGCCATTTAGTATCAGCTACACTAAGAGTGAAGAATAGAGTCGAGCAACCAACTTGAATAACCATGTCAGATAGCTACCCCCTACAATGAGTCCAGAAGGGGCATGTACCATGAATTTTTAAGCGAAATAACATAACTTGTTCTACAAGATGTTAATTAGGAAGGTTCTTGAGTATTTGGTGCAGGGAAAGTATTGTTGTTGGCAGTCTCCTTTCCAAATGTTTTTGAACGAAAAAAAAAGTTGTGGCTTGGCTACGATGGTGCATAAGAATATTAAGTATGAAGTATCTAAACAGTCGGTGTTGGCCGAACCTATTATCATGGTATCTAAGAAGATGGAAAGTATATTCATTGAGCTTGGCCTTTTTCATTTTTTTTGATTGAATGCAACTATACCCTTTGGAAACAATGTTGGGAATGCCATAACAAATAATCCTTCAATGGTGTATTTGTTGATGGGCGTAAGAGAAACTGATGGCCAATCAATAGTAGGAGTCAAGCATCTTTCCCCTAATTGCAACAAGGCTCACAATTCTTGCAGTTTTGTACATGTAGGGGACAGGTTTTCCACAAATGATGTTTCTTGCACATTCTCTTGGAATTATTCTTCACCTGTATTATATGTTTCCATGAAACTTAAATTAGGGGGATCTAAAGTTGAGGTTCTTTCATTTAGAAGGTTAAAGATGTTAGTGGAGGCAATAGGAAAGCACAAGAGAGATGCCTCATCTAATTGTACATCTTTGTAGTAAGGGTCATTACTGACCTTATATTGCAAAGCCTCATGAACATGTGCTTTGCAAACATAGAAATTATGTTGTTGGGAATCAACATTTTTTTGTTAACTATGAGTATATCTAGGTCATGTATATGGCATGGCAAGTAATTTGTAATTACTGCAATATCTTGAGGAAAAAAAATAGTGTGGCCACTGTATTTTAGCTGGTGGGCCCTCTTGCATAAGTAACTTGGAGGATAGGGCCAACTCTTGCTATAAGCATCTCCTCGATTTGAGATAGGTGTTGAAAACAAGCAAGCTGCTCTCCAGGGTCCATGTTGTTCCACTTTGAGAAGTGATTGCCATTTTTTTTGAAATGCATCTTGAACAAGCACTACTACCATTTAATTTCCTAGTTTTTATTCTTGGATATCGTTCCATGCATACTTGGCATGTTGAAATGTTTGATAGGTTGTCCAAATTTGAATAGAAGGAATTCCTAGCGATGTAATAGTTTGTAGGAAATAGTGGAGGATGGTGGTTTTGGGAGGGTGAAATAGGGGTGTAATGTAGATTGCATTTGAGGTGTGGATGACTGCAATGGGGAGGGCTTATTAGAAAGATATGGTGGGGATGTAGAGGATCTTGCAAGGTGATTGTGATGGTTTTCTCTTCTTCGTCTATTAATATAATCCTTATTTGCATGGTATTGTAAATGCTGCAATTGATTACGATAAGAATGATTTGCTTCCATACTTTTAGCTTGCTTTTCCATGATAGGGGTTGTTGAGGAACAAAGTAATACAATATTAATTTGCAATAGTTCAATAAAAAGTAGAAATAACATGTGTACAAGTATTACAGTAATTTGTAGGAGATAACTTAGGTGTGTGAAATTAGTAGGAATAATGCTTGAAGTAACAATCCTTTGTATTGAATCAAATTTAATTAGAATACATAGCTTGTAAAAACTAGAAATAATATTTCAAAACAAGTGCACAAGATAACATTGTGGTATCAAAAAAGACTTTGTATTGAATTTATTTATAATTGTAGGTACACATGGTTACAGATGATGGTATTGACAACAATAAAATTTGTACAACATAAGCAAAGACTATATAGTATTATGGAAATTAAGAGGTACTTGCAAACTTTAAACATGTTTTATTGTGCTTTAATTACAAAACTTTGTATTTCTTTCCAAAAAAATGAATTCATTGTGATGGCCACATCAAAGAAAAACTCGCACCCAAGAACTAGATCCAACACGTGTTTAGCAACATTAGGTTTTGTGAGCAGTAGTTGAAAATTTTCAGCGGATACACCAAACAAGCCATTTGTAGGTCCTTCGAATGCAGTGACTTTAAGAAGAGCACTCATTCCATTATCCAAATCCACTTTTACCATGAATCTAAAATCACATAGAACACTTTGGGCAGTGATTTTTTTTGGGGTTATTTTTACAACCTTCTTTTTACATTTCTTATTGTCCACCATAAGAGGACAAGAGAGGTAATAAAAGTTGCTCGCTTAGTGGACTTTTGATATGCTTTCTTTTAAACAAACATTTATTTTTTAGGAGAGTTTGTATTATTGATTGATGCAATGCCAACTATATTTGCAAAATTTTTGGGAAAAAGATGATCTATTGAGAGGGAAAGGAAGGGTTTTTCATTCCCTACAATGGCATACCAGTCATACAACATTGGGGCTTCTAAATTTTTTGGATTTATTACAATTTTAGTTGCAAATATAGTATCAAGAGCTTTTCCACACCAGGAGCTTATATGTCTAGATTTGATCAAGATAATTAGAGCAGTTGGTAAAAAAGGTAAACTAGATAATTCTTTCCCTTCAAATTCACAATGACGACCCCAAAGTGTAACTTAAATGGTCAAGCATGACATGATTGTGATTGTTGTAGTACACTAGAGTGTTTTGGTTCCATATCTCTTACGGATGGTTGATGTAGGGGAGATAGATAAAAGTATACCAAGAACATCAACAAGGGAATTAATAGGTAGTGATAGTAGGGAATCTATTCTCTTGATATGAAAGTTGTGCATAGGTATTGTAGAGTCTACATGTGTTGAAGGAGTAATTGTTGATAAGTTTTGAAGGAAATTTTCAAATGGGTTTGTCGAGCTACTATATTTTGTATTAGAAACTTTTATGCAACCATTAGAAATAATGTATAGACTATTAGAGTGC
Source organism: Sequoia sempervirens (assembly GCA_007258455.2). NCBI lineage: Eukaryota > Viridiplantae > Streptophyta > Pinopsida > Cupressales > Cupressaceae > Sequoia > Sequoia sempervirens. The sequence goes on from VDFB02000003.1 coordinate 439,133,723, forward strand.
AAAAGATTGTAGAACTCATCAACAAGTTCATTGAAGCATGTGACATGTATTTCGGAGCCTACTTCGTCAATGAGGTTAAAACCAAAAACTTTTCCTTCTCGACCAACATTGTGAAACTCATGGATTGGAGTCTTTGTTAATACTCGACCCTCAATGGACCAATGCTTATAGTATGGGGTCAATTTTTTGATGGGAAGTATTTTAGAAGGGGCTATGGTTGGTTATTGGGTAGAGCTTACATATTGTTGTAAACCAATTGGGCCCTAGGAGATAGTAGATGACAAATGACTTGTAGCCTGCAGAAGAGGAGTTGGAGTGCCAACGAGTGGTGCTTTATTTGAGACCATTTCAAGAATATTGATAATTATATCCCTGCAATCAAATGATGTAAATGATTTAGGAAAATCACATAAATAAATGAGAGTAATATTCAAAAATAGAGTATGGATGGACATACGTGTATTTTTCAAACACCTTGAATGTATATTCTTTAAGGCAGACAATAGAACCAGTGAGTTAAATTTTATGCAAGCTCTATAGTATAAAAATTTCTTGGAGTTTTTAAATTCAAAACAATATTTATCAACGTATTGTATGTTTAGTTTTTAAGATTTACAAATACCTACAACTTTCATATGGAAACAAGCATTTAAGTAATTAATAAAGTTTAATTTAAAAGAATGATAATTGAAAAACACCATTTATGTGCATGATAAACAAATATATTGTTAATATTGAAACTCTTTTCACAAAGAAAATATAGGGAAAATTTGTAGCATTTTCTTGTTTGAGACAATATTTACAATTCTTATATTGGAAGGGTGTATTAAATATGACTATACAAGACTATCTAGTTTCTTTACATTGCAACTATAAATAGGTATAATATAGACACAACAAAAAAAACTTATAACAGACTGCAGGATATCAAGATAAATCTGAAACACATCGATTATCGCAGGTGCTATAGCACTATTATAGTGTTGATCAAATTTAAGCTCCCTTAGGAAATTGCACAATCCCTCTAGTTTTGTGCAGCTGGATTGGAAAGTTGACACTAAGGCCTGAAGCATCTTGACATCCAATTCTTCAATAGGACTTGTTGTTTGACATGCAAGTTTGACTTTGTTAATGATGTCATGGCAACTTTTAGATACAGTTGCAACAAGATGTTGAACATTTGTGTGAATAGAGTCAAGTTTATTAACAATAGACGATGATTGATATTGTCAATGTTAGATGCCTTGGAATGGAGGGGCTTGGTTGTATAGTGGTTGTATTGCCACTATAAAGTTGTATGATGTGAGGAGTATTTGAATGTGTAGCCATGACTTGGCATGAGTGGATGAAATATGCATATAAGTTGAAGTACAACATAGGAAGGTAAGCATGTAAATGAATTAGCAAAACATGGAAATTAATTACAAAGCTATTAACAAATTACAAGAACTATGTAGTATATGTTGCACTTTACAAACATTAGATCAAAAAAGTGTAAAACAAACATTTTAATTAAATATATAACAAATATTTATGAGAAATGTAATCTATATTTGAATTTGGTAGTACAAATAATCGATTATATGATGGTGTATCTTGGTTTCTAGCATATGGCTTGTTGATTTAGATGTTTTAATCTTTGTGGCTATCCTTTCTTGAGTATGTACAACTATTGTTAAATAATTATGATGCTATTTGTGTTAATAACAAGTCTATTGTAGGGGATGTAAGCTATTTGTGTTACTTCTATTGTACGGGTTGTAAGCTATTTTTCTTAGGGGTGTGACATATCATTCAATGAAGGAAAATAAAAATATTGAGGCATATGTTTAGTTTGAATGTTTATTCTTGATAAAAAGAACAATTACAAATGGTAAGAATCTGTATCAGTAATCCCCCATTTTAATTTCATCCTAAATGTAGAACATAACACAGTCATACATCATGATAAAAACACTATAATGAAAATTAAATTGTTAAGAGTCTATATGAGTAAAATCCTTATAGTAAACTAATTACAAATGGTAAGAACCTATTGGTATATGGCTTGGGAATATGTTTATGGCTTCTAGTGTTGTCATTGATGGCAACTGAAGTCATTGAATTGGTCCACAAATTAGGATCTACTTATACCGACAGGAAACGTAGAAGACAGTGTGTTACCGACAGAAAGAATGAAGAACATGGTATTCAGTTAGATAGTCGATCTGTATGCTTCACCAGATCATCATTTTGTGTTGTGGATCCCCAAGAAAGTTTTTTGAGCATGTATGTTACCTTATTGGTAAAATTTATGGTGTTGCAATAGTCAGTGTACAAGTTAAGAGATTCGATAGAATAATTTTCTGTTTATTTGTTCATTGTGGCTGACTCAATGAATGTAGCATGTCATGGATGTATAAGGAGTAGTTGTTTAATTATTTCCAAGTTTGAGAATATTGTTTTGGGTCCTAGCTATGTCTTAGCCGACTTGTGTAAAGATTGCTCATGATTTGAGCCGACTATTGGAGAATATTTCATGTTTTGTAAAAGTCGACTTGAAGCAATGAAATCTTTGTTAGTAGATATATATGTGAGATTGGTAATTCATTTTGGTGTGTGAATGGAGTGGTGAGAAGGTGTGTGTGTGCGAAAAAAGGGTAGAGTAGTTGTATGAGTGTACATCAGAAGATCTGTTGAGTGAATTTTTGCTTGTGCAATAGAAAGGGTTTTGTGTAAGTAGAGTAGAGAAAAGAAGAGCAGAAGTGTGAATTGGACAGAAGGTCCAAAATCTATTTTATGTGATTCATTGGAACTAAACCCAGGCATTTGTAGATGCTATCTTCTTAGTTCAATTTTTTTTGTAATCACAAACTTCTTGTAAGGCAGTGATCCTTCTTTATTTTGAGTAGTGAGCTCTAGGTAGTGTGCCTGAATGCAAGTGCATTCCCTTTTGTTCATACTTTTAATAAAGTATAAATTATGGATTAATCTCCACCATGGTTTTTCCCCTAATAGGGTTTCCACGTAAAAATATTGGTGTTATGGTGCTTTGATTATCTTGTGCATGTGCTTGCATCTTTATTTCTGTTTATGTGTTACAAATAGTTTATGATCAGAATTAATTATTTTAATATTGTTGAACACTATTTCACCCCCCCTCTCAGTCTTCCCTAAGTCCAAAAATTGGTATCAGAGCAAGGTTCCTTTGTAGAAGTTTAACAGCTTGAGGTGGATCTTGAATTACAATGGACTCTGGTGGTATTCAACAATAGCTTATGGTGGCACTTGATGATCTTGATTAGTCTAAAGTAGAAGTCATGGAATTAAAAAAAAATCTTGTGGATGCTGAGAAATTCATTCAATCATTGAAGGAAAAAATCAATGAGTCAAGAGAAAAGAGGAACTCTGTGATCAGTTGAAGCAGAAAGAGAATAAAATTTTGGAAGATGTTCACCTGAATCAGACCCTAAAAGAGATAACTGAAGAATGTGAAAAACTTGCTAGAGACAATGCTACTCTGAAGCTTGAAATAGAATCTGTGGTGATGAAACTAACTAAGGAAATTGAAGAAAGAAAGAAGAATGAGGAGAATATGGCCTAGTCCTTAAAAGAAAAATCTGAGGAATGCAACCAAGTTAACAGTGGATTCATTCAGATGGAAATCAAACTACAACAATCTAGAAATAATGAACAAGAGCTTGAAAGATAGGTAGTTATTCTCAGTGATGAACTCACTATTGAAAATGAGTACAAGGAGAATTTCACGATCGGTTCTGCTAAGCTTGATGAGCTGACTAAAGGACAAAAAAATGACAAGAGAGGTCTTGGCTATAAGAAAGGAGAAAGGTACGGATCTAAACACAAGGATTCTAGACAAGGAAATCATATGAACAAAGGTAGAAGATATCCGGTAAAACAACCCAATTCTCAGAATTTTAACAGTTACTGCTTTGCTTGCAATAAATTTGGTCATATGGCTTCTCAGTGTAGAAGTAAAATAAATTCAAGCAGTCCATCATTTCTTAGTCAGTGTTTTAGTTGTAACAAGTTTGGTCACAAGTCAATTGAATGTAGAAGTATGTCTGTCAGTGTAAGGAATGTTAAATGCTACACCTGTGGAAAATTTGGGCATGTTGCTAATCAATGCAGATTAGGAGGAAATCAGTGGAATGAGTGGTCTAGATAGAGAAATATGGTATGCTATAATTGCAATAGACTTGGTCACATTGCAAGATTCTATAGGAACAAAAACATGGATAGAAGAGGTCCGATATACACAGGAAGAATTTCATAGAAAGACGACAAAGGAAAAAGAAAAGTGTCCATGGAAAAGATAAGAGATCAAATGAAGAAAACATGGGTAAAGAAGAGTGAATCTGATGAAGGAAACATGCCCGTACTGGAAGTAGCCTCCGGTAATCCCTCCAAAAATTGATCTCAGGCCTTTGGCCTAGGGGGAGTTTTTCTCAAGAAAAATCATTTGATCCCATTTCGGTAGCTGGCACTGGAATGTAGAAAATTGTGAGTAGCTGTGATAGAAGTTTGCAAATGCATCAGTGATTAATTTTGCAAAAATATGAAAAGTAGAGGGTTTGCAGATGAATTGCTCTCTTGCTGTCTAAGAAAATAGAGTTTCTAGAACTCCTAGGGAAAAGTATTTAATGCGGCTAAAATTTAGGTGTGCAAAGTTGTAAAAGGGGTGTTTTGAACACTCATTTGTCACCTTACACCAAATAAGAAGAGAAGGAGAGCCTCTGCAACAAATATTTAAAGAAGTCAAGAAAATTTGGTGGTGAATTCACTAGGTATTTCTGATCGCTTGTTGAATTCCTAATCCTGTGCTTGAAAGAAAAAACTTGTTCAGTATAGAAAGTAAAATGAAGAAAATCAAAGGAATAGTAACTTTGGATGAATATAGTAGTAGGAAGATTAGGGATGTAAGAAATTTGTTTCCAATCGGTGAATTGAAGTGTCTTGAAGATGCAAAACATAAGAATTTGGACATTTGGAATGAGTTTCCTTATTTCGTCAACGTGGAAGTGGTTTGGTTTATCTTGAATAGATTGGATGATGATATCCTTAATTTGGATAAACCCTATCAAATTTCAAAAGAAGTGATCGAAAATCTAATAGGATTATGCAATATTGGCATTGTTCCAAAAAAGAAGTCGATTCAGAACATTGAAGTTGAAACCCTAACCAGAGTAATAGGAGATCAAAGGGCTCTAGTAATTTCAACAATCAAAGATCCAATAATGAGGTACATTGCACATGGAATTTCATATAAAATTTTCTTCAGAAATAGGGAAGGCACAACCTTGATAGGTGCAGTATATATCACTCACAAAATGATAATGGAAGATGAAGACTTTGATCTATGTGGATTGTTGAAGGATCAGTTGATCAAAAATGTGCAATTGACAAAAGATGCAAACTATGCCTTCAGGTTTGGTACCCTAGTTATATGCATTAAATGATGTACTTTATGAATTGCTTTCCTTAGAGTGATAATGTGGTGTGGAAGGAAAATGAACCCGTTTGTAAGCAAATTTATAAACATTTCAATACTTTGAAAAATTGTGAGCAAGTTTATGAAAGTTTCTTTAGAGAATTGTTTGGAAAGTTTGGAATAGTTGGAATCTCCCTTTTGGTAAGAGTAGTTGAAGTTGGCTCCTCTTCCGGTAGGGTGGAGAAGAAGCAAAAAAGGGTTCGAGAGTTTGCAGATAACATTTCCCTGGAACTCAAATCTCGAAAATTTGAACATAAAGGCAAAGAGTAGGTAATTGTGGATATACCAAATGAAGATTATGATGATTACACTCCTAGAGATGAACTAGAATCCATGGAACTGGATGCGATAATAGCAGAAGAAAGCGATGAAGAAGGTGCTCTATTCAAGACAAAGATATTGCAAATTGTTCAAGAGGAAGATGGAATGCAAAAGATTGTTGACATATGGTTAAATGGAACATCATATGAACAAGAAATTATTGAGGATACTCTAGGCAGTTACTTTGTGCACAACAACATTGAATTAGAAGATTTATAGAATGCACTTCCAAAAGAATTGATTGCATGCATCAAGGAGGCTATGGCCTCTATGCCTATGGATAAGAAAGAGGAAGAAGTAATTTTACATCTGAAGGAGTAGTTCAGGATATCTCTTTCCAAACTAAAAAAGAAAATGAATGTGTTAAGGCAATGCATTGACTTAGCAAATAAGGTCTACAATTATTTTCTTCGATGGCCTCATGTGGTTGGTAAATACAAGGTCAAGTTGGAGAAAATTGAGAGTGAGCTGATCAAAATTGGTCAGGATTACAATAATGTTTCAAGACCAGGATGGAGCAGTAAAGAACAAAATTCATGAGTTGCAGGCTAAGCATGCAAAGGTTCACTTTTCCAGAAACACTCTTATGGACACTTTTTGGAAGGTGAAGGATCTCACTGAATGCAAATTGGAGCAACAAATTAAGATTTTATAGAAAGGAGAGAAGTTGGAAGAAGCAATTACAATTCCAAAATCCCTTATCTAGATCATTAACCAAACATCAAAAAATAACAGTTTGTTAATCATTATTGGGATTGTTGTAGATGCTTGGAAGAAATTTCTTCTAGAAGTAGAATATAAGTATAAAATAATTTTTTGATTTGTGCAACAGTTGCACTTCAAATTTTAAAAATTTGAAAAGGCGAGTGAGAGCTTCATAAAGAATATATTTTTCATTGATTTCAAAGGGGGAGGAGAGCAGTGAAAAATGATTTATCATTCTAAAGGGGAGCAGTGTTTTGAAATTTTGAGTTTTGGTTCCGACACTTAGTCATTTTTCACTAAGTGTTACCATCAATGCCAAAGGGGGAGATTGTTGGCATATGGCTTGGTAAGATTGTTTATGGCTTCTAGTTTTGTCATTGATGGCAACTAAAGTCATTATCTCAGTCTGTAAATTAGGATCTACTTTACCGGCATGAAATGTAGAAGACAGTGTGTTATCGATAGAAAGCATGAAGAACAGGGCATCCAGTCAAATAGTCGATCTATATACTTCACCGAATCATCATTTTGTGTTGTGGATCCCCAGGAAAGTTTGTTGAGCATGTATGTTTCCTTATTGGTAAATTTTATGGTGTTGCAGCAGTCGGTGTACAAGTTAAGAGATTCGGTAGAATGACTTTCTGTTTATTTGTTCATTGTGGTCGAACCAATGAATGTAGCATGTTGTAGATGTATAAGGAGTAGTTGTTTAATTATTTATAAGTTTGAGAATATTGTTTTGGATCCCAGCTATGTCTTAGCAGACTTGTGTGGGTGTGCATTAAATATTGCTTATTATTTGAGCTGACTATTGGAGAATATTTCATATTTTGTAAAAGCCGACTTGAAGCGATGAAATCTTTGTTAGCAGATATATATGTGAGATTGGTAATTCATTTTGGTGTGTGAATGGAATGGTGAGAAGGTGTGTGTGTGTGTGAAAAAAGGGTAGAGAAATTGTATGAGTGTACATCAGAAGATCTATTGAGTGAATTTTTGCTTGTGCAACATAAGAGGTTTTGTGTAAGCAAAGTAGAGCAAAGCAGAGTAGAAGTGCGAATTGGACAGAAGGTCCATAATCTATTTTATGTGCTTCATTGGAACTAAATCCAGGAATTTGTAGATGCTATCTTCTCAGTTCAATTTTTGTTGTAATCACAAAATTCTTTTAAGGCAATGAGCCTTCTTTATTTTGAGCAGCGAGCTCTAGGCAGTGCACCTAAATGTAAGTGCATTCCCTTTTTTTCATAGTTTTAATAGAGTATAAATTGTGGATTAATCTTCATCGTGGTTTTTCCCCTAACAGTGTTTCCACATAAAAATATTGGTGTTATGGTGATTTTATTATCTTGTTCATGTGCTGGGTATGTGCAGGATCATCATGGAAAGAACATGCCCTTAAGTGGCAAAAAATTAGAAAAATCAAAGTTAAGAAACTTGACATAAAAATTTGAATAAGTTATCTATATTATTTCAAAAATATGTAACAATAAAATATGTAGCAAATTGAATGTAGTTTCTAAACTACTAGGCTTTTTAAAAAAAAAAATCTATTTGGAGAAAATTTGAAATTTCAATGCAGTAGTACTTAAATTTCAAGGAAAAAATAAGTATGTGTCTATCTGACCACCCTAACCACAATGAAATGATAATATTTTTTTTAAAGATTTTAGATATAAGTAGATGACTCATGTCTCAATGTGATGCATACTTTTTTGTATTTTTTTCTAAGAAAATAATTAATTATGAATTTTTTATTACAACTTTTGAGAAATATAAAAACTTGTATGTCTAACCACCTTAACTTGGTCAAAACTTCATGAAATTCAATTTTAGTTTTTTTAATCCTATAGTATGTGAAACATAGAATGTGACACATTTTTCAAATTAAAAATATGTGATACTATTTGAAAGCTATAGATATTTTTCAATCAACCTATCAATCAAGACTTTAGTCGTAATTTAAATAGAAAATAAAAAATAATTATTTATTAAATTCAAAGTAAAGTATAATTTATATTGGTGGAAAGCTGAGAATATTCTTTAAAAACCCTTTTCGTTTCATCAATTTTGGGTGAAAAAAAAGTTGTCAGCCACATACGCTACACATACCCATCATATCGCCACTTTTTGGCCCATCATGATCCTGCACATACCCTGCTTGTATTTTTGTTTGTTTGTTTATGTGCTGCAAATAGTTTATGATTAGAATTAATTGTTTGAATATTGTTGAACATTGATTCACCCCCCCTCTCAATGTTCCCTGAGTCCAACAAAATCTACATCGGTAATGCCTCATTTTAATTTGGCCCTAAATGTATAACATAACACAACCATGCAAAATAATTACAAATGGTAAGAATCTGCATTGGTAATGCCTCATTTTAATTTGGCCCTAAATGTAGAACATAACATAGTCATACACAATGCTAAAAATACTATAATGAAAATCAAATTGTTAGGAGACTATATAAGTACAATCCTTATAGTAATGATGGATCCATAAAATGATGATCAACGTGGTTGTTATACCTTGATAATTCATAATATCAATCGTATGATGACCTACACTTTTGTTTCCCTTTCTTATTCAACTTGAGTACTTTTATGTTTTCTATTTTCTATTTTATTTTTTCAACATGTTCTATTAATAGGATGTGTTTTTAAGAAACCATTTAGTTTTCCTCTTTATTTGTTGAGTTCTAAAATTGTGGTGATTCAAAAAGCATAGGTTTATGACCCATAGGTAGGTCATCCCAATTTTGGCTTTTTAAATTTCTCTCTTTTTAGAGTACTTAGATGAAGTTGCTAAACTTTTTGAGCACAAGGTTTGCTGAAACAAAAATAAGAAATTAAAACCCACCAAATAAACATAAAATTCATTTCAAAGTTCAAAAATTATGTATGTGAAGAAGCAAATAGGGATCTAACACTATGTATTACAATAATATCACATATGAAAATAACCACAAATATATAACATATGTATTACATATAAAATTCATTTCACAGTTCAAAAAATCTGTTATTTTGATAGATAACAACAAAAGTTTTTAGTTCAAGAAATAAAACATAACAAAAAAATGATTCGACAAGTGACTTATCGCAAGATTTAACACAAAATTTGTCTTGCTGCCAATGATGCCAATGAAAAAAAATGAGTAGAAGTCACTTAAAAGTGAGACAAACCAAAACCAATCTCCCTAGAGTTGTTGCTTCAATCTATTCACAATAAACAAAAAGTAGATCTAAGAATATCAAAGTTTAGAGCTATTAGATTCTTGCTTGAGGTCCAGACAATATTTTAACAGACTCTTAAACGAAAATATGGATTGCATGTTTCTATGAAAGCTATTTAGGGTTTGGGGAATTCTATTGAAGGGGAAACTTACTTACCTCAAGATTTTGCACAAATTGTTTCATGCTATCAATTATTCCAATGAGAAAAATTGTGCAAAGTTTGTAAGAAAACATTTGAAACCCTACTGTAGACACCGAAATCTGGTTTTAGCCTGTGGCTTCCATATTCTTCATAATTCGTATTCTTCATGGTCTTGATTAAATAATCTTAATTATTTAATTAATTCATCTTCTATTAATTCTTCTATTAATTAAATAATCTTAATTATTTAATTAATTCACACTTTTCTTTATTCTATCTAATTAATTAAATAAACGCTTCTTATTTAATTATCTTACTAATTAACCTTATTCTTCCGGTTAAATTAAATAAATCATTATTTAGTTTATTCTTTATCATATTTCAACTATAATTAAATAAATTCATTATTTATTTAATTGTTCATTTAAAATCCCTTCATCATTTAATTAAATAAATATTATTTATTTAATTATCCTTCGAATATCGAGTCTTGAATTAAATGAATTATTTAATTCATTAATTCTATTTTAACGCATTCTTCTATATTTTAGATAATTATGTGAGTTATCTAAATATTCACTTTTACTCAACTCGACATCTATTTTAATCGTTCAGTTAACTATTGATTTAATGTCTGAGTGGCATCTTCGAGTAATCTCTTCGTCTAATCATGCAATCGTCCAATTCTAACTCAATTGCGTGTACATGCGGATTAATTAAATATTCTTATTTAATTAATTAAGTGTTGTGCATGCATTCGAACAGAGAGTTGCTTTAATCAATCTTTATCTTTGTCATGCAAAGATATTTCTTATATTTTTGAATGACGAACTGAAGATTAAATCATTTATTTAATCTTTAATTCTATTTTCTAATTCGAATCACTCATGTCACTTCTATCAGTTATCTGAATGCATGTCTAATCTGTCAATCTCAACCATCCGTTAATCTTTCAATCTTGGCCTGTCATTCGAATAATCAATTTTCTATAAATTGATTTGTCATTCTTCATTCCAATCTCTCTCGCGAATTTGATAACTTTTGAGAGCAATTTTGTCTTGAATCTTCGATATTTTGCTAATCACTATCTTAAGCTATACTTGCACAAACTTGAAAATCTGAGGGCAATTATACTACACAAGCAAAATGGAGAAGGGCAATCGAGATGATTCATGGAAATACGTTTGAAAATTGGTGAGATTGTTCTAGTTTTAATTACGTTTTTACTTTCCCATGTTCTTTGTTGCTTAACGTATGAATTTGCATGTTAGATTTTAGTATTGTATGCATGTTTGCTTCTAACGATCTTCCTTGTTGTCTATTGTGAAAAGGCCCGTTTCATTTTCAGCGTTACATTTTGGTGAACCCGACGTGAAGACACCATCTTCGCGAATCCGTAGATCTTTTAATTTTCATTTTTGCAGATTTTTCGTACGGAACGACGCATGTGAAGTTTCTGCACCGCAATTGATTTTCCGGAACCGCATTTGAAGTTTCTAAACCGCAATTGAGTTTATGAACCGCATCTGATAGAGAAATGACGCAGCTGACAATTTTTGAACCGCAAGTGATATCCCGAGCCGCAACTGAAAAATAAACGACGCATCTGACTGGTAACAAAATGACACAACTGACTGGTAAAATTTTATTTTCGTTTCCCGCAATCTAAAATTTTCAATTGATTTTCGTGTTACTGATATCTTATTTTCAGCGTGTGGCCTTTTCAGAGTTGACAAGCTTTTTGCAGGACGATTGACGAAGACAATATTGAAAATTACTAATTAGTCTTTCTGCAGGACGTTTGTCAAAGACCCTAGTTAAATTTAAAACAGATTATTTAGTAGCGTAGCAAATCTTTCATTTGGATTAAAATTAACAAGTGTCTACTGTGTTTGGTGCGAAAGCACAAGTTTGGTCACCCTTACGATTTGGTACACCGAAGTATCCTCTCCCCTTGCGCATCCGTGCGATCCTGGGTGTAAGAGAAACGGTTACAAACTCTAGAACTTGGGCCTATTCTAGTGGGAAAAAGTACTCACCCCAGAACGACTCAGACCAGGAGCACCTTGAACCCAAGGGACTTCCAACCGGTATACAAAAGTGGGTTCTTGGGGAAACCCCAAGAATCACGAGTGTGGTTCCGACGAGATGGATCCGAAAGGGGACTCGTGCCGTATGGATCACACCCCACGAACGGAATGCCCGAATTAAATACCCTTTTGTTGTAGAGACCAACCTATTTGTGACTGTTGCTTGGTATTAGTGCAGGGTACAGTATCATGCCCGAAGATTACTCACTACTGATCCCCTTGAGTAGAGATAGCGGTTCTTAGGAAGTCACTACCTAAAGAATTCAGAATTGGTGTGCTCGAAAGACGTTAATGAGCCGTGGAGGGGAGCCAATGCCACCAAATTCCTAAGCTATCCGCTCTCGAGAAGGAAAGGTGTTCATCACCAATCCGAGGTATTTCGGTGAGCTATACCAAGTATACAAACCCTAGGCCTTTGGCCTATTAGGATGTGCTTGTCTGTTATCACTTTAAATGTTCTTTGAGTCCAAAATTGAAACTGAAAACACTTTGTCTTACGATTGTCTTTGATTGTCAGAATTTGATCACGGAAAACGGTGTCAGTTTAAATTTCATGTCATTAAAAATTCACAGAGAGTCGCAACTGTTCACCAGAAACACGCATTTGATTTTTAGAGTCGCATCTGTTAATTTTGAGTCGCATCTGTTAATTTTTGAGTCACATCTATAATTTATGAGTCGCATTTGTCAGTTTGGCTCGCATCTGGTTTATAAAAGTCGCATCAGGTAGTTTTGAGTCGCATCTGTTAAATTTGAGTTGCGTTTGTTATTTTGGCTCGCATCTATTCTGAAAACACCGCATGCGTTGTATTCTGAGTCGCATCTATCAATTTGAGTCGCATTTGGTAATCTTGAGTCGCATCTGTCAGTTTGGACCGCAACTGTTAAATTTGAAACGCATCTGTCTGATTACCAGAATAACCAAAATTCACAGTCACTGTCCAGATAGCAGGGTTATACCAGTTCCAGTGGTCCTCATACAAACAGTCTTTGAAACAGAAACCTGAAACAATTTGCTCAATTTTGCATCCTTTAGGTTCATTTAGTCATTACCATAGTTGTCTTCAGTTAGCGTTTACCTCCATCTTAGGGTTCATAGTACTTTGCATTAGAATTTTAGAGAGGTCACTTTTACAAACTTTAGGAGTAGTCCACCATCTATACTCTAGAAAGGTCATAGTGTCAATGAAATCTGCCATTGAACCTAGTCTTATCATCATCTACTTTGTCCTACAGAGAGTCATCCTAGCTCATCAGTCTAGTTAGGAAACTCAACTTTTCTTTGATCTTTGTCCTACATTGGTTCCTTGACTTATCTAAATTGACACTTTGGTTTGACTTTAGGTAGTTGGTCCCTTCACCTTAGGTTTATAGAATTGATCATTTTAGGGTCTCACTTAGACTTCTTGCACCTTTAGAGTCTAGACTAGTATCATCATAGGACATCCCTTATTTTGCATAAGAAAACCCCAAAAACATAGCATAGTCATATAGTTTCTAGATATAGTCTTGCATTTCCCGCATATTGAGCTTGTCTTACATGGTTGAAACTAGGTCTAAGAGAAGAGAGAGAGAAAACATGTCGAACCCAAGCGAGTTCATCAACCCATTTTCTTCAAGACCTCATAAGACTCTATTAGACAAATTCACCACTAGAAACACTCAAGGACATGTTACAACAGAAGACATAGAGGCTGCCGCACAGGACCCTGAGTTTGCCTCTTTTGTAGATGAGTACCTAGCAAATGATCGTCAACGATTTTTAGGCAAATTTCTAGCTGAAGGTGCTACCTTACCTCTAGGATTTGATATCAGTACCTTACAAACTCAACCTACACAAGGGACAAATACTACGACTGCTAGTACTACTATACCTCAAGTCAGTACGACTATGCCATCTAGCACGTCTACACAGAGTACGACAGTCCATACGTCCCCATTTGGTACACCTACCATGACATCGGGATTTAGTTTCACTACAAGGGCTTCGTCATCTACTCCCTTCGGTCCTCTTAGTGGGAGAAAAAGACCTAAAACATCAGCCCATACATCTTATGTCGGTGTCACAAGTGCGCAATCAACAACCACACCTACTGCTAGCATTATGGGTACCTTACCATAGTCGATGGCCATACCTAGTGCTTAGGTCACTAGTACTATACCAAGGATTACACAAACAGGGGGCATTCCCTCCTTCTAATATGGAAATCAAAATCCACCTTTCCAGGCTAGCAGTCAAAACCAATTTACATCGGTTCCGAATCAGAATCCCTTTTCACAGATTGGTAGTCAGAATCCGTCTACCCAGATTCCAGGCCAAAACCAATTCACTTCCATTCCGAATCAGAATCCCTTTGCACAGAGTGGTGCTCGGAATCCATTTACACAGAACCCAGGTCAACACCGACTTATGCAGATACTAGACCAGAATACATTTACCAATATTCTGAATCCAAATCCACCTCAGATGCCAACGTTCAATCAAAACCCATCATGAGACTTTGGATTTCAGAATACATACATGGATCCGCATAATCCTCCTAGCACATCTTTGACCCAAGTTGACGTCCTACAAACACAAATGCACGCATTACAAACGCAAATGGATAACATGTCGGTCTCAACTAAAAATCATTTTTCACCAAAGGACATATGCCCATTCCCTTTTTGATAGATCATTGTACATGACACCTTTCCCTCACGGATATGTCATACCGAATCTTCCTAAGTACAATGGAAACGAAATCCAATAGAACATATCAAGGGAATTTTCTACCATATGCATAGATGTCGCTTACGATCCCACGTATCTTATGAGGCTATTCCCACGAAGTCTTGTAGGAGTGGCACTAGAATGGTTTTCAGGTTTAGATTCTGGCATTCGATCTTGGGGCGAACTAGTCGAGAAATTTGTGGAGCAATTCTCCTTCCACATTGACCATGAGATAAACATAGCAACCTTGTGCCACACAACACAAGACGAAGGTGAAACATTCATTGCTTTTTTCCAACATTGGAGAACTATTGCAAGTAGGTGTCCTGTCGAGATACCTGAAAAAGAAAAGGTTACCATGTTTCAAGAAAACCTTCATCCAAAACTCAGGAGTAACTTAAGGGTACATTGTTGCATATCCTTTTCGGAACTAGTGGAAAAGGGGGTGATAATAGAGAAGGATCTCATTGAAAAGGGTGAACTCAAGATGACAACACCCAATCGAAGCATGGTCGTACAAAACGCCCCCACCGATAGAAACAGATTCTGGTCTCGCAACAAAAATGTCACCAATGATGGGGTGGTGGATGCTAAAACATTACAAGCAAGACCCCTCCTCACATTACAAGGACCTGATACTTTTTCCAACACGCTTAATGCTGTCAATCAACCTCCTAACACGGTCTCAAATACTCAACGTCCACAAACAAGGAGATTCTAGAAACGTGAGTTCACTCCCTTAGGGGAACCCATTGAGTCGGTGTTCAAACAATTGTTACAACACAACCTCATACAACTGCAAGAACCAAGACAATACGATCCAAGACAATTTAAACCAACTTGGTGGGATGACAATGCCTTCTGTGATTATCATAGGACAAAGGGGCATAACCTACAAAACTGTCGACAACTGAAGAATATCATACAGGATCTTGTTGATAAGAGAATTATTGAGGTTAGTGGACAAAAACAAAAGACATCCAACACTGATCATCAAGTCTTCTCAGACCCACTACATGACCATGGGAAAGGAACTGTCCCCAGTTCGAGTACTAAGACCAATATGTCAGCCAATTATGCGAGTATCAAACATGATTATGATAGTGGAAAAATCATTCATTGCCTTCACGCCGCTGATCAAAACATCAATACCATTACTATCAATGCTAATCCTGAATGTGCAGTCAATACTCGTCGTACTAAGTTTACTATCCCAGGCCCTCCATCACAGCAAACACCTCAACCTTCCAAGTTACAATATAACCTACTTGATCAGTTGGGGAAGACCCCAGCCCAAATCTCAATCTTGGAATTGTTGTGTATCTCTCCTGAGCATCGGTCTATCCTCGATAAGGCTTTACAGAACACCACGGTCCCTACTGACCTTGATGTCAATCATTTCCAGGAAATGGTGGGCTACTTGACCAATAATCATCATGCCACATTTTCTGAACAAGACTATGCCACAGATAAGATGAAACACAATGACCCTTTACATCTAGAAGTCCTTGTCGATGACACCAAGGTTAGACGAGTTTTGGTAGACGGAGGAGCAGGGTTAAATCTATGCACTTTAAAACTAATTAAGGCATTAGGTATTTCAGAAGCATGCGTAGACACCACCAAGAGTATTGTCATTAAGGCTTATGATGATGAAGAAAGAAAATCGAAGGGGGTGGTAACACTTCCTATCAGAATTGGTCCTGCGGTAATGGAGACAAAGTTCCAGGTCTTGGATCTCACCCTTCCATATAACCTTTTGCTAGGTAGACCATGGATTCATGCCATGAAGGCGGTCCCTTCCACGTATCATCAGTGTCTTAAATTCCCTTACAATGGCACCGAAATAACTATTGATGGTGATCCCGATCCTTTCCAGTATTGCACCAACCTAAAGGAGATCCCTCAACGCCAAGTGCCGGTCAACCAAGAGGCCTCACCGTCTAAACCATCTTCTTATGTTGACCCGTCCGCGCTCACTCGAACATCTGTTTCACCCTCACTTCCTACCACTCCTAGGGTCGAGATCCAAGACAAGGGTTGTGGAGAGTATTACATGAAGACTTCTTATTGTGTTAGCCATTTGGTTCCTCCTAAGTCATATGGTTTACCTATAGCAGGTAGGGGACAATCTATGATCACTATACATGTTCCCCCCACAACAACTTTCACTAAATGGGGTGAATTAAGCAAAGAGGCTGTAGATATAGAAGATGTCACTTCCTGGCTGTACAAGGAAGATAATCAAGAACCCCTTTTACTTGCTCATATTCCTACAAGTCTATATGGAAAGGGTTTCAAAATCATGCAAAGCAAAGGACATGATGGGCAAAGTGGTTTAGGTTTAAACCAAGATGGCAGAGTGGAACCAATATTTGTTTCTCAATGGCCAAAAGGAGTAGGGCTAGGGTTTCAACCGATTCAGATTAGCGTTCCTAGTACTCCATCACCCTTACTTGAGGAAGTACGTGCTTCAGAAGATACCAAGACATCTCACGAACCTGTAGACCAACATCATTGTGACTCCCCCGATTCTAACGATTATGAGTGGGATTCCCTATCCTCTACTTCCTCCATGGATCTTGACAAGTTATTTGGAGAACTTGACCTAATGTTAAGTTCCTCACCCAATCCCCTAAATTCCTATCCACCAAAGCAAATGACAAAAGAGGAGTGGTTCAAACACTACTATTGGGAATCACTTGATCATACCTCTTGGCAACCTCAACCACCTGTTTCCAATTGTCAAACCTTGGCATTAGGCCCACCTATTCATCCGCCTATACCCAAACCCAAGAGAAAAAAGGACTTGGTACAAGACTTTTGTGATCACATGAATAATTCAATCCTTACCTTGACCCCATTAGACTTTGATAACTCCGACGATGACATGCCCTTATTTTATCCCCAACTCATAGATTGGGATCAACAAGATACACCTGTCTTACACTTTTGAGAATGACGAAGCAATTGCTGAGTTCCCGGGATTACGTGAAGGCATACCTAATGGGGATCATAAAGCTGGTTTTACCATTGACTTGGACAATAAAGCATATTTTGGGGAATCTATTCAACCCTCCAGTCGCAAAAATGAGAAAAAGAATAAACAAGATAAAAAGGACGAGTCTCTAGGTGAAAACCGCAAGGCACCTCTAGACCATGAAAAAGTAAAAAGAAAGGACGCATCCAAAGGTGAAATCCTCTCTGAGGTGCCTAAGGATGGAGGTTTGAACATTCTCCCCATTACACAAGAAAAGTCACCCATGCTCGTGGAAGAATCAGTAGAAGTCAACATAGGCACAAAAGAGAATCCTCGATTGATTTATTTGGCGGTGTCATTGACAACACAAGAGAAATCAGATTTCCACAACTTCTTTGAACAAAGACAGATTAATTTTGCTTGGTCATATGCCGACATGCAGGTTGGATCTGGCGAACTTGTTCTACATCGCTTGCCTTTGCAACCCGGTGCTAAACGATTAAGCGAAGTTGAAAAAATGCATCCACAAATTGCTTTATTAGTCAGAGAACTCAAGAAACTCTTTGAGCGTTGGTTTCATAGACCTATTGACTATGCAGATTTGGATTTCCAATCTTGTACGATTACCAAACCCATTTGGGGCATCACATCTGCCCGATTTTAGAGATATCAACAAAGCTTGTCTGGGATGACTTCCCTTTGCCTAATATAGACATGATAGTTGACATGACAGCAGGATATGAGATGTTGTCCCTTATGGATGGATTCTCAAGATATAACCAGATCAGAATAGCCACTGAAGATCAACCTAAGACAACCTTCACTTGTCCTTGGGGAATGTATTGCTGGAATGTTATGCCCTTCGAACTCAAGAATGCAGGAGCAACCTATCAACGTGCCATGACCACTATCTTTCATGATTTAGTACACACTTGTATGGAGGATTATGTCGATGACCTTATTGTCAAATCCAAGACAAGAATAGCGAGAACATTTGCAGGTTTGAGCGAAAGGTATTTTGAGGGTGGAGGTATAATGTGGACTGAAAATCAAAGAAATGTGTGTTTGGAGTCCAGAGTCGGGAAAAGCTGTTGGATTTATATGTTTCTAGAGCGAGGGGCATTGAAGTAGATCGTGCCTTCAAAGGTAAAAGCAATCATGGACCTTCACCACCACCGGCAATCTCCGGTCAACTAAGGACATTACGGGGGAGGTTGCAATTATGGAGACTGGTGCAGGCCGGAACGTTTTTGCATCTACTTAAGAAAGGAGTACCCTTTGCATGGACACCTAGGTGTGAAGAGGCTTTTCAACTGATTAAAGAATATTTACTCACACCACTTGTCTTAATGCCACATGTTGAAGGAAGGCCGTTGATTCTTTATATCACAACAACCGGAAATTTCATCTTTCGAACATTACTTTACCGAGAATGGCGATGAAAGAAGGTCATGAAAGGCGGGTCTATTATATCAGCGGACTTTGGTTGGTTATGAGCTAAATTATATAGTAACATTGAGCGTGCACATCTTGTAGTAGTATTTGCTACCCAGCGGCGGCACTACATGTTAAACCATCAAACAATGTTGGTTGCTAAAGTAGATCCTCACGAAATATCGTAGTAAGGCGACGTGCGGAATGGGTCATGATACTTAGTGAGTGGTATATACGATTATGTAGAAGTATTAAAGGGGCCGGTCATTTGCTGATCGGTTAGTGATGCGCATAGGCGGAATCACCCATTAGTGGCAGACTTTCCTGATGAGTTCATATTCACATTTGACACAAACATAACATGGAAACTGTACTTTGATGGTTCACATACAAATCATGGTTCAGGGGCTGGGATATTGTTTATCACACCACAAGGTGATTCCATCCCTAAGTCATTCAGGATTGCATTCCCGTGCACTAACAACATGGAAGAGTATGAAGAGTATGAAGCTCTAGTGACAGGGTTATGCATGGCGGTCAAGTGGAAAATCAAGAACCTACAGGTATATGGTGATTCTCAACTAGTAATAAGACAGGTAAATGATGATTATGAGACTAAGGATGAGAAGCTTGCTCCGTACAAGCACATGGCTGATAGTTTTAAAGAGTACTTTGACAAAGTCAAGTTTCATCAGATACCTCATGTTTTAAACAAAGCAGTAGATGCTATGGCTACAATTGCCTCACTCCTTGACATTCCTAACAACGTGCCTAAGTTTGAGTTCTTGGTCGAACAACTTTTGGTCCCCGCCTACGATATCCCAGATTCTGAAATGGTGTGTGACATCGTTGGTCCCGATTCCCCTTGGTACAAAGAAATCTATGATTACTTTCATGCTGAAGTCATACCCATTGGCCTATCCAATAACCAACGTAGAACATTCCTCCGCAAGTCAGCCAAATATACCATCGTCGGAGACACCTTATATAGACGTGCCTTAGATAATACCCTGTTGAGATGTCTTGATTCTACTGAAGCACAAGCAACCTTGCGTGGGGTGCATGAGGGTATATGTGGTTCCCATTTTAGCGGTCCTACCTTAGCCAAAAAGATTATGAGACTGGGTTATTATTGGCCTACTATGGAAAAAAACTCATATGTCTTTGTAACAAAATGTCGCCAATGCCAAGTTCATGGAGATTTGATACATGCCCCAGCACAGGAACTCCATCCTATCACGTCACCATGGCCTTTTGCCCAATGGGGACTCGACCTCATAGGTAAGATCCACCCCACCTCATCTAATGGACACAAGTTCATTATCACTGCCACTGAGTACTTTATGAAGTGGATTGAAGCCATTACTATGACATACATTACCGGCACACAGATTTCTAGATTTATCTTAAACTATATCATCTGTCGATATGGTGTCCCTCAGTCCATAATCACTGACAATGGCCGCCCATTTAAGAACCAAGAAGTCTGCCATTTGTGTGATCAATTTCATATCCAACATCACTTCTCCACTTCATACTACCCCCAAGGTAACGGCCAAGCAGAGGCATCTAACAAGACCATCATTAGAATCCTCAAGAAAACTGTCAATGATGTTGGTCGTGACTGGCATTTACAGCTTAACCCTGCGTTATGGGCTTATCGTACAAGTATCCGTACTCCCACTGGTGCTACCCCATATTCACTTGTCTTTGGATCTGAAGCCATTTTACCTATTGAGGTCGAGATTCCATCCCTAAGGGTATCACTGAAGGGCCACATTGTGATGAAAGATGCAGAGTGTCGAGGAACTCCATGAGTTAAATTCTTGGATGGCTGACGAGAGCACTTGGATCTCAACATATCAGAGCGCCTTACGTGCGTAGCTATAACAGGAGGGTTTTAAACAGAAATTTTGACATTGGTGACTTGGTTTTAATGGAGAACCCAAAGAATCAAGCAGAAAGAGACAAACCAGGAAATTTTGAACCTAATTGGTTGGGACCTTATGTTGTTACAGAAGCTTTTGGATCAGGAGCGTACCAACTCTCTACTCCTGAAGGTGAACCATTGTCCTCACCAATCAATAGTATGCATCTAAAGAAGTTCTACGCATAGCTTCTGGGAGCCTTTGTCTTATTTAGCAAAAAAATACAAAAAAATCAGAAAATCAAAAAATTGTTATCAAGGTGAAAACCTAGCAAACAGGCATCTTGATAACACCAAAAAAATTAGTTAATATGGAAAATAGTAAAGACAAATCAATCGTCCAATGGTGAAAACCACTTCGGTGGCGCCTTGGATAGGTACCATGGTGAAAACCTGGCAAACAGGCGCCATGTGTACTCAACCCTGCTCCTTTGTCTACTATTATTCTAATCTATCTTGTACATACACCACTTATTTGAACATCGTCTCTATCGTGTATATAGCCCACTTCCCTGTACATAGCCTCTACCGTGTATATAGCCCACATCCATGTACATAGTCCACTATCCTGTACATATCCCTTACCTTTTGTGTCCATCACTTGTATATATCATTCTTAATAAGTGGTAGTCTTTTCCATAGCTTGGAACGATTGACATCGAGAGCATTTCATATCCCCCATCTCACCCTATTCATAATCAATTGGTCTTATACTCGACTGGGGGCAAATACTTGATGTGCGTCATATTGATTCTTACATTGGCTATGTGGAAGATGAAACATCATGGAAAATCCACGAACATCACAAAATGACCTGAGAAAACACAAAAACATCAGAAAACTTCAAAAAGACAAAAAAATCACAAAATTTCAAAAATCCAAAAACAGAGTCAGAGTCACTGTGACTTCTTGTCGGGCCTTTGTCTTTTGTCAAACTACGTTGCCTCTGCGACTGGACGTAGGCAAGGCCATCTGCCGATGTGCCCCTGAGGCATTAGGTCAATCCGTTTAGGTTTGTCTGTATAAATTCATGAGTCAATCCATATGTCTATATGACAAGGTCATTGGTCGAGTCGAACTACGAGGTCTCTGCGTGTACAACGTAGGCAAGGCCATCACACGATGAGCCCCCGAGGCCGCACTAGGTCAGTCCATTAGGTTTGTCACATTCACTACACACGCTTCTATTTGTAGTCGGGCCTTTGTTTCCGGCCGCAGCTGTCAAACTACGAGGTCTTCAAGGTATAACGAGAAAGGCCATCACACGATGAGCCCCTCGAGGCCGACTAGGCCGGGGCCCTAGGGTTTGTCATCACACGCAGTCAATTGTCAACATGTCATATCAAGTCATGCATTACTTTGGTGAACAAGTCAGCAATGTCTCTGAGTCATATCAAACAACTTGCCAAACAAAACAATTCAAACAGATCAACCAACCGTCTGCTACAAGATGTGTCCTTCTTGGAAACAGATGTTATCAAAACAATCAACCTATGTCTTATTCAGGATGCGTCCTTCCTGCGTAATCGACAAGGTCAAAACAATCAAATGTAGCCTTACACAGGTTATCACATCAACGGCATCTGACTCAACGTCTTATACGATACATGTCTTTCTGAAACCAGGCTTTGTCATGCCTTATACAGATAGTCATAACATCGAAACCAGACTTACAATCTTATCCGGTATGTGTATCTCTTCCAATCAAGCTCTATCAATCAAACCAATCAAACAAACAAATCATGTTTCGGCAAATATTTTCATTGGCTTATTGACTTTATGGCTTATTTATCTTATCATTTATCTTGAATTGATGACTGGGATTCATGTTACTAGCTTTCTCAAGGATGTCCCCATGAAGGATTTAGAGAAGCAACGATGTATCAGAATTCTATTTTCTTTGACTGCTGTCTGTTGACTGTCTTTTCAATTTGATTTTGAGTCATGTTACTAGTTTCCTCAAGGATGTCCCATGAAGGATTTAGAGGAGCAATGAAGTATCATGACCCATCTTTTCTTTCGTTTGCTATTTGTGGTTTGTCCTTACAAAAAGACTGGGGCAACTTGTGCCTTTAGTATGAGTTAGTGACAATCCTTGTCTGCGACTGTCTGTTATTTAGCAAGTGGATGACCTTGCACACCTTGATTCATGTCATATCCTGGTGTTTGTCTCCATTTGTATTAGTCCCGCCCAATGATGATAAAGTGCAATACCTTTTGTGATATGGTAAAATATCGAAGATTCCTAACACTAACATCTATCTTCCGTCTTCTCCTTCTTTGTCGATCTTTCTTTTCGCACTCACAAGTTCTTCTTTCTTGCATTATGATGAAGTCCCGTGACACAAAAATGGTATACATCATCCTGCATCAACATACATGTTAGAAACATACATATATATAGGCATATTTCACATTTAGATCATCATGGCATAATAGACAATAATCATCATTTAACACTGCATATCATAAGCAATAAACTGTAAATACATGCATCACATTACATTTGTATAACATCACATGTCATTATACATATAACATCACATTGCATCTCATAATCATATAGAATCATATGTCACATAGAATCAACATTATCGCATTAGTTGCATAAACAACATAAAGTACATACAACCATCCATCACATAGGCATATCATATGAACATCACATGTATCAATAAATAACTGCATAATCCATAAATAGACAATGCATATCATAAGAATCACCGCCAAAATCATATATATATATAGCTCAAATGTGTCACATCACAATGTCATAATGTATCATAAATACATGGAAGCCCGCAGGCTATCGGATCAAAATACACTGTCCCAAATGGACCTCAAAACTGTATCTCTATCCTGAACTGCCACTGCCATCATGTCGGGAGTGTGTGGGAGA
>VDFB02000003.1:439157764-439202693 GCA_007258455.2 Sequoia sempervirens
GTTTCATTTTCAGCGTTACATTTTGGTGAACCCGACGTGAAGACACCATCTTCGCGAATCCGTAGATCTTTTAATTTTCATTTTTGCAGATTTTTCGTACGGAACGACGCATGTGAAGTTTCTGCACCGCAATTGATTTTCCGGAACCGCATTTGAAGTTTCTAAACCGCAATTGAGTTTATGAACCGCATCTGATAGAGAAATGACGCAGCTGACAATTTTTGAACCGCAAGTGATATCCCGAGCCGCAACTGAAAAATAAACGACGCATCTGACTGGTAACAAAATGACACAACTGACTGGTAAAATTTTATTTTCGTTTCCCGCAATCTAAAATTTTCAATTGATTTTCGTGTTACTGATATCTTATTTTCAGCGTGTGGCCTTTTCAGAGTTGACAAGCTTTTTGCAGGACGATTGACGAAGACAATATTGAAAATTACTAATTAGTCTTTCTGCAGGACGTTTGTCAAAGACCCTAGTTAAATTTAAAACAGATTATTTAGTAGCGTAGCAAATCTTTCATTTGGATTAAAATTAACAAGTGTCTACTGTGTTTGGTGCGAAAGCACAAGTTTGGTCACCCTTACGATTTGGTACACCGAAGTATCCTCTCCCCTTGCGCATCCGTGCGATCCTGGGTGTAAGAGAAACGGTTACAAACTCTAGAACTTGGGCCTATTCTAGTGGGAAAAAGTACTCACCCCAGAACGACTCAGACCAGGAGCACCTTGAACCCAAGGGACTTCCAACCGGTATACAAAAGTGGGTTCTTGGGGAAACCCCAAGAATCACGAGTGTGGTTCCGACGAGATGGATCCGAAAGGGGACTCGTGCCGTATGGATCACACCCCACGAACGGAATGCCCGAATTAAATACCCTTTTGTTGTAGAGACCAACCTATTTGTGACTGTTGCTTGGTATTAGTGCAGGGTACAGTATCATGCCCGAAGATTACTCACTACTGATCCCCTTGAGTAGAGATAGCGGTTCTTAGGAAGTCACTACCTAAAGAATTCAGAATTGGTGTGCTCGAAAGACGTTAATGAGCCGTGGAGGGGAGCCAATGCCACCAAATTCCTAAGCTATCCGCTCTCGAGAAGGAAAGGTGTTCATCACCAATCCGAGGTATTTCGGTGAGCTATACCAAGTATACAAACCCTAGGCCTTTGGCCTATTAGGATGTGCTTGTCTGTTATCACTTTAAATGTTCTTTGAGTCCAAAATTGAAACTGAAAACACTTTGTCTTACGATTGTCTTTGATTGTCAGAATTTGATCACGGAAAACGGTGTCAGTTTAAATTTCATGTCATTAAAAATTCACAGAGAGTCGCAACTGTTCACCAGAAACACGCATTTGATTTTTAGAGTCGCATCTGTTAATTTTGAGTCGCATCTGTTAATTTTTGAGTCACATCTATAATTTATGAGTCGCATTTGTCAGTTTGGCTCGCATCTGGTTTATAAAAGTCGCATCAGGTAGTTTTGAGTCGCATCTGTTAAATTTGAGTTGCGTTTGTTATTTTGGCTCGCATCTATTCTGAAAACACCGCATGCGTTGTATTCTGAGTCGCATCTATCAATTTGAGTCGCATTTGGTAATCTTGAGTCGCATCTGTCAGTTTGGACCGCAACTGTTAAATTTGAAACGCATCTGTCTGATTACCAGAATAACCAAAATTCACAGTCACTGTCCAGATAGCAGGGTTATACCAGTTCCAGTGGTCCTCATACAAACAGTCTTTGAAACAGAAACCTGAAACAATTTGCTCAATTTTGCATCCTTTAGGTTCATTTAGTCATTACCATAGTTGTCTTCAGTTAGCGTTTACCTCCATCTTAGGGTTCATAGTACTTTGCATTAGAATTTTAGAGAGGTCACTTTTACAAACTTTAGGAGTAGTCCACCATCTATACTCTAGAAAGGTCATAGTGTCAATGAAATCTGCCATTGAACCTAGTCTTATCATCATCTACTTTGTCCTACAGAGAGTCATCCTAGCTCATCAGTCTAGTTAGGAAACTCAACTTTTCTTTGATCTTTGTCCTACATTGGTTCCTTGACTTATCTAAATTGACACTTTGGTTTGACTTTAGGTAGTTGGTCCCTTCACCTTAGGTTTATAGAATTGATCATTTTAGGGTCTCACTTAGACTTCTTGCACCTTTAGAGTCTAGACTAGTATTATCATAGGACATCCCTTATTTTGCATAAGAAAACCCCAAAAACATAGAATAGAGTCATATAGTTTTTAGATATAGTTTTGCATTTCCCGCATATTGAGCTTGTCTTACATGGTTGAAACTAGGTCTAAGAGAAGAGAGAGAGAAAACATGTCGAACCCAAGTGAGTTCATCAACCCATTTTCTTCAAGACCTCATAAGACTCTATTAGACAAATTTACCACTAGAAACACTCAATGACATGTTACAACAGAAGACATAGAGGCTGCCGCACAAGACCCTGAGTTTGCCTCTTTTGTAGATGAGTACCTAGCAAACGATCGTCAACGGTTCTTAGGAAAATTGCTAGCTGAAGGTGCTACCTTACCTCTAGGATTTGATATTAGTACCTTACAAACTCAACCTACACAAGGGATGAATACCACGACTGCTAGTACTACTATACCTCAAGTCAGCACGACTATGCCATCTAGCACGTCTACACAAAGTACGACAGTCCATACATCCCCATTTGGTACACCTACAATGACATCAGGATTTAGTTTCACTACAGGGGCTTCATCATCTATTCCCTTCGGTCCTATTAGCGGGAGTAAAAGACCTAAAACATCAGCCCATACATCTTATGTCGATGTCACTAGTGCGCAATCAACAACCACACCTACTGCTAGCATTATAGGTACCTTACCACAGTCGATGGCCATACCTAGTGTTCAGGTCACTAGTACTATACCAAGGATTACACAAACAGGGGGCATTCCCTCCTTCCAATATGGCAATCAAAATCCACCTTTCCAGACTAGCAGTCAAAACCAATTTACATCGGTTCCGAATCAGAATCCCTTTTCACGGATTGGTAGTCAAAATCCGTCTACCCAGATTCCAGGCCAAAACTATTTCACATTG
This sequence comes from Sequoia sempervirens, assembly GCA_007258455.2. NCBI lineage: Eukaryota > Viridiplantae > Streptophyta > Pinopsida > Cupressales > Cupressaceae > Sequoia > Sequoia sempervirens. Next base: position 439,160,857 of record VDFB02000003.1, read on the forward strand.
GTTCTGAATCAGAATCCCTTTTCACAGAGTGGTACTCGGAATCCATTTACACAGAACCTAGGTCAACACCAATTTATGCTGACTCCAGACCAGAATACATTTACCAACATTCTGAATCTGAATCCACCTCATATGCCAACGTTCAATCAAAACCCATCACGAGACTTTGGATTTCAGAACGCATACATGGATCCGCATAATCCTCCTAGCACATCTTTGACCCAAGTTGACGTCCTACAAACACAAATGCACGTGTTACAAACACAAATGGATAACATGTCGGTCTCAACTAAGAAATCATTTTCACCAAAGGACATATGCCCATTCCCTTTTGATAGATCATTATACATGACACCTTTCCCTCACGGATATTGCATACCAAATCTTCCTAAGTACAATGGCAAACACAATCCAGTAGAACATATCAGGGAATTTTCTACCATATGCATAGATGTCACTTACGATCCCACGTATCTTATGAGGCTATTCCCACGAAGTCTTGTAGGAGTGGCACTAGAATGGTTTTTAGGTTTAGATTCTGGCATTAGATCTTGGGGCGAACTAGTCGAGAAATTTGTGGAGCAATTCTCCTTCCACATTGACCATGAGATAAACATAGCAACCTTGTGCCACACAACACAAGACGAAGGTGAAACATTCATTGCTTTCTTCCAACGTTGGAGAACTATTGCAAGTAGGTGTCCTGTCGAGATACCTGAAAAACAAAAGGTTACCATGTTTCAAGAAAACCTTCATCCAAAACTCAGAAGTAACTTAAGGGTACATTGTTGCATATCTTTTTCAGAACTAGTGGAAAAAGGGGTGATAATAGAGAAAGATCTCATTGAAAAGGGTGAACTCAAGATGACAACACCCAATCGAAACCCTATCGTACAAAATGCCCCCACCGATAGAAACAGATTCTGGTCTCACAACAAAAATGTCACCAATGATGGGGTGGTGGATGTTAAAACATTACAAGCAAGACCCCTCCTCACATTACAAGGACCTCATACTTTTGCTAACACGCTTAATGCTGTCAATCAACCTCCTAACATGGTCTCAAATACTCAACGTCCACAAACAAGGAGATTCCAGAAACATGAGTTCACTCCCTTAGGGGAACCCATTGAGTCGGTGTTCAAACAATTGTTACAACACAACCTCATACAACTGCAGGAACCAAGACAATATGATCCAGGATAGTTTAAACCAACTTGGTGGGATGACAATGCCTTCTGTGATTATCATAGGACAAAGGGGCATAACCTACAAAACTGTCGACAACTGAAGAATATCATACAGGATCTTGTTGATAAGAGAATTATTGAGGTTAGTGGACAAAAACAAAAGACATCCAACACTGATCATCAAGTCTTCTTAGACCCACTACATGACCATGGGAAAGGAACTGTCCCCAGTTCGAGTACTAAGACCAATATGTCAGCCAATTATGCGAGTATAAAACATGATTATGATAGTGGAAAAATCATTCATTGCCTTCACGCCGCTGATCAAAACATCAATACCATTACTATCAATGCTAATCCTGAATGTGCAGTCAATACTCATCGTACTAAGTTTACTATCCCAGGCCCTCCATCACAGCAAACACCTCAACCTTCCAAGTTACAATATAACCTACTTGATCAGTTGGGGAAGACCCCATCCCAAATCTCAATCTTGGAATTGTTGCGTATCTCTCCTGAGCATTGGTCTATCCTCGATAAGGCTTTATAGAACACCACGGTCCCTACTAACCTTGATGTCAATCATTTCCAGGAAATGGTGGGCTACTTGACCAATAATCATCATGCCATGTTTTCTTAACAAGACTATGCCACAGATAAGACGAACCACAATGACCCTTTACATCTAGAAGTCCTTGTCGATGACACCAAGGTTAGACGAGTTTTGGTAGACGGAGGAGCAGGGTTAAATCTATGCACTTTAAAACTAATTAAGGCATTAGGTATTTCAGAAGCATGCGTAGACACCACCAAGAGTATTGTCATTAAGGCTTATGATGATGAAGAAAGAAAATCAAAGGGGGTGGTAACACTTCCTATCAGAATTGGTCCTGCGGTAATGGAGACAAAGCTCCGTGTCTTGGATCTCACCCTTCCATTAACCTTTGCTAGGTAGTGACCATGGATTCATGCCATGAAGGCGTCCCTTCCTTAACGCATCAATGTCTTTAAATTCCTTACAATGGCACCGGGGCCATCCATTGATGGTGATCCCCATCCTTTTCCAAGATTGCACCAACTCCATCCTCAACGCCAAGTGCCGTCAACCAAGAGGCCTCACCATCTAATCCATCTTCTTATGTTGACCCATCCACACTCACTCAAATATCTATTTCACCCTCACTTCCTACCACTCCTAGGGTCGAGATCCAAGACAAGGGTTGTGGAGAGTATTACATGAAGACTTCTTATTGTGTTAGCCATTTGGTTCCTCCTAAGCCATATGGTTTACCTATAGCAGGTAGGGGACAATCTATGATCACTATACATGTTCCCCCCACAACAACTTTCACTAAATGGGGTGAATTAAGCAAAGAGGCTATAGATACAGAAGATGTTACTTCCTCGCTGTACAAGGAAGATAATCAAGAACCCCTTTTACTTGCTCATATTCCTACAAGTCTATATGGAAAGGGTTTCAAAATCATGCAACGCAAAGGATATGATGGACAAAGTGGTTTAGGTTTAAACCAAGATGGCAGAGTGGAACCAATATTTGTTTCTCAATGGCCAAAAGGAGTAGGGCCAGGGTTTCAACCGATTCAGATTGGCGTTCCTAGTACTCCATCACCCTTACTTGAGGAAGTACGTGCTTCAGAAGATACCAAGACATCTCACAAACCTGTAGACCAACATCATTGTGACTCCCCCGATTCTAACGATTATGAGTGGGATTCCCTATCCTCTACTTCCTCCATGGATCTTGACAAGTTATTTGGAGAACTTGACCTAATGTTAAGTTCCTCACCCAATCCCCTAAATTCCTATCCACCAAAGCAAATGACAAAAGAGGAGTGGTTCAAACACTACTATTGGGAATCACTTGATCATACCTCTTGGCAACCTCAACCACCTGTTTCCAATTGTCAAACCTTGGCATTAGGCCCACCTATTCATCCGCCTATACCCAAACCCAAGAGAAAAAAGGACTTGGTACAAGACTTTTGTGATCACATGAATAATTCAATCCTTACCTTGACCCCATTAGACTTTGATAACTCCGACGATGACATGCCCTTATTTTATCCCCAACTCATAGATTGGGATCAACAAGATACACCTGTCTTACACTTTTGAGAATGACGAAGCAATTGCTGAGTTCCCGGGATTACGTGAAGGCATACCTAATGGGGATCATAAAGCTGGTTTTACCATTGACTTGGACAATAAAGCATATTTTGGGGAATCTATTCAACCCTCCAGTCGCAAAAATGAGAAAAAGAATAAACAAGATAAAAAGGATGAGTCTCTAGGTGAAAACTGCAAGGCACCTCTAGACCATGAAAAAGTAAAAAGAAAGGATGCATCCGAAGGTGAAAACCTCTCTAAGGCGCCTAAGGATGGAGGTTTGAACATTCTCCCCATTGCACAGGAAAAGTCACCCATGCTCGTGGAAGAATCAGTAGAAGTCAACATAGGCACAAAAGAGAATCCTCGATTGATTTATTTGGCGGTATCACTGACAACACAAGAGAAATCAGAGTTCCACAACTTCTTTGAACAAAGACAGATTAATTTTGCTTGGTCATATGTCGACATGCCTGGGTTGGATCCTGAACTTGTTCTACATCACTTGCCTTTGCAACCGTGTGCTAAACCAAGAAAGCGGTTGAAAAATGCATCCACAAATTGTTTATTGGGGTCAAGGCGTAACCAAGAAACTCTTAGACGTTGGTTTCATCGTATCTAGAGTTACCATGCATTGATTTCCAATCTTGTACCAAGCACTGCCAACCAAATTTCGGGCATCCAATATCTCAGACCGATTTTAGAGATATCAACAAAGCTTGTCCTAAGGATGACTTCCCTTTGCCTAATATAGACATGATAGTTGACATGACAGCAGGATATGAGATGTTGTCCCTTATGGATGGATTCTCAAGATATAACCAGATTAGAATAGCCATTGAAGATCAACCTAAGACAACCTTCACTTGTCCTTGGGGAACGTATTGCTGGAATGTTATGCCCTTCGGACTCAAGAATGCAGGAGCAACCTATCAACGTGCCATGACTACTATCTTTCATGATTTAGTACACACTTGTATGGAGGATTATGTCGATGACCTTATTGGTCAACCAAGACAAGGACAACATTTATAGGTTTTAGGACAAGGTATTTCGTAGGTCGAGAAGTGATAATGTGAGACTCAATCCAAAGAAATGTGTGTTTGGAGTCAAGTCGAAAGTCAAGTTAGGTTATATCATTTCTAGACTTAGGCATTGAAGTAGATCCTCGCTTTAAGGTAAAAGCAATCATGGACATGCCACCACCCAACAATCTCGTACTAACTGAGGACATTACAGGGAAGGTTGCAATCTATCAGAAGATTTATAGTGCAGCTAGCAGACAAGACACACCCTTTTCAACATCTACTTAAGAAAGGAGTACCCTTTGCATGGACACCTAGGTGTGAAGAGGCTTTTCAACTGATTAAAGAATATTTACTTACACCACCTGTTTTAATGCCACCTGTTGAAGGGAGACCATTGATTCTTTATATCACAACAACCCATTCATCACTCGGAGCATTGCTTGCACAGAATGACGATGAAGGTCATGAAAGGGCAGTCTATTATATTAGCCGGACTTTGGTTGGTTATGAGCTAAATTATAGTAACATTGAACGTGCCTGTCTTGCAGTAGTATTTGCTACCCAAAAACTGCGGCACTACATGTTAAACCATCAAACAATGTTGGTTGCTAAAATCGATCCTCTGAAATATCTTCTTAGTAAGGCAGCATTAATAGGACGACTGGCCAAGTGGGTCATGATACTTAGTGAGTATGATATACAATATGTAGAGAGAAAGGCTATTAAAGGACAGGTCATTGTTGATCAGTTAGCTGATGCACCCATACAGGAAGATCACCCATTAGTGGCAGACTTTCCTAATGAGTTCATATTCACTTTTGACACAAACATAACATGGAAACTGTACTTTGATGGCTCGCATACAAATCATGGTTCAGGGGCTGGGATATTGTTTATCACACCACAGGGTGATTCCATCCCTAAGTCATTCAGGATTGCATTTCCATGTACTAACAACATGGCAGAATATGAAGCTTTAGTGACAGGTTTACGCATGGCAGTCAAGTGGAAAATCAAGAACCTACAGGTATATGGTGATTCTCAACTAGTAATAAGACAGGTAAATGATGATTATGAGACTAAGGATGAGAAGCTTGATCCGTACAAGCGCATGGCTGATAGTTTTAAAGAGTACTTTGACAAAGTCAAGTTTCATCAGATACCTCATGTTTTAAACAAAGCAGCAGATGCTATGGCTACAATTGCCTCACTCCTTGACATTCCTAACAACGTGCCTAAGTTTGAGTTCTTGGTCGAACAGCTTTTGGTCCCTGCCTACGATATCCCAAATTCTGAAATGGTGTGTGACATCGTTGGTCCCGACTCTTTGGTACAAAGAAATCTATGATTACTTTCTAGGCCAAGTCATACCCATTGGCCTATCCACAACTAACGAGAACATTCTCCGCAAGTCACCAACACATATGGCCCCATCATCGCTTCTGAGACACCTTATATAGACGTGCCTTAGATAATACCCTGTTGAGATGTCTTGATTCTACTGAAGCACAAGCAACCTTGCGTGGGGTGCATGAGGGTATATGTGGTTCCCATTTTAGCGGTCCTACCTTAGCCAAAAAGATTATGAGACTGGGTTATTATTGGCCTACTATGGAAAAAAACTCATATGTCTTTGTAACAAAATGTCGCCAATGCCAAGTTCATGGAGATTTGATACATGCCCCAGCACAGGAGCTCCGTCCTATCACGTCACCATGGCCTTTTGCCCAATGGGGACTCGACCTCATAGGTAAGATCCACCCCACCTCATCTAATGGACATAAGTTCATTATCACTGCCACTGAGTACTTTACGAAGTGGATTGAAGCTATTCCTATGACATACATTACCGCACAATGTATTTCTAGATTTATCTTAAACTATATCATCTGTCGGTATGGTGTCCCTCAGTCCATAATCACTGACAATGGCCGCCCATTTAAGAACCAAGAAGTCCGCCATTTGTGTGATCAATTTCATATCCAACATCACTTCTCCACTCCATACTATCCCCAAGGTAACGGCCAAGCAGAGGCGTCTAACAAGACCATCATTAGAATCCTCAAGAAGACTGTCAATGATGCTGGTCGTGATTGGCATTTACAGCTTAACCCTGCCTTATGGGCTTATCGTACAAGTATCTGTACTCCCACTGGTGCTACCCCATATTCACTTGTCTTTGGATCTGAAGCCATTTTACCTATTGAGGTCGAGATTCCATCCCTAAGGGTATCACTGAAGGGCCACATTGACGATGAAGAGTACCGAGTGTCGAGACTCCATGAGTTAGAATTCTTGGATGAGCGTAGACAGAAGGCACTGGACCATCTCCAAGCATATCAGAACTGCCTTCGTCGTAGCTATAACAGGAGGGTTTTAAACATAAATTTTGACATTGGTGACTTGGTTTTAATGGAGAACCCAAAGAATCAAGCAGAAAGAGACAAACCAGAAAAGTTTGAACCTAATTGGTTGGGACCTTATGTTGTTACAGAAGCTTTTGGATCAGGAGCGTACCAAATCTCTACTCCTGAAGGTGAACCATTGTCCTCACCAATCAATAGTATGCATCTGAAGAAGTTCTACGCATAACTTCTGGGAGCCTTTGTCTTATTTAGCAAAAATACAAAAAAACTCAGAAAATCAAAAAAATCGTTATCAAGGTGAAAACCTGGCAAACAGGCGTCTTGATAACACCAAAAAAATTAGTTAATATGGAAAATAGTAAAGACAAATCAATCGTCCAATGGTGAAAACCACTTCGGTGGCGCTTTGGATAGGTACCATGGTGAAAACCTGGAAAACAGGCGCCATGTGTACTCAACCCTGCTCCTTTGTCTACTATTATTCTAATCTATCTTGTACATACACCACTTATTTGAACATCGTCTCTACCGTGTATATAGCCCACTTCCCTGTACATAGTCTCTACCGTGTATATAGCCCACATCCGTGTACATAGTTCACTATCCTGTACATATCCCTTACCTTTTGTGTCCATCACTTGTATATATCATTCCTAATAAGTGGTAGTCTTTTCCATAGCTTGGAACGATTGACATCGAGAGCATTTCATATCCCCCATCTCACTCTATTCATAATCAATTGGTCTTATACTCGACTGGGGGCAAATACTTGACGTGCATCATATTGATTCTTACATTGGCTATGTGGAAGATGAAACATCATGGAAAATCCACAAACATCACAAAATGACCTGAAAAAAACACAAAAACATCAGAAAACTTCAAAAGACAAAAAAATCACAACATTTCAAAAATCCAAAAATAGAGTTAGAGTCAGTCGCACTTGTCAGTCTTTGTCATTTGTCAAACTACGCTGCCTCTGCGACTGACGTAGGCAAGGCCATCTGCCGATGTGCCCTCGAGGCATTAGGTCAGTCCATTTAGGTTTGTCTGTACAAAGTCATGCGTCAATCCATATGTCTATATAACAAGGTCATTGGTAGTGTCGAACTACGAGGTCTCTGCGTGTACAACGTAGGCAAGGCCATCACACGATGAGCCCCCGAGGCCGCACTAGGTCAGTCCATTAGGGTTCGTCACATTCACTTTCACACACGTCTTCTATTTGTAGTCAGTCTTGTCGGTCGCAGTCAAGTCGAACTACGAGGTCTCTACGTGTACAACGTAGGCAAGGCACATCACACGATGAGCCCTCTCGAGGCCGCATCTGTGGGTCAGCCCCTTTAGGGTTTGCCATCACACACGCTAATTGTCAACACGCCATATCAAGTCATGCATTACCTGTGAACAAGTTCGGGCAATGTTCCCCGAAGCCATATCAAACAACTTGCCAAACAAAACAATTCAAACAGGGATCAACCGAACTGGCTCAAGCATGATGTGTCCTTCTTGGAAACGTGACGCTATCAAAACAATCAACCTATGTCTTATTCAGGATGCGTCCTTCCTGCGCAATCGACAAGGTCAAAACAATCAAACGTAGCCTTACACAGGTTATCACATAAATGGCATCTGACTTAACGTCTTATACGATACATGTCTTTCTGAAACCAAGCTTTGTCATGCCTTATACTGTGATAGTTTCAATGATCAAACCGACTCACGCCTTTATCCTAAGAGATGTGTAGGTATCTCCTCACATCGCTCTCATCAATCAAACAAATCAAAACAAAAAGATCAACAAGTTTCTTGGCAATATTTCAATCGGCTTTTTTGACTTTATGGCTTATTTATCTTATCATTTATCTTGAATTGATGACTGATTCATAAGTACTAAGCCAAGGATGTCCCATGAAGGGATTTTAGGAGAAGCAACGATGTATTATAATTCTATTTTCTTTGATCACCGCTCGCTGGATCGGTTTTTCAATTTGATTTTGAGTCATGTTACTAGTTTCCTCAAGGATGTCCCATGAAGGATTTAGAGGAGCAATGACGTATCATGACCCGTCTTTTCTTTCATTTGCTGTCTGTGGTTTGTCCTGACAAAAAGACTGGGGCAACTTGTGCCTTTAGTATGAGTTAGTGACAATCCTTGTCTGCGACTGTCTGTTATTTAGCAAGTGGATGACCTTGCACACCTTGATTCATGTCATATCCTGGTGTTTGTCTCCATTTGTATTAGTCCCACCCAATGATGATAAAGTGCAATACCTTTTGTGATATGGTAAAATATCGAAGATTCCTAACACTAACATCTATCTTCCATCTTCTCCTTCTTTGTCGATCTTTATTTTCGCACTCACAAGTTCTTCTTTCTTGCATTATGACGAAGTCCTGTGACACAAAAATGGTATACATCATCCTGCATCAACATACATGTTAGAAACATACATATATATAGGCATATTTCACATTTAGATCATCATGGCATAATAGACAATAATCATCATTTAACACTGCATATCATAAGCAATAAACTGTAAATACATGCATCACATTACATTTGTATAACATCACATGTCATTATTCATATAACATCACATTGCATCTCATAATCATATAGAATCATATGTCACATAGAATCAACATTATCGCATTAGTTGCATAAACAACATAAAGTACATACAACCATCCATCACATAGGCATATCATATGAATATCACATGTATCAATAAATAACTGCATAATCCATAAATAGACAATGCATATCATAAGAAGCGCCGTCAAAATCATATATATATATAGCTCAAATGTGTCACATCACAATGTCATAATGTATCATAAATACATGGAAGCCCGCAGGCTATCAGATCAAAATACACTATCCCAAATGGACCTCAAAACTGTATCTCTATCTTGAACTGCCACTGCCATCATGTCAGGAGTGTGTGGGAGACTGATGCTGAGAACCGGCTGATCTCAGAGCTGTGGGAGGTATGTCATAGGGCCCTGCTCTACGTGGCTGATCCACTCCCTCTGTACTCACTGTCCGTGTGTGGGTCCTGGTCTGGGACCTACTACTCTGTGCCGTTGAAAAATAGGAAGCCCGTCTCTCTAGGGGAACCTCTGCCTCATACAAGTCTCAGTAGTATCTCTCCCTCTCGCCGGCTCTGACCAAATCTCTGGCAAATGCTGCTGATGGTCCTGTACATAATGACCTGAGCTCTGTGAATCTTTGCTCAGTCTCTTGCCGCCAGGCTACTGCCTGATCTCTCTCTATCAAGGCTCGGTCTCTCTCCACTCTGTAGGCATCTCTCTCTTCCATCAACACTCTCATCTGCTCCTCCAAGGAGGCAACTTGGGCTTGTAATATATCAGTGTCGGGCATCTCTGCCTCTGTCTCATCCTGATGGACCCTATCTTGCCCATCCTCCTCCTCGTCCATCTCCTCCAGGATCTGATCCCTGATCTCTCTCTCGTGATCATCCTCCTCCTCATCATCCTCCTGGTAGGCACCTAGCAATCCAAGGGGGCATGCGACCCTGCCGCCTCCTCTCACGCCCTCCCTCCTGGCCACCCTGCCTCTTTAGGGGCTCCTTCCTTCCACCCTTCCCTCCCTCCAGTCCATTCACTCTCGTCCCATCCGGCCTCCCTCCACCCCTCCACGTCCGACCACCACCATCCCCTCGGCCTCCTCTGCCTCCTCAACCACCTCCTCTGCCTCGTCTGCCTCTGGGACCTCTAACCTGCTGCTCTACTGGTGTTGGCTGCCCTAGATCTGTCAAGGGAGTCAGCCTGTGTAATGCCCACCACTGATCATAAGCTGGAGTGGTCCCTGCATCTGTGGGTCCGTCCCTCCATCCCCATGGCTGTGCCTGTAAACCATCAATATCTGCCTCTACAGTGGCGACTGGAATCTCTGGCCCCCATAATAGGACCTCTCGTGAAGACCGAGCAAACTCTACTCTCCCTCGAGGTACATCCTGTACCTCTCCATACTGTCTCAAGACCCGGTCCGGCAACTGTCGCTCTATGATGTGTATATGGGACACTGTCCGTCCCACCAAATACTGTGTCTGTCGACAAAATGGCAAATGCTCGCCCTCATCTGACCACACCTCGCAGCCTAGGTACGGTCTCCATGTAAACTCCTGCATCAGGTCTATAGCGTGTCTATAATAGCCTGTGTCTCTAATGTGGTGCTGTGTGGTGGCTCCCGCATACCGAAAGGCGTATGGCGCTCCACGAGCTAGATCTACTGTCACAGGTGGTTTAAAAATAGCAATATGCTCCCATGCCCATACCATCAGGAGCGTGGTGCCGCAGCTCATCGACTGCGTCTCTCTATAGGCAATGTCATGAAGGTGGAAGTATAACATCCCAGCACACACGAACCCTAAGCATATACAACTCGGCGCTCCAGCATGCCCACTAGCATCTCACCCCATCCCACAGGGAATCCATGACCTTGGCGGTCAGGCAATACAATACCACCTATCAGTGTCGCTACTATACAGTCTAACTATCTATATCTTTGGGCCAATACCCGCCATCTAATCTCATAGTCATCAATCCCTAGCTGTCTAACGTCAGCATGGGGGTAATATCTGCACATCTCTGCTATCCCTTTCTGTGTATCATAAACTACCCATGTCCCTCTAATCGGTAGTCTCAAAATCCTATATACATCCTCCAAAGTCACTGTAGCCTCTCCAGTCGGAAGGTGGAAGGAAGACGTCTCCGAGTGCCACCGCTCGTAAAGTACTGTCAGTAAACCCCGATTTGCCCTAATCTGGGGCATATCGGTCACGTGCAACAAACCCAAATGCCATAAAGTCCGTCGCTCAGCCGGCCGTAAGCTGTCTCTGAATTGAAATGTCGTGGGTCTCGACTCACGTGTGTAGATAGGGTCAAGAACAACCTGCAACAACATCCCTCATGTCAGTCTGAATCATCTATTCTAATGCAAAATGATTGTTTTAACATAAAATGCAAATGCGTCGTTATTTTGCAAATGCGTCATTCTTTTACAATTGCGTCGCTTTTATACAAATGCGGTTCACAAATTACATGTGCGTCATTATTAATCAAATGCGGTTAATAATCATCACATGCGTCGTAAAAATAACATTTGCGGTACAAAATGACAAATGCGTGTCTAAATATTCTAATGCATCGCTAAACATGCAAATGCGTCCTAAAACCACAAATGCGTTTCTACATATACATTTGCGTATCAATATAAACACATGCGTTGCAAAATTTCAAATGCGTATCACAATTATCAAATGCGTATCACAATTATCAAATGCGTAACAAAATAAACACATGCGGTTATTTTCTAAACGTAATCTAACCGACCGGCATTAAAATGCAAATGCGGCTTTTCGCAAACACATGTGTCGTTCGTGCATACACATGCGGTGCAAAATCAAAAGCGACACATAACCTAAATTGCAATAAATGTCTAAAAATACGCGCAAATTAAAAATTTTCAAAAGGCAAGTTTTAGGTCCATACCGGGGGGTCCGCGCCAGCTGGTCTCTGGAACGTCCGGATCCTGTATGCACGATGATGGGTGGCTGGAACTGGAGACATCCTCGCTGAAAGTCAGAGCAAACTTTTCAAATCTCTAAGCTAGGTGGGTGCAAATGAATAGTTTTTCACCCCAATGCAAATATATACCTAGGGCTTAGGTGGCATTTTCTTCCTACTGGCCGTGTAAACTTCCATTTTCTATCATCCCGTACCTGTCCCTCCTGTTTCCGAATCCAATTCCGTCAACTGCATTGCATCTCTGCCTATCTATTGGACTAATCGGGCGCATTACCAAATTTTTCTGAACATTTCAAAAATTTGTCACTTTCCCCGAGGGGGCATACCTTCACCTATTCTAATATGGAGCATGACTGGGGCATATTTTTATCGATTTTCTTTGACACAACGCCTAAATGACATTGTATCAAAGAGGGGCAAATGTAGACACCGAAATCTGGTTTTAGCCTGTGGCTTCCATATTCTTCATAATTCGTATTCTTCATGGTCTTGATTAAATAATCTTAATTATTTAATTAATTCATCTTCTATTAATTCTTCTATTAATTAAATAATCTTAATTATTTAATTAATTCACACTTTTCTTTATTCTATCTAATTAATTAAATAAACTCTTATTTAATTATCTTACTAATTAACCTTATTCTTTTAGGTTAAATTAAATAAATCATTATTTAGTTTATTCTTTATCATATTTCAACTATAATTAAATAAATTCATTATTTATTTAATTGTTCATTTAAAATCCCTTCATCATTTAATTAAATAAGTATTTATTTAATTATCCTTGAATATCGAGGTCTTGAATTAAATGAATTATTTAATTCATTAATTCTATTTTAGCATTCTTCTATATTTTAGATAATTATGTGAGTTATCTAAATATTCACTTTTACTCAACTCGACATCTATTTTAATCGTTCAGTTAACTATTGATTTAATGTCTGAGTGGCGTCTTCGAGTAATCTCTTCGTCTAATCATGCAATCGTCCAGTTCTAACTCAATTGCATGTAAATGCGGATTAATTAAATATTCTTATTTAATTAATTAAGTGTTGTGCGTGCATTCGAACAGAGAGTTGCTTTAATCAATCTTTATCTTTGTCATGCAAAGATATTTCTTATATTTTCGAATGACGAACTGAAGATTTAATCATTTATTTAATCTTTAATTCTATTTCTAATTTGAATCACTCATGTCACTTCTATCAGTTATCTGAATGCATGTCTAATTTGTCAATCTCAACCGTCCGTTAATCTTTCAATCTTGGCCTGTCGTTCGAATAATCAATTTTCTATAAATTGATTTGTCATTCTTCATTTCAATCTCTCTCGCGAATTTGATAACTTTTGAGAGCACTTTTGTCTTAAATCTTCGATATTTTGCTAATCACTATCTTAAGCTATACTTGCACAAACTTGAAAATCTGAGGGCAATTATACTACACAAGCAAAATGGAGAAGGGCAATCGAGATGATTCATGGAAATACGTTTGAAAATTGGTGAGATTGTTCTAGTTTTAATTACGTTTTTACTTTCCCATGTTCTTTGTTGCTTAACGTATGAATTTGCATGTTAGATTTTAGTATTGTATGCATGTTTGCTTCTAACGATCTTCCTTGTTGTCTATTGTGAAAAGGCCCGTTTCATTTTCAGCATTACACCTACCACCATGGATTATTGTAAAATGACATAAACCCAGATTCTCCCTAGAGTTGTTGCTTCAATCTATTCACAATAAAAAAAATAGATCTAAGAATATTGGAATTTAGAGCTACCAGATTCTTGCTTGAGATTGAGACAAGATTTTGGCAAAAATGAAATGTTGCGTAGCGACTTTCAAATGTCAAACGAGGGTGGCGAGAGTAAATGCTCACCATAGATATTTAAATCGTCACCCTCTAAACAGGAACAATTTATTATGATGTGAAATTCCTTGTCAACTAGGGAATGATATTTTTCATTCATTCATTCAACTAAACTAGAACAAGATTAAAAATCATGCAAGTGGAGAAGTGAAAGGTCAATACCAGCAAGGAAGAGTTGGGGGGAGTGGGGAAAGTTGCAAAAAGGGGCAAAAACGGTGGGGAAATTGGCAGAAAATGATGAACCACTATGATTCGTTTCATTGTATTTCATTGCATGTTCAACAATCCGAACCATTCGACATGAAAAGGGGTTGCAAAAAATAGGTTAAAATTTTTACCAAACAGATTTGCAATAGATAAAACATATTACAATGAAACAAAAACAAAAAATAAAGAAAATTGAAATGAAATGTCCATAAAAAATACAAGGTTGTTGAACAAAAACCAATATTTGTTTCAGACACCTGTTGCCTAGACTAGAGTTCTTCTAGAGCCTTGCCATTGAAAAAATATATATAATCATAACTACAAACCATAAGAAAAATTAATGAAAATACATACTATCAGCATAATAACCTTTTTGTATTGTATTGGAATTAAAAATATATTAAATGTTATCATCATTTTACAATAAGAAAACTATTAAATGTTGATGTCATTTCTATATGATATTGCAATTAAAAATTATTAAATACTTTCTATCATTTTTATAAAATATTACAATTAAAAAATGATTAAATATCACAATCAATTTGTCAATTTCTATATCCATATCTACTATTTTTTTAATTGATCAAGCAAATTGAAGTCCAAAGCAATAATGTCTATTTAAAAGATATTTTTTTATAGTGTAGAATAGAATAGAGTAGAAGAATTTTAACATCCATACTATCAATAAGGTAATAACAGACCCCACTATGTACATAGGAACCTTTTACAATTTAATTTAATAATCAGCTCTTCTATCATTTTTTTTTTTCTACCAATTACAAGTTTTATAACAAATGGGACATGAACTGCCAAATACATTTTTATATATACAAATGACAATGGCCGTTACCAGACATGTTAATATATATACAAGTGGACTCCAGGTTTCTTGTGATTGAAAGAGACATGAAAGCTGTGCTTGGTATCTTTACGTCATAGATAGAAAGTTTTCCCAATGGTGTATAGATTTTTATATATACAAATCTTCTTAGGGAAAATGACGTCTTTTGACAGATTCCATTTGATTGCAATCTATATTAGGAAACGAAATCATAGCTTTCCGAGCAGATCTGAAATTCATTCAATGGAAGGGCAATGGCTGATATGGCTTTCTGCGCTGGTAAGTAGTGTGTTGGCATATTTCTTATTAGATTTGATCGGGAGAAGAAAGAAGAAAAGCGGGGCAAGTCTTCCTCCTGGACCTCCTGGCTGGCCTATCGTGGGAAACCTTCTCCAGCTGGGGAAAAAGCCCAATGAATCTCTGTGGGCTCTTGCTCAGCAATACGGCCCACTCATGACTCTCTCTCTCGGCATGAAAACTGCAGTCGTGGTTTCCTCCTCTGAAATGGCAAAGGAGGTCTTCAAAACCCACGACCAAAACTTTGCGGGACGGAGTCTGATAGAAGCGGCAAAGGTTCTTTCTCACCACAAATCCTCAATAGCGTTTGCTCAGTATGGAGATTACTGGCGGAAGTTGAGGCGCGTTGCCACCACACAGCTCTTCACTCCCACCAGACTCCAAGCGCTGCAACATCTGAGAAGAGATCAAGTCTCTGAGACAATTCGCATGGTCTTCGAGAAGCGGGGAAAGAGTTTGAATATTGCACATCTGGTGTACGAGGAGGGTCTCAATCTCATGAGCAATATCATCTTCAGTAAGAACTTGTTCGATCCCAACAATCCAGAGTCTGCAGAATTGAGGAACACTTTTAGTGAATCGGCGAGGTTGGCCAGTAAACCCAACTTGGCCGACTTTTATCCCTTTCTCAGATTCCTGGATCCTCAGGGCCTGAGCCGTGATCTAACCTACGTAACTAAGCGGCTACATAACTACTTAGATGTTTTCATACAAGATCGGTTGGTGGCGAGGAGGCAAGGCGTCGGTCTTCCCAGGGAAAAGGACTTTCTCGATATTCTGCTCGATTTGACTGCCGATGATTTCACTCCTCTGAACATCAGGGCTATAATTTTGGTAAGTGTCCTAACTAACTAATTAAAGAGATAAAATTTCTATGTAAGTCTTTTCAATTATGGATCGCATTACATGATCTATCATTAAGATGAACAAGCAAGTAATATTTTTGGATTAGATTATGTAAGCTTTTTGACTTCCTTGTTCTACATAATCTAATCCAAAAATATTACTTGCTTGCTCATTCGAAAGAAGGACCATGCAAGTATGATCCAAAACATTGTTCAACTCATATGTTTCATTTGAAAAATATATAAATTTGTATGATTCATAAATCATTTCCTTATGATCATGTAGGAACTTTTATCTGCTGGTAGTGACACTACTACTACAACAATAGAATGGGTTATGGTGGAACTCATTGCCAATCCTCATGTAATGAAACAAGCACAAAAAGAATTAGAAGAGATAATTGGTCTCAATCGAAAAGTGGAAGAATCTGACATTGATCATCTACCTTATCTCCAATCTATAGTAAAAGAAGTATTTCGACTACACCCACCACTTCCTTTGTCATTGCCTCATAGAGCAGACAACTTGTGTGAGGTGGCAGGGTATATGATACCCAAGCACACCTTGGTGATTGTGAACATATGGGCAATTGGAAGAGATCCGAAAAGTTGGAAGGAACCTTTAAAATTTATGCCAGAGAGGTTTTTCAATTGTGAGAATAGTAAGATTAAGTATAAGGGACAAGATTTTGAGTTGATACCATTTGGAGTTGGAAGAAGAATATGCTTAGGACTTCCTTTGGCTCATCAAATGGTTCATTTTACTATTGCTTCCTTAATCCATTCATTTAACTGGACCCTTCCAATAGGGATGAATTATGAGAAAATAGACATGAGTGAAACCTTTGGAATAGTATTGAAGAAGGCCAAAGAATTGCATGCAATCCCCACACCAAGATTCCCAGATCATCTATATTAAAAAATAGTTTAGAAATAAGGGTCAAAGAAATTTATGATGACTTTTGGTTGTGTAAATATTACTCACTAGCTCTTTTACCAAGTTTGGTGTAATTTTATGTAAAGTGATATTTGAATCGTTAAATAAATATTATTAAAATGTGTAATGCCTCATGCTTATGTGTCTTGTATGTTCATTTAATTTTCTTTTGACAATGATATCATACTTACCAATGTTTTGTATTTTAATTGATATATACTTTATCAATGATATTTTGAATTGACATCATGGTTTCTAACTATGTATTATGTGATGTATCCATAACAATTATATTTGTTATATTTGATTATGATTATGTCAGCTATTTCAACAGTGTGATTATCATTATTATTGATCTATGCATCTATGGTATCTAAATCATGTTAGCTTTGCATTCTTTCAATTGATGTAATTAGTTGATATTATATCATTTTGAATGTCTAAATTGTGCTTTAGATATTTTCATGTTGAGAAAATATGCCCAATGTTCTAGTGACTATCCATGTGTAGTTAATTTTGGTAAATATGGACATTAAAAAAAACTCCACTAAGTTTTTGTAGCCACTTATGCATGTAATAGATCAAGAAACTGGAGATAAATTCTAGATCGACCCTACACTAGAATGTGAATATATAAGATGCAGCTAAAAAATAAAGTTGGGTCTAATAAAATCTACTGCTACCTGTATATGAGGATAAAAGTAGATGAGACAATTTTCTCCTATCAGATATCTTTTCTAAATAGGTGTCTAAATGAAATAAAAAACTACTATCATAAATGTTACAGGAACAATAAAATAAGAATCTGGAAGTTGAAAATGAATGAAGATCATGTATTTAAACTGGAAATTAGTTATTTGTTAAAAGAAGGATTTCTTTCACAATTATTACAAGAATTAAACATTTTTAATGTTAATATGATTAAGGCATTCATAAATTTTAAATGATGATAATTAAATAATCAATGGCATTCTTTAACAATTTAAAAATTTAAATGAAAAAATTGTAGTTAAAATTAGTTAACAATTTATAAAAGCTCTTTTACTAAATTTATGAATCATTTAGTAGGAAGTTAATTAATTGTTTAATTATAACCAAGTAATTAATGTGATGTATAGTAACTATTTTTATACTTTTAAATAGGTAGGATAATGTAATGGTAAGATTTTAAGTAAAAAACTTCTCAAATTGATGAATTTTGAAAATACATTCAATCCATTAAAGAAATTCAATAATAGACCTCATTAAAATGAAAACTATTACACATAAATTTCAACAAAGGAACGCTCTTTCCTTTAAAACTTATATAAGAAATTTTTAGAATAAATTTCAATAGTCAAGTTAAAATTATCTTCCTTCAAATTAAATGGATGTAAGAATATGGTCATTGAAAGTATACTTAGTATTAATAAATAAAACAATTTAATATGTATAAAAAAATAAATCTATTGTTATAAGATGACTTGCATTATGAATTAAAATGAATTTCATATGCATATAATCATAATCCTCAATTCAAAATGTCAAGAAGTTTTCAATTAGGCAAAGTTCATTTTATATAAGGTAAATAGAGAAATGAGAGTGCAACTTGAGTAAAATAAATAGAGACTGTCTTGTAACCATTAGACGAACGAGTTATGAAACTGGGGATTTGAAAGTGGTAAACCATAATCTAGTCTAGGAATTAAACCATAGTAAGAAATTTACCTTTGAATCTAAACAAGAACTACTAAGCAAACCAATTAATAAATGTTAGCTATTCGCTTTAATCTCCAAAATTAAGTTTAATATATCATTTAAGTTTTGATAGCATCTAGTTAATTCTTATGTAATTGGTGTTCATAATGGAGTTGAGAACTGCTTTATTTTAATTTTAACTTTGTTTTGACGCATGATTATTTTGTGTAAGATTATTTATTATAATGTAGTTCTTCCATTTCAAAATTCTTATAGTTAAGTCATTATTGTGCAATAATATTTCTCTTTTTAGCTAAACTAGGAAAATAAATGTAGATAGAAGAGGGAAATTTGTATTTTGTCCACTCATCAGCTTAAAAGGGGCATCAATCACTATACCTTAGAATACCTAGGAAGAGCTTTGAAACATATCAATTTAAAACAACTTATAGCATAATACAAACTAGGAATCTTAATTGAAAGATACTGATATAAATGTCACTAAATTGAAGAATATTACTAAAAGATACTGTCAACACCTTTAATTGTGTTTAATGGCACCAAATTTAGAAGCAATAATAATTCATGTGAAGGATCTCACAAGGAAACATACTTTGTTTGAAGAGTAGATAGAAACAAAGATTTTACAATATGCTAGAGGTTGAGCTATGACCAAGTAAAATAATTAGAAATATCTAAATCCTAAATAGCCCAATATTTTGTGAATCCAAAAACTAGACAACCTATTGATATATGTAAACCCATTTTTTTTAATATAATGGTGCACACAAGAGGGTATAACAAGAAAATTTTGGGATCATTGGTAGATGGTGTTTGATAAACCACCCAACAACAATCTTGATGTCCTTGTTTATTTTCTCCACAAATTATATGCAGATTTTTTTTTAGGCAAGCATGTGAATTATTTTGATTTTAGAAATTTTCAAGGAGTAAGTAGGGGAATTCCCCAAGATAGATCTGGTGATGAAGAGCCATTATGTTCATCATTGAATTCAGGGTAACTTCACATTCACAGAGAGACTCAAATCTAAGGAATTCTCATAACTTTAAAGGAAGTAGAAGCTGAACATTGACATAGTAGGTTAAAGAAGTTATTCATTCACAACATCAGTCAAGACAAGAAGAACAAACTATTGAGATCATTCACATTACAGGGGTGTCACATGAACATCAGTACAATTCAGCCTCAATGTCCGGCCTGTTTCCACACACAACACCACCTCTGAAAAGATGCTTTGACACTACTGTTAATTGACCAATGGCATCGACTCTTGTTTGGTTCTCTTGTTTCCACTGTTTTCCTATTTCATGTTCTTCTTCATCCCCAAACCCCCTGTCAACATCCTTTTCTCTCCAAATATAGGTCGCCTTCAACTGTCGATACAACATCAGTTACAATAACAAAGGCTAACTACTGATTTGCATACAATTACTAACTGTTTCTTTGCTTACAATTGCTAACTATTGTCAATTTGACAAAAAGAAGTGTTTACAATATATTAAGAAGCAAACACACTAACAAAAAAATAAAATTTATCAAACAAAGAAAGAAATAGAACAAAATGGAGATAAGAGATGTGATGCTCTGCATCAAACTCCCAAGCAAAAAAAAAAATTATGAGCTCCTACTCATAAGATCTGCAACAAAAAAACCCAACCGAGAGAGCTTAGATTCGGTGAGCCAAGAAGCATCTTCCACTAGATGATCGTTCCATTTCACTAGATACCTGAAGTACCCATTCCTCTGGGTCTTCTTCCACAACTATGTATCAAGAATGCATTCAATTTTTGTAGAGAAGATGAAACACCTTGTTGTTTCTTAGTGTTGGAAGGCTCGGCCTCTATTGCACCATCCTCAACACCTCTCTTATAAGGATACAGATCTACCACATTAAAAATAAGGGAAATGCCAAGGTTTGAAGGTAGAGAAATCTCATCTGCATTATCCAAAAATTGTCTGAGAATTTTGTAGGGTCTTATTTTTTTCATTTTCAATTTGTTGTACTCTCTTTTAGGAAATCTTTCCTTCTGAAGGTAAGCCAATACAAGGTCTCCAACTTGAAAATGTATCTCCCTCTACTTTTTATCAACATATTATTTATATTGTTGATTATGTCCTATATTTGTTTTGACCTCTTCATGGAGATCATGGATGAGTTTAGCAAAATATTCACCTATTGCACTTTTCCTTTCCATATTACCAAGGTCTGTCAACTCATACACCCCCCTTGGATGCATACCATACACAACAAAGAATTGAATAAATCCAGTACTTTGATTAAGAGAATCATTAAATACAAACTTAGCTTGAGCCAAAGCTAGATCCCAATTACCTAGTGTTTTCCTAGTAATACACCTCAACATGTTTCCAAGACCTCGATTAACAAATTCAGTTTTCCCATCCATTTGAGGGTGATAAGCAGAACTAAAGTTTAGATTGGTGCCCGATTTCTTCCATAGGGTCCTCCAAAAATGACCCACAAACTTAGTATCCCTATCTGAGATGATACTTTTAGGAATCCCATGCGATCTCACTACTTATTTGAAGAACAAATTTGCAATGTTAGTGGCATCACTAGTTTTCTTACAAGGTATAAAATGCACCATTTTTTAGAACCTATCTACCACAATAAAAATTGAATCATTTCCCCTTTGTGTATGAGGAAAACCCAACACAAAATCTATACTCATAGAATCCTAAGGCCTAGTTGGAACTAGAAGTGGCTGATATAATCCAACATTTTGGCTTCTCCATTTAGTTGAAAAATGTTGCACCTTTCAACATATCTCCTCACATCCACTTGCATATTTTCCCAAAAATAATGAGTGCTCAAATTCAAATAAGTCTATCCTTTCCAAAGTGACCAGCAAGACTACCACAATGCTTTTCCTTTGAAACAAATTGTCTCTCATGGAACCTTTAGGAATGCATAATTTATTTCCTTTGAACAACAAACCATCTTGAATCATATAATCCACCCATAACTCTCTATTCCTACAAATAGGATTGCTGCAAGTTGCAAATGCTTCCTTAAAATCTGCATCCTCTACATACAACTCCTTCAAACGTTCAAATTCCACACTGTTAGTTTGTATTTCACATAGCAACAAATTCTTTCTACTCAAATCGTTAGCAACCTTATTCATTTTTACACTTTTATGCTTCAAAACAAAATTAAAATCTTGGAGATACTCAACCCACTTGGCATGTCTTTGATTCAATTTGTGTTGGTTGTTGATAAACTACAAAGCATGGTTATATGTGTATATAATGAACTCTTTAGGAAACAAATAATGTCTCCATTTATTTAAAGATTGAACTAAAGCATAGAATTACAAATCATAAGAAGAATACTTTCTTTTTGCATCATTTAGTTTCTTGCTAAAGAATGCTACCAGTTTACCTTCTTGACTTAGGACAACCCCAATAGCCAACCCACTAGCATCACACTCTACTTGAAACACTTTTTCAAATTTAGGCAAAGAAAGAATAGGCTGCTCAGTCACCTTTTGCTTCAAAAATTTAAAACTATCTTCAGCTTTCCTAGTCCATACAAATGGCCTCTTATTCCCATTTATAGTTTCAAGAATAGGTGCTACCACATGACTAAAATCTCTAATAAATTTTCTATAAAAACTTGCGAGCCCATGAAAGCTCCTTACCTTCATTACATTTTTAGGTGTTGGCCAATCAAGGATGGCTTGTACCTTCTCTTTGTCCATCTTCAAACCCTCCTTTGACATCACAAATCCCAAATAAATCAATTCACTCTACATAAATAAACACATTTTTAGATTTATCTGCAACTTCTCTTCATGCAACCTCTTCAACACTTGCCTCAAATGCTCAAGATGCTCCTCCTTAGACTTGCTAAATACCAAAATGTCATCCAAGTATATACAATCACAAATTTACCAAGGAATGGTTTCAAAACCTCATTCATGAGACACATAAAAGTACTAGGTGCATTAGACAATCCAAAAGGGATAACAAGCCATTCATACAAACCATCACTAGTCTTAAAGGTTGTCTTCCATTCATCCCCCGGTCTAATTTTTATTTGGTGATAGCCACTCTTCAAGTCTATTTTAGAAAAATACATGGAGCCACTTAAACAATCGGTTAAATCTTCAATTCTAGGAATGGTAAACCTATATCTTATAGTAATTTTGTTAATAGCCCTTAAATTAGTACACATACACCATTCCCCTCCTTTCTTTGGCACTAGTACTGTGGGGACAACACAAGGACTTAGGCTTTCCCTTATCAAACCCTTCTTCAAAAGGTCCTCTACTTGATTCCTTAATTCCTCATTTTCCATAGGTGTCAACTTATAAGCAGCTTTGTTAGGAAGGCTAGCCCCTGGAATCAAATCCATCTGGTGGTTGATGCTCCTCATAGGAGACAATCCACTAGGAAAATTAGATGCAACAATATCCAAATGTTCATTCAAAATATCTTGCACTTCAAGGGGAAAATCATCAAGTTTTTTAGGAGTAAACACACTCCTAGGTTTAAGAACCAAAGAAAATCCTACTTCCTCATTCTTCAAGTCATGTAGAAACTCCTTACCACTTACCATCCTTACCATATTTCTTCTACCACTGCTACTATCCTCTTCAGGCTCCTTCATAGGAATCAAGGTATGTTTCACTCCATCTTTCTCTATGGTATATGTGTTTTCCCTTCCATTATGCACTACTTTCTTGTCAAATTGACATGGTCTACCAAGAAATAGTTGGCACACATCCATAGGAATCACATCACAAAGAACACTATCTTTATACTTATTAATATGAAAATCAACATGGGCCTACTCATTCACTAACAATTGATGACCTTTTTTCAACCAAGATACCTTATAAGGAGATGGATGTTTAATTCTTTGAAGATATAACTTTTCTACCATCTATGCTGCAAAAATATTGTCTATACTACCACTATCAATTATTAGTCTAAAACATTTAACTTTGGACTTACACTTGGTTTTTAACAAAGCTCTCCTTTGGGCTAGTTCTTGGCATTCTTTTTGAGGCTTCAACAATACCCACTTTAGCAATAATAATTCACTCGATTCTGGTTCCTCTTTGTGCTGAACTGGAGACCCCACACTTTCTTGGTCAGCATGAACAATTTGATTGCTTCTTTCAATTTTGGAATGTCCTTGAGATGGTTCAGAGCATTCCCAACTCTTGTTTCCATATTGATTGCACTTAAAGAATTTTCCAGCGAACCCTCTACCTCTACCTTGAGAACCACCTCTTCCATACGATCTACTCCATTTGTTTTGAAAGCCTCCTCTATCATTATTGGTTGCTTCACTAGAACTTCTAGCCTCTTCTCCTTGATGATATTTTTTCCCTCTTCCAGTTTGGTACCCCCTTCCTCTAAAACCTCTTCCTCTCGTCTTCTCCTGCTAACTTTGTTTCCTTTGCAAATTTTCCTCTGCCTTTAAGGAAAGTTAATAAGCCTCTTCCAAGATTCTAGGAGACACAAGGCTTAGTTCATCTTGTAGATTATACCTTATACCAGTCGTATATCTAGCAATCTACTCCACGTCTTCCTCACTATTCCCTAATCTAATTACCAACATATAGAATTCCTCTATATAATCTTTCACAAACATATCTTTTTGTTTCAAATTATACAATGTTTTGAAGAGATTAGTTTTATAATCTCCTGAAAGGAACTTAGTATTCAAATTTTCCACCATCTAATCCCAAGAGTTAATCTTTTACTTATTCTTTCTTTCCCTCTCATTTTGGACAAAGTCCCACCACATAGCATCATGACCCTTCAATCTGGTGGAAGTAAATTTCACTCTCCTTTCTTTTGCTACACCCTCATATACAAAATACTTGTCTAAGTCATTGATCCAATTGATTATATCTTCACCATTGAGACTCCCCAAATAAGTAGGAACTTCTATTTTGGGTTTAGAACCCACATTCAAGACAATCCTCAATAATATTTCCTCAAATCCTTCTTGATCTACTTGTCCTCCCTCATTGTCATCTTGTGGTTGGTCTTCCTCCTCCTCACCATCACTTGCAACTTCTTCAGGGGTCCCTCTTCTCTGTTCCCTTTTCAATGCATCCAATATTGCAATCAAATTATTTAACAAGTCTTCCCCATGTTGTTCCCTTCTACCTCTTCCTTGGGCTCCTTCTCTACCCATTATCCTTGGAGGCATTTTGTTTACTCAACAATGCCCAATAACTTTTAGGCTCTGATACCACTTGATGAATAGCCTTTTTGTTCACCATTGAATTCAAGGTAACTTCATATTCATATAGAGACTCAAATCCAAGGAATTCTCATAAGTTTAAAGGAAATAGAAGATGAACATTGACACAAAAAGTTAGAAGTTATTCATTCACAACATCATTCAAGACAAGAAGAACAAACTACATTGAGTTCATTCAAATTACAGGGGTGTCACATGAACATTAGTAATTTAGCCTCAATGTTCGGCCTACTTCCACACACAACATCGCCTCTCAAAAGATGCTTTGACACTACTATAAATTAACCAATGACATCGACTCTTGTTTGGTTCTCTCATTTCCATCGTTCTCCAATTCCTAGTTCTTCTTCAGCCCCAAATCCCCTGTCAGCGTCCTCTTCTCTCCAAATACAGGTCGCCTTCAACTGTCGATACAACATCAATTACAATAACAAAGGCTAACTATCAATTTGCATAAAATTTCTAACTATTGCTTTGCTTACAGTTGCTAACTATTACCAATTCAAAAAAAAGAAGTGTTTACAATATATTAAGAAGCAAACAAACTAGCAGAAAAAAAGAATTTATCAAACAAAGAAAGAAACAAAACAAAATGGAGATAAGAGATGTGATGCTCTGCATCATTTGGGGAAATGTGACAACTCCAAGGTTAATATATTCCCCCAACTCCTATTGCTCTCCACCTCCAATCTAGACATTGTTGTAAATGCAAAAATGTAGTCTGATGGTCATACACTCTTTGATAAGCTATTTGAGGGTTAAGTGTATAAGGTATATAGGGACGAGGGTTGAGGGTGTAGGGTTTATGGTTGAAGGTATAAGGTTGAATGTATAAGGTTAAGTTTATAGGGTACCTATAGGGATTAGGGTTTAGGATATTAGGTATAGGGTTGAGGGTATTGGGTTGAAGGTTTAAGGTTAAGTTTATAGGGTGTAGGGATTAAGGTTTAGGGGAGAGAGAGAGAGAGAGAGAGAGAGAGAGAGAGAGAGAGAGAGAGAGAGAGAGAGAGAGAGAGAGAGAGTTCTCTAGTTAGGGTGGGAGGGAGAGAGGGAGAGAGGGTGGAAGGAAGGTGGAGAAATTGAGAGAGAGTGAGGTAGAAAGGAATATGTTAGGTAGAGAGAGGTAGAGAGAGGTGGGTGGGAGGAAGGAAGAGAGAAAGTGAGAGCTAGGGAGGGCAAGAGAGGGGAGAGCTAGGGAGGGAGAGAGAGAGGCCAGACAGAGAGAGAAAGGTGATATAGAGAAAATAAAAGAGGGAAGGGGAGAGAGAGGAAGGTGGAGATATTGAGAGATAGGAGGGAGGTAGAGAGAAAGGTAGATAGGGATATGTTAGAGAGTAGAGAGGGAAGGTGTGTGGGAGGAAGGAAGAGAGATAGATAGGGATGAGGGTTGAGGGTGTAGGGCTTAGGGTAAGGTATAGGGTTGAGGATTGAGGGATAGTGTTTAGGATTCAAGGTATAGGGTATAGGGTTATGGTTTAGGATATTGGGTATATGGTTGAGGGTATTGGGTTTAGGGTTGAGGGCACAAGGTTGAATGTAGGGTTTAGGCTTAAAATATAGGGTTCAAGATTACAGGTTTACAATTTAGGGATAATGTTTAGGGTTGAGGTTCAAGGTTAAGTGTATAGGGTATAGGGATTAGGGTTTAGGATATTAGGTATAGGTTATAAGGTAGAGGGTATAAGGTATAGGGTTAAGGGTTGAGAGTGTAGAGTTTATGGTTTAAGTATAGGGTTGAGGGTATAGAGTTGAGGGATAATGTTTAGGGGTTAGGTTATAAGGTTGAGGATATAGGGTACAAGGATGAGGGTTGAGGGTGTAGGGTTTAGGGTTTAAGGTATAGGGTTGAGGGTTGAGGGATAATGTTCAAGGTTGAGGGTACAAGGTTAAGTGTATAGGGTTGAGGTATTGGGTTTAGGATATAGGATTGAATATAGGGTTTAGGGTTTAAGTTTATGGTTGAGGGATAAAATTTAGGGTTTAGCTTATAAGGTTTACGATATAGGGTATAGGGATGAGGGTTTAGGGTGTAGGGTTTAGGGTATAGGGATTATGATTTATGATATTTGGTATAGGGTTTGGGATATTGAGAGAGAGGGTGGAAGGGAGAGAGAGAGAGAGAGGGAAGGAGAGAAAGAGAGAGAGGTAATAGAGAGTAAAGGAGGAAGGTGGAAAGATTGAGAGAGAGAGAGGACGGAGGGAGAGAGGTAGAGATGGATAGGTTAGATAGAGAGAAGTAGAGAGGGAAGATGGGTAGGAGGAAGGAAGAGAGAGAAAGGGGGAGATACAGAATATTAGAGAGGGAAGGAGGGAGGGATGGAGAGAGAGAGGTGAGACCCCATTTCTTTGAGGCATAAACACATTAACAAAGTAGTGCTTGTTGTATGAAAAATTCCTCAAAGAAATGTGGTCTAATGGTGATGTAAACACATTAACAAAGTAGTGCTTGTTGTATGAAAAATGCCTCAAAGAAATGGAGTCTCACGGTGATGTACATCACCATGAGACCACATTTCTTTTAGGCATTTTTTTACCCCATTTCTTTGAGGCATTTTTTCATACAACGAGCACTACCTTGTCAATGTGTCAATGCAGATGCATTGAAAAGGTAGTGCTCATATGAAAAAATGCCTCAAAGAAATGGGGTCTCACAGTGATGTACATCACCGCAAGAGCATTGACACATTGACAAGGTAGTTTTCGTTGTATGAAAAAATTCCTCAAAGAAATGGGGTCTCTTGGTGATGTATATCATCGTGAGACCCCATTTATTTGAGATATTTTTTATACAATGAGCACTAACACATTGAAAAGGTAGTGCTCGTTGTATGAAAAAATGCCTCAAAGAAATGGGGTCTCATGGTGATGTACATCACTGTGAGAGCCCATTTCTTTTAGGAATATTTTCATACAATGAGCACTTCTTTGAGACATTTTTCAAACAACGAGCACTAACACATTGAGAAGGTAGTGCTCGTTGTATGAAAAAATGCCTCAAAGAAATGGGGTCTCATGGTGATGTTTGAATGAAAAAATGCCTCAAAGAAATGGGGTCTCACTACCTTGTTAATGCGTCAATGTGGTAGCATTGACAAGGTAGGGCTCATTGTATGAAAAAATGCCTCAAATAAATGGGGTATCACGGTGATGTTTGTATGAAAAAATTCCTCAAAGAAATGGGGTTTCATGGTGATGTACATCACCGTGACACCCCATTTCTTTGAGGCATTTTTTCATGCAACGAGCACTATCTTGTCAATGCTACCACATTGATGCATTGACAAGGTAGTGAGCCTAGTGCTCATTGTATGAATAACTGCCTCAAAGAAATGGGGTCTCATGGTGATTTACATCATTGTGAGATCCCATTTCTTTGAGGCATTTTTAATACAATGAGCACTACCTTGTCAATGCTACCCCATTGATGCATTGACACATTGACAAGGTAGTGATATTAGTGCTCATTGCATGAAAAAATGCCTCAAAGAAATGGTGTCTCACAGTGATGTACATCACCATGAGACCCCAGTTTCTTTTAGGAATTTTTTCATACAATGAGCACTACCTTAAATCACCATTTACATCATTGTGGGACCCCACCTCTTTGAGGCATTTTTTCATATAATGAGCACTACCTTGTCAATATGTCAATGTGGTAGCATTGACAAGGTAGTGCTCATTGCATGAAAAAACATCACCATGAGACCCCATATCTTTGAGGCATTTTTTCATACAACGAGCACTACCTTGCCAATGCATTTGTTCATAGACGCATTGACAAGGTAGTGCTTGTTGTATGTGTGATATAAGAGGGATCCACTGCACATGGGTCTCTCCTTTCTCGAGAGATCACCAGGGAATGAACTACCCTTACAAACCTTAGGATAGTAGATAAAAAAAATGATAAAGAACTATGGTTAAGTTATGCTTCAAGAGAAAGCCACCAGAGATCCTAAGAGAGAAAAACCAAGGGATTTATGTATCAGAAGACGGGGCACTTAGCCAAAAAACATCAGCGCAATTCTAGGAACGCCAACATGGTGCGTTGTCATCTAAAGGACGCACTGGCGTCCTGAGCAACAGAGAACTCAAAGACTAAAATGGACAGAAATAAGCTTTGCTTCTAAGCTCAGGGGTGAGTTGTACTGAAATATATAACTAGTCAGAAAACTAGGAACTAAAATGAACACAAGGATGCTTGGAGAAAGCTTACCTTCCTCTGGACGTTTTAATCTTCACTCCAAGCTCCTTTTCGTGACCTAAACACAAAATAATGAGAGGAAAGCTATTGGGTGGTTTTATAGGGGCTTGCCTCATTCAAACCCCACTTTGGTGTTCCCACCTCCATATACAACCAAGTTGAAAAGGAGTGCTAAAGGAGTAAACAAAGCGTGTGGTCAAAGTGAAACCTGCTCAAGAGTAGAACATGCACCACAAGAGAATAATGAGAAAATATGAAAGGAAAGTGAAAAGAGAGAGAGTGTTACCCACAGGCCTAGACCCTCTCTGGAGCACATAGATGCACCGTTTAGTGCTTTCTTGAGAGCTACTACAGCTACTGGGAGGACCTCTGTTCGACATGGCTTTGCTTGTGAGAGCACTGCTATCAAAAGTGAAGAGATCTCAAAGTTGGAGCAAAATAGTAAGAGAGCTTGAGTGATGTCTTCCAACCCCCAAATGCGAGCCAAAAAGGGGTTTTTAATGCTTGCAAGGGTGACAAGGAGCCATTAATTTTGGATCACTAGGACACGTGTCTCAAGGGTTAATATTCCAGATTCCACGTTTTAAACTCGAGAAACTAATAGGATGCTAGTTCGCCACACAAACATCTACGCGTTGCACATACATCTAGAGCCTATATTCACAAAGAACATGTCACTAGGCTTCTGTCACTCAACCACTTGTCCACATGGAGTTAGAATCATGAAATTCCAACCCATGGGATTTTGTCATTAATATTTCAAGGCGTCATAAATGTTAGGCTGAAATGCCGAAATGTGGAATTGTCCCTAGGTGCAATTCTGCGACATTACATTTTGCTCCCACTTTAGTGGGCTCAATTTTGAAAAAATTAGCCTCACTAAAGTAGAAAAGAAGAATTTCATCCAAAACTTTGAATTTTATAGATTTGTGTGCCAACAAAGAGAGACCATAGCGGCCACTGAAGTTGAGCTAACCGGTACTGAAGGTTCCCCTAGCATCTGAGCTCAACAAACAGTGTCAGAAAAGTCATGAATGATTGTTCAAAGCATTAACCTGAAAAAATCAAATTTTAGGTCAACTTCAAAAAATTAGAGGAAAGCTACTACGAAGAGAGGAATGATCAAGAAAAAAGTTGTCGATTCGAAAGAAAAATATGATCAAGAGACGACCTTATGCCCCCTCCTAAGTTTTCCCCTAGCTTGGTGGGACAATTTCAGGAGAAACTAGGGAGCCACAAGCTCTAGGAAAAATGGGCCTCGGGGGGCCTATATATACCTATGGGGGTGATCCCACAATAGTGGTTTACAAGTTTTGGCCAAACTAGACACTGAAATAATTTTTTTTAACTAAATCTTCACTTTCGGGCACCTATAGCGGCTAAACTGAGAGGAATTTGAAGATGATTCAAACTAGAGTTTTGTTTCATTTTGTCTATAGATTCTAAATAAATATTTTTTAAAAAATTTAGAATAAAATTTCACTTCTTTTTCCATCTCCCTCGAATTTTTTTTCTTTCAGAAAACAACATTTTTAAAAAGTGACGCTCACCGTATAATGCATAACCTTTTTTCCATGAAGGATAAAATTATAATTCTTTCAAATTTAGATTTGTAACTCTGATATCTAGTGCTTCCACTTGGTTAGATAGTTTTTCATTGAATATTTTTTCTTTAATCAAGTTTCAAAGTCAAACCAATTAAAATTTAGACATAGCACGACCGTATAATGCGTAACTTTTTTTGTATGTATCAAAATTAAATTAATTTTTTTTTGTTGGTTCAAGGACTCCAATATCTAGTGCACTCATATTTTTCAAAAATAAATTTTGATAATCTTCTATTTTTCTACATGTGTAGAACAAAGAGCTTGATTTTCGGTGAAAAACCTACATTCACAAGAAATAAAAAATAAATATAATAATCAAATTAAATTTAATTAAAATTATACTTTTTTGGAAGCTTATAATAAGGACTACATACTTACAAAATAATAAATTTTAAATGAATTCATTTGATCCCCCAAAAGATAAATCAAAATTTGTTTTTTATCAGCATTTTGATAGGTGTAAAGGAGACTCCATTATAGGTATGGTTTAAAACTAGCAGGGTTCTATCCAAGGGTGCTTGGTCTAAGGTGGTTTGCTCAAACCCTATTCAATTGGAAACCTTTAAGTGGAAATTTTCAACGCTTAAATCATTATATTTTCTAAAAATATGTGATTTCAGGAAAAATCAAGATCTCCTAGAAAGTGTAAACCACTATTGTGGCAACACCCAGGGGTCCCCTAGAAGGGTCATTTTCACTATTCACTACAAGCAAATTGTTGATTTTTGTGAGAGAAAAGTCAACAAAATGCTGAGCAGGAGAGAGTATGAGGCGCTGAGATTGAAGCAGCTATGCCACGACATCGCTGAGGATCGTGAGGTGGACCAGGTAGGCTACAAATCCTCATTTTTCATATTTTTTACTCATTTTTGGGATTTTTTCCGTCAGCGAGGTGCACAGGCATCTTTTTTTTGTGCCCTTGTTTGAAATTTGTGCTGTCGTCTTTGATGAGCGTTGGAGTCTCATATCCGTGTTGTCATCTTAAAGACACATTGTCATGTTCAAGGTGACCATGGAGGTTAGGAGACGCATGCACGACACGTAGACGTTTGCGTGGTGCGCATAGGTCTTAATGATTTTTTTTTTTGTTTTTTATGCACAATTTCAATATTTTGACTCAAATTTTTGCTACTTTTTATAGGAGTACCTGGAGATTCAGGAGCCTGTGGGGGGGCAAGCATTCTGACTCGTTCGTGAGCAGAGAGACTGTCTATCGGAGGATGAGGTCACACTTTTGGAGCAAGTCAGTCTCTGGCATGTATTTACCATGCCAAAGATGAGATATCATGAGAGGATGCTGATAGCCCTCATAGAGCGGTGGGACACCACCACGTCATCTTTCCAGCTACCATGTGGAGAGATGACCATCACACTTGAGGACGTCTATCAAATCCTTGAGCTACCTATTTGCGGATAGTGAGTGGCTCTCGATGATATGTGATTGGTGCGGGAGCGGACGAAGGGGGTCCTCTACTACATAGGGAGGATAGACATCAGCAAAGACATGGGTCATATCTTCACGCACTGGTATAACCATGTGAGGACCACTGCACCATTGATCTACCAAGTCATGGTCCTGACCGTTTCCTTTCATATCACAATTGATGGGAGAGGCTTGCACTTACATGGGGGCCTCATACAAACTATTAGGAATGGTGGAGCATAGAATTTTTTTTTCCTAGGGGCGCAACATACTAGTGCACCTCTACCAAGAGCTAGGATGGTATGTACATTATGAGTACCATAACCTTACAGTGTGTAAACTTTTGCAGGTGTGGGCCTTTCCTCACATCATGTGCAGCCGACCAGTTGACTTTCCCAAGCAACGACCATATTGGATTCCCATGGCCCACTGGTATGGCATTACAAGCCAGTGGAGATTTGGAGATTTATAGTTTTGGCGATTACAGTTCGACACTCTCACGATGGATGGGGTCTAGTGGAGACCCTACCAATTTTTTCAGGTGGGTGGATGATAACAGGTACCCGAGGAATCTATAGTGGGACCATTTTTTGATCGAGTAGAGGGATTTTGTTATAGTACCCTACTACTAGAGTCGGGTCATGCAGTAGCATGGTTGACCACAAACTGTACCAACAGACGTGCCCACCTACACTAGGGCCCATAGGAGTGTAATGAGGGTTGGGGACCGCCCTCACCCCACTATTACAGATATAGTCCCCTCAAATGGTGATGAGCCCGACCATGATTTGCCACCTATATCGACGGTGGATAATGTCGAGGTAGCGACTAATTTTATGTGGTGGTGGGAGAGGAATCATCTTGCTCCTGTGTTTAGTGAGGGTGCTCTGAGAGGGGAACCTGGTCCATAGGAGGAATTGCCACCCCAGCCATCATAGGATAGGAGGAGAGGTTGACAGTAGATCGGGGAGGAGGAGGAGGAGGCGGCACCACCGAGGTCGAGGATGTGGAGGAGGTCGGATCCTCCACCAGCTACCCCTATCTCTTTAGCACCACCAACCTCTACTACAACAAGGGTGCTAGTGGCACTAGGAGCGACCACCAAGGTCGGCGGTGTAGGTCCTAGTACCGACCCTCACCCTAACCCAACATGGCAGCTAGGGGACCCAGGTATAGGTGATATGTTGTTTATGTTTCCATACTTTCAGTTTTTTTTGTTTTATGACATATATACATGCCACATGATACTGATACCTCTTTCTTTCTCTATGGTTGTAGAGGACACACAGGGATGGATTGGGTTCATAGCTCAGTGTATTTCAAAGGTCACCCCTATTGTGTCGATTTAGTAATTGGTCCTCGAGGCTTATCGTCCAACATATGCGGGGTGTCATGCCCTCAACTTCGAGCCAGTTGCACACTTGAGGACCACTTGTGAGGAGTGAGGTGTGGATATCGTCCAACTCACTACAGAGCCGATGACCATTTGGGGGTAGCATGACTAGCTATCGGGGGAGCTGCAAACGACACTCGCCAAGTGAGATACGACAATGAGGAGGATTGATGCCACCAAGTAGGCATGTGACACCCTCCAGAGCCATCTCGATGACTTTGGTGGGAAACTAGCAGCTATGATCCTGATAGAGGCTCAACAACTATAGGACCAATTGAGGCAAGCAGAGCTGATGATATCCTCTCTACAAGGAGAGATCAAGGGGATGTAGGAAACTGTGTATTTATCACGCTCCCACTATTCATGCTCCCACTATTCACGCTCCATGACTACCGTTCAACCCCTCCCTAGGGTTCTAGAGCATCCACTAGAGCTAGAGGGTTCCAAGAGCCATGCACCATAGTGATCAAAGGCTCATCATCATCAGTTTTGTATATTATTTTTGTAGCAAGATACATATACATACATACATACTTGTAGATCTTTTGTATAGACATATATTCAACAACCACTCATTTTTTATAGTAGTGGCTTGATACATATATATGACATTGGATACATACATTGCATATATATATATGGATACATCGATTCATGGCATTGTTTTAATTGGATGTGTATTTTCTTTATCTTTTATGTATGCTTATGCTGTGGATCTGGTATATGCTCATATGGACATGTATATTGTCATTAGATGCTAACATGATTTAATAAACACACATGGTTGTATGTAAATTAAATACAATGATGATCTAATGGTTTTAATAGACATCATGTGATGCATGGTCACACACACACAAATGCACATGGGCATTCACAACACAAAAAATTTCCTTAATGTGTTAATGAATAATGTCAGTATATGTAGTGCTATTGCCCTTCTGTAGAGAGAACACCACATAGATGACACATAGAACACTACACATAGTATCGACGAAGATGCATCGCATTAATGAGCTCTTTTAAAGGTATTCCATCCATAGATGATAATCCATAGACACCTAAACCATATACAAAGATCACAATGTAAGGGTCTAACCATTTGGGACTGAATTTTCCTCTCTAATTAGGTGGCGCATTTACATTCCTTTGGTTTTCATAGAGAACCAGACCTCCTATTTTAAAAGTCCTAGGAAGCACACTTTGATTATATTGCCTAGATAACCATCGTTGATAAGCTTTAAGAAGTTTGAGGGCCTGTAAACGACACTCATCGAGCATCTCTAGCTGATGCAAACGGTTAACTTGATAGGTTTCATCAACAGTTAGCCCTTTAAGGGAAACTCGTAAAGTTGGATTCTCCAACTCCAAAGGCATAATAGCTTCGGCACCGACATGAGGTTGTAAGGAATTGTTCCCATAGCCATACGAACACTCGTGTGATAGGCCCAAAAAGCGTATGTTAGTTGAATATGTCAATCTTTACCATGCTTATTAACTGTCTTATAGAGAATAAGCTCAAAAGTTTTGTTAGACGCTTCCGCTTGACCATTAGATTATGGGTAGTACAATGTGGAAAACCTATAATGAATATGGAATTTCTCGAGGAATTCCTTCACTTCCTTCTTCTTGAAAGGTGTACCATTATTAGAAACAAGTGTAGCGAGAAATCCAAATTGAGAAATGATGTTATTCATAAGGAAACTACAAATCGCTTCAACATTCATGGATCGGAGTGGGATATCTTCGACCCATTTTGTGAAGTAATTTATAGCAGTAATGATGAAGGTATGTCACTTGGAAGAAGGAGGTGATATTTTTCCAATAATATCTAACTCCCATTTTGTGAATAGTTAAGGGGAAGTTTGATTTTGTAATTCTTGGGCAGGTGCATGAATAAGACAAGTTTGTTGTTGACATTGGGGGCACTTCTTAAAAAA
This sequence comes from Sequoia sempervirens, assembly GCA_007258455.2. Taxonomy (NCBI): domain Eukaryota; kingdom Viridiplantae; phylum Streptophyta; class Pinopsida; order Cupressales; family Cupressaceae; genus Sequoia; species Sequoia sempervirens. The sequence goes on from VDFB02000003.1 coordinate 439,196,636, forward strand.
ATAAAAAGAATCTTGTTCCATCATTTTCCAATAGTACCCCATGTGTATCAGTCTTCTTGCCAATGATCTACCACCAAAGTGTCCACCCCCGGAGCCCGCATGGGCTTCTTTAAGGGCAAGGGGTATTTCCATTTTAGTGAGACACCTAAGAAGTAAGCCATTATAGGCTTTTCTATAAAGGACATCAGATAGAATAATATAACGAACTAAAAGATTCCTTATACGAGTGTGATTATTCTTTGTCACATCATCGAGAAAGTGTCCAGTCTTTAGGTAGTTATAGATACTAGAAAACCATTCTCTAGAGTCCACATGGGAACATACAAGGGAGTTGGCTTTGGGTTGGTCAGGAACCGCACGGGTCCACAGGACCTGAACCACAAAGTGGTATTCTTTCGTATCTTCTTTTGAAGGTACCAAGGAAGTAGTGCTTGCCATGGCGTCAGCATGTCTATTTTCTCTCCTAGGGACACTATCTATTATGAAAGAAGAGAACTGTTTAAGCAAGGACAAGGCAAGGTCTCGATATCGGGACAACTTACTTTGCTTGGCTTGATAGTTTCCTGTTATTTGGTTCACTATAAGTTCAGAGTCACCTAGGATATGTAGACATTTTATTTTTAGTGAAATCACGGCGCATAAGCCAACAATAGGGGCTTCATACTTAGTGATGTTATTGGTACAAGGAAAATCTAGTCGAAAGGATAGAGGAACCGATTTACCTTCAGGGGATATTAGAATGTGAACGCCAGATCCAAAACTAGTTTAACACCTAGATCCATCGAAATACATTTTCCACTCAAGGTCCTGATTAATTACAAAAATGTTTTCATCAGGAAACAAATCCAACCCTGGAAAGGAGCGAGATGAAGGAACGTCTGCCAATTGATCTACAACTGCTTGACCCTTTATTGATTTCTGAGTAACGAATTTTATGTCAAACTTAGAAAGCAACATGACCCATTTCACTAATCTCCCAACCAAGTCAGTGGTAGAGAAAAAATGCTTTAAGAGATTTGTTTTTACTCTGACATGTGTTTCAACATGGAGGAGATAATGTCTCAGCTTCTGTGTCATAAAGACAAGAGTGAGGAATTGCTTCTCCATGGAGGAATAATGGGTTTCATAATCAACGAGAACATAAATAATGTAGTAGACTACTCTCTCCTTCCCAACATCATCATATTGAGCTAAAAGAGCTGCCAAAGCATATGGTGACGTGACAAGGTAAAGCAGAAAGGGTCTATCCTGGATAGCCAACATCAATATGGGAGGACTGGCCAAATAGGCTTTGATTGATTCAAAGGATTTTTGAAACTCTTCATCCCATACATGAAGTGAACATCCTTTTTCAATAAAAAAGTGAAAGGAGGGTATGATTAGCCAACTAAGATATAAATCTACAAATTTCCTGAATCTTCCCATGTAAACTTTACAACTTAGTGATATTCCTCAGTGGAGCCATGTTAACAATGGCATCAATCTTATTTGTGTCAACCTCAATTCCATGGTGAGAAACTATAAACCCAAAAATATTTCTAGCGTCAATGCTGAAGATGCATTTATGGGGATTTAGTCTCATTTTATAGAGTTGATCCCTTTCAAAGATAAGACGAAGGTTCCTTATGTGATCTTGACGGGATATCAATTTCGCTAATATATCATCAACGTAATCTTCTAAGATCTTGTGGATGAAATCGTGGAATATTAGGGTCATCACCTAGTGGTAAGTAGCTCCCACATTCTTTAATCCAAAGGGAATAACCACATAAAAAAAAGTACCCCATGGGGTAGTGAAGGCTACATGTCTTGTATTGATCATATCGGTTAATACGAATATGATTGTAACTCGAGAAACCATCCATGAAAGATAGTAATGCATGGCCTATAGTTGAGTCAACAATCATATCTAAATTAGGCATCAAAAAAGAATCCTTAAGAGAATCCTTATTAACATCATGAAATTCGATACATATGCAAATACGACTATTAGGTTTAATTTAACGACAACTATATTCAAAATCCAGGAGGAATAGTCAATAGGACGGATAAAGCTTGCTTTCAAAAACTTCTCTATCTCAGTCTTGACCATCAACGCCACCCTAGGATTGATCTTATGGATTTATTGTTTAACTAGCTTGGTGTTGGGACATAGGACGATATTGTGAACCACTATAGATTCATCAATACCAGGCATATCCTTGTATTTCCAAGTGACAATATCAGGATGTGAATGCAAGAGATCAGAGTGTTCATTTGCTTCCTCCGAAGAGACACTTCCCGATCTTGATCACTTTTTATGTGGATTTAGGATCCATAGAAATTGCAACAGTATCTCCTTTAAGAAGGGAACTGCGGTCTTTAGGATGAGATAGCGTGAAGTAATTACCGACATTAGATAGAGGGTCTTCCTCATCAATACTCAAAATAGATTCTCCAAAGTATGCTTGACTATGCAAACGATATGGGAACCATTTCTTGTGATGATAAGGAGGCAATGGGGAATAAGCACCTAGAAATTCCTCTAGCACTTCATCGGAAGAGAAGACATCAAGAGGGACCTTCTCGGCCTACTCCCTTTCCTCTATTAACTCAAGGTGAACTAGGCTCAGTGGCTCGGCTGAGATCATATTAACACTACACCAAGGTTTTTGCTTAGAATGTTCAACGGAGCATCCTAGACCTAGATAGCGCCATCACGGCTTAAACTAGATGGGGACTTGAATCTCTTGCTCGATACACCCGAGGCCTTTCTTGTAGCCATATCGAGAAGCGAGCTCATATCCAAACTCGTAACGAGTTTGTAGAACCTCAAGAGGTGGTGGCTCCACGTAGAGCGCTTCGTTCCACCAATGGATGTCAAATGTTTCTATAGGGGTACTCCCACCTTCCTTATCAGGCCCACAAATGTTAATATCCTTTATAGCAGGGGGATTATTTTCCTCAGCATAGGAAGGAGTGATCTCTTGAATAGGATCACACTTCTCCTCCTCTGCAGGAGTATCATCTGCCTTTGTATCAAGAGTACCTGGAAGGTCTATGCAAGAGGGGTTCACCTTGTATTCTATAATGAATAATTTAGAGAAATTTAGGGAGCCCCAATCATCTCCAAGGAAATTGTTCATTTTAGAAGTAGACGAGGGAGACTTAGGGTCCTCTGCTTTAGGTGATTCTTCATTTCCAACACTCACTATGGGAATAACTTCCATAAAGGTTATCGATTAAGAATAGGTCATAGCATCTGTGGTCAAAGATGGAATACAATTTTTGAGAGTAGATATAGTCGAAGCATGATTGACAATGACCAATTCATAGAGGTGAATGCCTTTTGGATCCGCTTTAACTATAACTACTTGATTATTTGCAATGAACTTCAAAGAATGGTGTAAAGTGGAAGTCACTACACCCATAGCATGAATCCAAGGTCTCCCTAAGAGGAGGTTATATAGTAAGGGGTTGGACATCACATAAACTAATGTGGGTAAGCTAACGAGACCTAGCTACAAAGGTAGTATTATCATCCCTAGAGCTTGGCGGCCAACGTTATTGAATCCACAAATAAACAAGGAGGAAGTCGCTAAAGAAGATGAATCAATAGTAATTTTAGTTAATAGGTCTATACCACAAACATTGAGAGTTGAACTAGTGTCAACGAGGGTGCTCCTAATATTGATGTAAAGGCTCTACTTGCTTCTGCACATCCGGAGGCAGGAGTTCTTGCAGGTGGAATGTGATATTTGGTGAATCCACAAAAATATGAGCCAACAACACATTAACATTTGTGGGCCTAGCAGAGGTAGGAAAGAGAATCTTTTGTAATACTTCCTGGAGCATCTCTTGATAAACCAGAGCAGTTTGAAGCAAGTCCCAAAATGAGATCATAGCCAGAGTAACGCAAAGCTGCTTGACAAGATTATAATTGCCTGGTGCTTTGATCATGGGTTTAGGTGCTGAAGGAAGGCTTGGTTGAGAAGGTGGTAAGGAAGTAGGGATAGACAATTGTGATGTAGGAACAGTAGGTTGGTGATTTAGGTTTTTTTTATTACTCCTTGTAGGATATGTGTGTCTGACAACATTATAAGATATAGAGTTCATAGCTTTCATGAACCTTGAGTATAGGTTTGATGAATCACTATGACATGAAATCCCATAGACAGAAGGGTTGGCCAAGGTCATGTAAATTATGGGTTTCTTAGGGCTTGGAGGAGCCACAAAGACCACCACCACATTTACTGATCCCTCAGCCTGTCGAGAGGAGACTTGTTCGGGAGATTTACGGATAGGGGATAACACTTCTAAGAAATCATCTAGAGCATCTTCCAACATATCAAAATATTCCTCAAAAAATTCATGAACATGCAACATCATGAAGAAAAATTCGACTTCACGTCGAGCTCACCAAAATGTGATATAAGAGGGGTTCATTGCACATGGGTCTCTCCTTTCTCAATAGATCACCAAGGAATGAACTGCCCTTATACACCTCAAGATAGTAGATCAACAGAATGATAATGAACTAAGATTCAATTATTCTTCAGGAGAAAACCACTAGAGATCATGAGAGAGAAAAACCATTGGATTTTTGTCTTAGAAGAGGGAGCACTCGGCCAAAAGACGTTAGCATAGTTAGAGGATGCTAGCGTGGCACACTATTGTCTAAAGCAAACCCTGGTGACCTGAGCAATAGAGAATTCAGAGACTCAAATAGACATAAATAAGCTCCAAGGTCAAATAGATGTTTGAATCTTCACTCCAAGCTCCTTTTTGTGACCTACACACAAAATAATGAGATGAAAGTTGTTGGGTGGCTATATAGGGGCATGCCTCAGTCGGACCCCGCTTTGGTATTCCCATCTCCATGAACAACCAAGTTGAAAAGGAGTGTTAAAGGAGTAAACAAAGTGTTTGGTGAAAGAAAAACCCGCTCAGGAGTAGAACCTGCACCAAAAGAGAGTAAATGAGCAAATATGAAAGGAAAGTGAAAAGAGAGAGCATTACCCATAGGCCTAGACCCTCTCTAGAGCACATAGACGCACCGTTGAGTGCTTACTTGAGAGCTGCTGCAGCTACTGGGAGGAGCTTATTCCAGCATGCTTCGCTTGTGAGAGCACTGCTATCAAAAGTGAAGAGATCTCAAAGTTGGAGAAAAATAGTAAGAGAGCTTGAGTGATGTCTTCCAACCCCCAAATGAGAGCCAAACAGGGTTTTTTATTGCTTGCAAGGGCAGCAAAGAGCCGTTAATTTTAGAATGCAACCGCTAGGACATGTGTCTCAAGGGTTAATATTCCATATTCCACATTTTGAACTTGAGAAACTGACATGACATTAGTGCGCTGCACAGACATTTGCATGTTATGCATACATCCAAAGCCTATATTCTCAAAAAATGTGTCACTAGGCTTCTATCACTTAACCACTTGTCCACATGGAGTTAGAATCATGAAATTTTGACCCATGGGATTTTGTCATTAATATTTCAAGGCGTCATAAATGTTAGGAAAAAATGCCAAAATGTGGAATTTCCCCTAGGTGCAATTCTGCGACAAAATAATTCAAAGAAATGGGGTCTCATGGTGATGTACACACATTGACAAGGTAGTGCTCATTGTATGAAAAAATGACTCAAAAAATGGGGTGCAGTGAGCACTACCTTGTCAATGTGTGTTCATCACCATGAGACCCCATTTCTTTGAGTCATTTTTTCATACAACAAGCAATACCTTGTCAATGCATCTATGCAGTAGCATTGACAAGGTAGTGCTCATTATATGCAAAAATTCCTCAAAGAAATGGGGTCTCAAGTGATGTACATCACTGTGAGACCCATTTCTTTGGGGTCTCACTATGAAGGGGGTCTCACGGTGATGTACATCACCATGAGACCCCATTTCTTTGAGGAATTTTTTCATACAGTAAGCTCTACCTTATCAATGCCACGATATTGACGCATTGACAAGGTAGTGCTCGTTGTATAAAAAAATGCCTCAAAGAAATGGGGTCTCACGGTGATGTCTTTTCATAAAACAAGGACTACCTTGTCAATGTTATCACATTGACA